>JBBPFD010000414.1:0-569858 GCA_038363315.1 Mugilogobius chulae
ATTGGGTTTGATAAAGTCCAAGTTTACATCGGGTGGTACCTGGAGAGTGGTATTATCTTAAAGAGTAAGTAAGTGCATGGTGTAAAAAGGAACCACTGGTCTACCAAATTTGTTACTTTAAAAAGACTAAACTCGATTTTTCACAATACGACACGGTGGCGCAGCGGTTAGCGCTCTGGCCTCATAGCAAGAAGGTTCTGAGTTCGATTCCCAGTCGACCCGGGGCCTTTCTATGTGGAGTTTGCATGTTCTCCCCGTGTCTGCGTAGGTTTCCTCCGGGTTCTCCGGTTTCCTCCTACAACTAAAACATGTCCATTAATGCCTCCCCTGACCCTTCCCCAGGGCTCCCTGCAAAAGAGATTCTTAATCTCAGTGGGACTTCCCTGGTTAGGTCAATTAATTAAAATTAAAAATAACTTCAAATCATATTCCCCCAGCACAGATCTCTTGGTAATGGTGAAAGTTAGTCTGTCTAATACAGAGACAAGACATTGCAGACTAGCGGCACGGTGGCAGACCTTTCTGTGTGGAGTTTGCATGTTTCTCCCCGTGTCTGGGTGGTTTCCTCCGGGCACTCCGGTTTCCCCACCAACTGATAACATGCATGTTAGGGAACACTTGGTGATAGTCGGAGGTTGAGGCGCCAGGTGTTAGGTGAATCGCCTCTGCTGAGTTGCCCCAGGGCAGCTTACTGTCACTGAGTGGGGAGGGGAGGGTCATCTCACTGTGAAGCGCTTTGTGACTCTGTGTCTGTGAAATGCGCTATACAAATAAAGATTACTTACTACTACTACTAATACTGTCCTGTTTGTTCACGAAACTCCAAATAACGTTGCTGTTGTTGTTTGTTAGTGATTACTCTCTCGTTAGTGTTGCGGTTGTGCATTATATTGAACTATTATCTTCATAAAAAAGGATAAAGAGCAATGTTTAGCAGTTCCCTTACATTTTAGATTAAACATGAAAACACTGACATCTGTAACATTTTGTCAGTGTCATTTGTTTGTGACTTATTAGCTAAATGCAGACTAAACTCTCGATGATTTTCCTGCTGCATGTGCACTTCCTCGCTGTGGAATGTCAGAGTGATTCTGAGTGTTAAAGTATAACTGTTGTGTCTGCTGAAGTCACCCTGATACTCTCACTTACACTGTCTACAAAACTGTAAATGTTATGTACAGCTGCTATACCCTATTTTAGCTTCCTTAAAAACAGAAATAATACATTTTAAACTTCCTCGGTCACATATTTGCTCACTACAGCATTCTGAGCCTCTGAATTGTTCAGCACCATGTGTTTGAAGCTTTTTTCAAACGGGACATTATTAGACGTAGACAGGACAGTATGGACTCGTTTCCTCCTGAGTAGATACATTAATAAGAGATCTATGCTGGGGACATTGATTTGACATTGATCAAAAATTGAATAAACTAGTTTTCCGTAATAGGATTAATTGTTTTCATTAAGTGAGCAGAATATTTCAGCATATCTCTAGTAAACAGTACAAAGGTTATTCTCATGCTGCTCCTTTACTACATTCATTTATTTAGAGGAAAATGCTTCAGTCATGAGCAGTGGTATCTCTTTAAACTTATTTCAGATCTTTGTCCACAAAAAGCCTACATCACATTGGGAATATTAAGTCAGGAATTGATTTAGGCTTTACCCTCGTTACTCCAGAGGGAATTCCACAGGTGAGATAAACAAACCTACTTCACCGCATTGTGATGAACAAGACCAAATGCTTTTCAAAAACATTGCTGTTTATATAATCACATCAACAGGGCACCTGTTTTAACAGTGCTTCCACATTAAAACATAGCAGCAGTTGTGTCTGTGAGATACTATTCTTTCCCCTCTGAGCCTCAGAAAACACTCTTCTGAATGGTGCATAAATCATCCAGACTTGTTCTTGAGTGTTTATGCAGAGTTAGCATATCAGGCAACATCACTTTGATTATTTACTTGTATAATTTCCTTTGCTTTGATCTGGCTCATAATCAATCTGGACAGACTCACTGAAAGTCGTTAGGGACAAAAAATTGCAACTTGCAAAACTGTCATTGCAATATATGAATCTCATTGGTCAGCGTATGTATTCAAAAGTAGGTGAGAAGTGATGTTTTTTGTTAAATACTGTCAAGGCTTTTGGATTATTTTTTGCACCCCAAACATGGAAATAACTTTCAGAAATATGCTAAGTTGAACGCATTGGTGTCACTGCCTTGTTTGTGTGAGTTTTTAATGATGTGTATTGTGGACTAGTTTTATATTTTTTTAACTATTGTTTTAAACAGGGCGCTCATGAAAAGGAGAGTAGGAACTCTCACTGGGCCTCTAGGTAAGACATCTTTTCCATTCAAAAAGCACAAACCTCTGTAGTTGTAAATAGTTTGTAATTCTACTCAAATAGGCCAAATTTGGTTCAAACATACACATACAAAAGAATAAATAAATACAAATTACATTGCTCATCATCATCAATTCTATTCAGTCTGAGGTTTTCTCTGTACATGGCATGTTTTGAAAGCTAAATAAACCAGTTAACATCGATTACTTAAATAGTTGCTACAAACATAAGGAGCTAGGACCTATTTATCTGGGCTGTTTGGATTCTGCCTCCTAAATATAAAACCTGCCTGTGAATCACCTCAGTATAAAACGGTCACTTCTCTTATCACCGGCTGGAATGAGAAGCACGTTTGTCGTTGGTAATTCTTTAATCATTAACAGCACGTTTTATCAGGAGTCCAGGGAGTGCAAGCGGCCAAAGCAACCGCCGCTACATAAAGCCACGTGGCCCAAAGGCACAAGAGCAGGTCAGGCAGGTCAGCGTGAGGCGAAAGGCACAGAGCAGAGGTGTGTTTTGTGTTCGCAGGCAGGATCACAAAAATGTTATCTGAGATCTGCTACAACAGGATTCTTTGACTCCTCTGTGATAAATGGATTTGGTGTAACATGTAAGTGTCAAATTTAAACTCATTATTTCTGTGTCTTGTGTCATTCTGTGTCATGTTTGTTTCATGTGTGTGACGCACATGAAACAAACAAGCTTATTGGTTGTCTGTCATTTAGAACAAAAATCTATGAAAACGGATTAAAATAGTTCTGTGTTTTGCTTATATATTCTACTAAAATCTGTGATTAATCTGTCAATCTCACCTACTGAAAGTCAGCACATAAACAGGTGATGTTCAAGGCAACATCAACAACATGGTTTATAGAAGACTTTCCTCCAGCTGGATTCCATGGAATGACTACTCTATAGCCAAAGAAGTAAGATTTCTATGAAAACAAGCAGGAGGAGGCCCTTCTTCAAGACACAAAGAGTCAACTATAGGGAGACATAAGTCTGTTCATAGAAAAAACACAAATTTTTATCATGTTTTTAATCCAATAAAAACATCCAAGCAAAAAATAATTTTTTGTTTAAGTCTATTTTTGCCTAAAAACGTACAGGGTGTGCCTTTAAACCAAAGGTTTAAATCTGGGTAAACTTTAGTTTATTGCTTAATATGATTCAAATCAAACATGATATTTCCAGTAAAAAAAAAATGAAATACCTATTCATAATTGTAAATTTCCATCTTGAAATCATCTTGCACCCTTAATTTTGCATCTCGACGCCCGAGGGATTCCAACTCCCACTTTTGGAGCCACTCAGCAGAACTCCATAACTTTTTGACCTTGTTGAATGTCTTTGTAAGTCTCTGTGATGGTCACAGATGTATTTTGGGGAATTTAAAACGTGTCGGCTCCCTTAGTTGTCTCCTGTAGAAAATACAGCAGCTCCCCCGGCCCTTCCTGACACATTTCCAACCTGAATTTCTCTCTTAAAGGTGCACTGTGTAATTTTCTGGATTCTGAAGAAATAGAAAGTCAAACATAACATCTTTCCTATGAAAACATACAAGAAGAGGCCCTCCTCCAAAATAAATAATGGTCTGTTTTGTGACCATGCAAGGCTGTAAATAATTAGAGTTGATTGAACCCAAATGTCTTTTCACTTGTACAGATGATGTAACAAAATATAGTTTAGATTGTAGAAGCAAAATTAAGCAAATATTAGATACAAACCTGGCAAAAAAATAATAAATAGAAAAAACGTGAGTGAGCCCAGTTTCAGTTGCTTATCAGGCTCAACTCTGTACCAGTGATTGCCTAAAAAATACAGAAAAATAAACATTCCAAGTATCTCAATTTCATAAGTACAACCTCAGCAGAATTAGAGTTAACACATGAACAGATACTGAAAACAAACATCCGATTCTTTCACCAGACGGAAAACCATCATTATTCGAAAGAACAGCACCAAAAGCACTGAAAGCACCTTCCTCTACTTGACATAACAA
Organism: Mugilogobius chulae; assembly: GCA_038363315.1. Lineage (NCBI taxonomy): Eukaryota > Metazoa > Chordata > Actinopteri > Gobiiformes > Gobiidae > Mugilogobius > Mugilogobius chulae. Next base: position 4,353 of record JBBPFD010000414.1, read on the forward strand.
ACTTTTCCACGAACCAAAGCTTCACCAAACAAAGCCACCATCTTCAGCCTCATCAAACCCAGACGAGCTAATGATCCGACATCCCTCCGACGCCGAGCCGGCCGGGACACTCCAGAACACTCCAGCTGGATTCACCACCTGAAGAGCCTGTTCCCACTGCCCCACACAACAAAGTACAGGAGGGTACACGCTGTCCTCGAGTGCTGTCCTGTCTGGAGGGGTACTTGAGTCTGGTGAGGGTTTTGTTTTGCTGTATCAAAAGGAGGAAAGTGGAAATGTCTGAGGACTTGTACAAGTGCTTTGTAGAGAAAAAATATCATGAGTCCTGCTTTACAGACGTTTTTTCTTTGTAGTTCCATTTGTGAAGCAGAGCCGGCCTGTAGTATAGGCAGTGCAGGCAAATGCTAAGGGCGCACAGCAAGGGGAGGGGCGCCAGCCGATGTCCTGTGTAGGCTGAGTCAAAGAGTGGTCTCTGGATACATGCATCTGATCATGTTCTAGACGGTCTATTTTACGTCAAAGGGACATGTATTCATTGAGTTATATGAGTAAAAACTATGCATTTTGCCGCAGCAATTAATGATGCGTGGGTCAGCGTTTTTCATGTCCCGCCGGCGCCCACCAAATCAGAGTCAAAATTCACCCGACCTACTCGACCTGAAAAAATGTGCTTAAATTTCAGGACCCGCACACATTAAAACTACATAAAAGTGTTGTTTCGCCAGCTCGTGAGCGCGCTGTCCTAGTGTAGGCCTACAGTGTGCTAATACAGAGTGCTCAAATCGCAGCGTTTACTGGCAAGAGCAAAATGCTCTTTAAGACAACTTACAGCAGCTTGGATCAGGAGGAGGAGCTGACCTGACGCTCTGCACATTTCTCCAGGTGAGGATCTGACTCTTTGCGCTCGTAGTTTATAATGATGAATCTGTTCATGCAGGAGCATCATTTGTGTAGTTCAGATGTGTTTATGACTGTGCCGATGATGTGGATGCTCTGTGCTCACAGAAAGCCATCTGGCCTCATAGCAAGAAGGTCCTAGGTTTGACTCCCGGGCTGCCGGGGCCTTTCTATGTGAAGTTTGCATGTTCTCCAGGTGCTCCGGTTTCCTCCTACAACTAAAACATGTCCAATGTGCCTCCCCTCCCAGGGATACAGATGCAAATGAGCTGCAAAGCTAGAATCTGGTACAAAGCATCTCTGCCATTGTGCTGTGGCAGTAATGTTTAACATTGTCCTTAAACATTACCTTACCACAAAAAAAAACACAACCTTCAAATTGCTATGGGATTTTTGGTTATATTCACAATACTTCTTTTACACTGGGACTAATCTTTGTACAATGGGTAAGAAAGATTATATTTAGAAAAATGTACTGGATGCACTTGCCACCAAAAGGCCACAACGGAAGCCAACGCAACGCTTACGGAGCGTTGGACTGGCCAGACCGAAGACACCGAGCTGGACTGTACGCGTGAGTGACTCTCAGACTTTTCAAGTTATGTAAAGGCTCCAGTGACTAACCGGAGTTGTAATGTATGCATTGTGAGCCCAGCCAAAGGTTCTGTTTAGACTTACTATATAAACGGTGCAGCTTACAGTATTCCATTTTTGCTCAGTGATGCAAACATTACGATATTTAGATTTGCAAAGATGTACAAAGATATACAAAGATTCAAAAAATGCCAAGCAACTGAAAAAAAAGCTGTGAATTGGACAAAAGCACATAAAGCACCAGTGTAGCAGAGTCGGTGTAAAGTCAGTCACAGAATCCAGCTGCTTTAGGGCGCATAAACCTGCAGAGCGCGTCACATAAAAAGACTCATTGTAATTCAGAACAGCTGCGGCTCTCTTCTGTCTCTGCTGTCTGTCCCCCGGCTGTCTCTGTGTCCTAATGTCCTCTCCAGAGCAGACCCCGGAGCCAGCATCTGTCCGGGGTCACACTGCCAGCAGGGGTCAAGCTGGGGTCAAACTAGGAACATGGGGTTCAACAAGGAGTTCAAGTAGAAGAAATATGAGCCGACTATTGTGGTGAACAGTCCAGTATTGTAAGTCAACCTTGTCACGATGAATATGTTGTCCTGGTTTAGTCCTGAACTTGTCCTTTACTTTCTGTTCAAATGACAACTGTCCACGCTTAGACAAATACACTTTATAAAACCTAATCTACTAATAACTATTTCAAGTGACACTTTTAACTTTCTGAGAGTAAAAAGCAAACATCATGATTCAATTGAAATAGGAAGTTTAAACCATGCTTTGGAACATTCAGAATGGGGGTTAGTTTTAATGCCAAAATAATAAGTAATAACTAACTGTCTTCTCCATAGAAACAAACAAGAGAATCTCGATTTTTGTGGCATGTTTAATCTGTTCAAAGAGAAAATTCACATTAAAAATGGAATGTGAGCTTATCTCTTTGACATTCTCTTTTTTTATTAAATTGTGAAACCGGCGATTTCCCATTTTTTCCCATCTTTTTGACGTGTCTGTCTGTTCCCACCTACTTCTCCTATTGGACAACCTGAGTGAGTGAGAGTTGGATGTAGCCACTCACAGTGAAGTAGGAACTTACTGAAAACATAGTGTCTTTCATTCACCCCTAACACCACAATAAAGACACTCTACAACAGGGGTGATTTCTGATTATTATTTATAGTGGCCTTCTGATAATATTTTACAGTTTGAACTACAGGTCCCATAATACACTGCAGCCTAGCTCATACCTATGGAAGCCCTTGGGGCCTATGGAAATACATTTCTAAAATATACAGTGGATGCAGCAAAATACATACAATTTGTTCACAAATGTTCTTGTAAGGACACTCTGCACAACACAATACAATTTAAAATGATGTAATGTCAATACAAATATGGACACACTTGTCATATTTGATTATTTCGTAGGTAGTAGGCCTATACATTTTAAAATGCAGACCCACCAACTCTGACTTCGATCAACTTGGCCCCAGCTCCATGTTGAGTTTGACACCCCAGCTCTACAAGAATAATGATAAAATCAAAGCAGTGATTTGGCTCAAACACAGTTGTGATATACATTTTTCTGCCATATCTTACTAGCCAGGAAGGTGCCACCTAGTGCCTCCACTCAATTTCATTTCACTCCAGTTACGAGGTGAGGTATCACAGGACTAGACAGTTACTAAAAGCAGGAAGTACTATTGTCCTATCAGCGAGCAGGAGCAGAGAGGTGTGTTGGCCAGAACCAATACAAGTTGAGAAAAGAGACTGTAAAAGTCTGACCTTGTGTCACTGACACACATTTATGCTCTGCTTCCTGGATGACAAACGACCAAACTGCAGTGATTGGTTAAATAAAAAAAAGTCACCGGTGAAGCGAACAACCCCAATCATCTGATGTCATATTTACACCTGAGCAATGTATTTCAAATTTGAGGTCGCTTGTGTGTTTTTTCTCTTTCTAAAGGATTCTGCTCTCCACCAATCAGCGCGCGGGGCTGAGCCGAGTCCCGCCTTCTGTTCTCAGAGCTGGAACATTTTGTTTATGAAGCCAAAGTACCGTCCCGAGGCTCTACCACTGTGTCTACTTCACATTTCCAACCTTAAGCAGTGAAAAAGGCGGAAAAAGACGCAAGGACGGCGGAACTTTGAGCTTCGGGCTGAGTAATGAAAGAGAAACAAGCGCTGCCTTCATGCTCACTTTCAACAAAAAAGGAGTTATGGATATATGCGACGGCAAGAGGAGGCGAAAGGTAAGCGGCGGCGGTGCTGTGCGGGGCGGCAGGCGCGCTGGGGCCGACAGGATGAAGCGAGACGCGGGGAAAGTCCTCCGCTCGCTCACGGTGGTGGACAACAACCTCCCGAAGCCCATGGAGCAGAGCTATGACGACGACGACGACTGCTTCTCTATCGGCTTCCTGAACAATGAGCGCCTGGAGCCTCCTCTGCCCAGCCCGCGGTACAGCCTGCTGCGGGAGGTGGGCCGGGGCAGCTACGGGGTCGTGTACGAGGCCATAGCGCGCAAGACGGGCTCCAGGGTGGCCGTAAAGAGACTCCAGTGCGACGCCCCGGAGAACGTGGAGCTGGCCCTGGCGGAGTTCTGGGCCCTGACCAGCCTGGAGAACCGACACCAGAACGTGGTCCAGCTGGAGGAGTGCGTCCTGCAGAGGAACGGCCTGGCGCAGAAGATGAGCCACGGGAACAAGAGGTCCCGCCAGTACCTGCGCCTGGTGGAGACTTCACTCAAAGGTACCGAGAACTTTAAGTCCTGTTCAAGCTGTTTTTCAACTTCTAGTTTGGGTCTGAAGTTTGTTTTGGTGCATGCTCTGCAGCTTTAATCGATTAATCGTGACTTGTCGACTACATACATTGATTGTGATCGAACTTTGTTTATTTAATTGACAAATTGTCTCTTAAAAGACAGAAGTAAAAACATATTGTGCTGTTTGTAATCATCAAATGTCCAGTGGACTAAATGAAATCATCATAAGTGTGTTTCGATCATGTAGTTATCGGTTTTTGACTTTACCGATCTTTATATAGGAAGACATTGGCATTATTACAGCTCCAATAACACACAATTAAACCTTTCTAACTTTATTCTTAAATTGTTGTTTTATCAGTCAAATTTCTTCTTATATTTGTAGTTTAAACGTACAAAAGACCAGATGAGACCAGATAATCAGTTAACAAGTGACTAACCTACAAAACAATCACTGACCCGCTGATTACTCAAAGTATATGAAGCTACAGACTGGTTTTACGTTTATGATACATTTCTTCTGACACATTTCGCTCTGAGGTTGCACAGGTCTATTTGGACAGTGTTGTGACAGCTCAGGTCTGATTGTTTGTGCGTTAGAAGCAGCTGAGGGGGGTTGGGAGGGTGAACACACTGACGTACCAGCAGCAGCTATACGTACGTCTTCTATACAGTGAGCACGTCCAGCGCGTCTGCTCGGAGGGAACACCGTGTACTCTGCCGCGTGCTGCCCATTCCGCGCGCCGTTTCTCGCGTGTCAGCGGGGAAAACGCACATTTGCACACACTTTGAGCGCAACAGAGAAGGGTCTTTTGTAGTGTGTTTTTACTTTTGGGATTTTCAGAGTGTTGTCATCAGTTGTTGTTGCTTGACCTACTTTGGGGCTTTGTTGTGCAGGTCAAAAGTCAGTCAATCATAAAGTGAGATTTTATTTTTTGATTTTTTGCGGATTTGGTTTGAGTTTAAATCATTTTGTCGACACAGAAAAGAGCTTTATTTATGAAGACGTGTTATTGTGTGTGTTTGTGTGTTACATAAGTGTCACCATTCAGCCTGGGCAATATTCATCTGTGCATCCATGGTTTTGTGGGAACAGTACAAAGGCTTGGTCTCATTTTCATTAAAACGACTTTAAAACATCTATGTGTTAGTTTAAAAAAAAGTGTTTTTTTTATGTTGTGGCTTACAGGTAGACGTGTGCTATGCAGGGGTGTCGGACTGGGGGGGTAAATGGGGCTAGTTGAGAGGCATCTGGCTGCAGACCTGCATGAGGAGTCCCCTGCCTCGCAGACCTGTACCAGGAGTCCCCTCGTCACGTGACCTGCACCAGGAGGCCCCTAAGGCCCGGATGTTCGCCCATATTATGCAGATATACTACAGGACAGTATGTGGCGCTATACACTTAAAACATTATTTGCGTCCCACCAATAACGTTGAAGAAAACGAAGAGGAGCCCCGATATTCATTGTCGCCGTTTGTTAACGGTATTAATAACAAATCACAAACGCTGGTCCAAGAAGGTATGCGCCGGAGGGACAGACATGAGCTGGTTGCCATAGTGATGAGTTTATTACTGTTGCAAACCATGCGTAAACGTTTATTAGGCCTATTATTTTTTTTTTTATCTTAACCTTTACCCAAACCTTTTTCCTAAACTTACCCATTACCCCAACCCTGTTCCTAGCTAACCTTACCCATCCTAAACTTAATGCCCGTCCCTCCGGACCCGACTAGCATTTACCAAGAAGACCGCCCCAGGGCCAGTTATTACAAAAGTTGTTTTGTTGTGTAAATAAAACTTTGTGTCGATATTGTTTTTTTTTTACAGGTGAGTTTATTACTTTTATGTCCAGCTGTGAAAGTTATCGATTCTCATTGAAACTGATACTTGATCGATGCAAAAAGGAAAAAGTCTTGTCTGGCTGCAATTTCAAACATCTCTTTACTTCCTCTCGGTAGAAGTGCCTCCTGATGGAGGTCTGCAATCAGACACTCATGAAAAAAATAGTGCATAAAAAGTGGAACTTGATCGATAAAAAGTAAGCCTAGATACAAGTCACGTAACGAGGGCCCTCCTGGTACAGGTCACATGATGAGGGGACTCCTGGTACAGGTCTGCGAGGCAGGGGACTCCTCATGCAGGTCTGCAGCCAGATACTCTTGGGCTAGTTTCCCCAGGGCCCAGGACAGGAAAGGGCCCCCAAAAGCATTTTGTTTGTGAGATACATTGTTCCTCTAAATGTGATTATTTGTGATATCAGAGAGAACCCATCTCTCCTATAAAACGTGGCTACAGACTTTGGCTAAAGAAAATGACTGGAAAAGAGGAATATTAATTGGCTAAAATGATAACAAATACAGTAGCTACAAATATAGTATTATTAGCAAGAGTTTGCAGTGAACAAATAGCCTTGTTTGGCACAATGTCATTAAATGTCATAACTTCAACACTATAAAACATCCAAAATGTCACAAGGATTTTCTAAGTGTGATTTTGGCCTCATTTAGACCAGTTAGCTTAAAACACGTTAGCTAAAATGTAAAAGAGTAAGATTAAAACACATTTCATTTTTTTCACGTCTCATTTGAGTGAAGGCTGTGCTTCCAACTCAATGGTTTTGACACAATAACACATAAATGTCTTGTTTTTTAGCAATTTATGGCAATAAAAATCTTGAAAGGTAGCATTAAAAAGCATTTAATTTATATTATATTTATGTGTGGGTTGTAGAAATTAAATCAATTGGCTGTATATAAATATTCTTGAAAGAAATAAAACCCAAATGAATAGAAAAATTAAGAGAGACAACCAAATAATTAAAACACAAGATCATGTATTAGGGGCCCATCACTAAGTTTGTACCTGGGGCCCAGAATTCGGTGCTACGCCCTGGTGCTATGTATCCAATTTGGAATAATATCGTGATTGAAGATATGCAAGAACGGAATATGGAGTATCGTTTGTAACAAAAATGACTTTGTAAATGTTTAAATAAAGTTAGACGGTGATGTTTTAGTCAGCTGATCAATCGTTGGTATCTTATTGACCAAAATTGTTTTTGTGAGAAAGCATATTGCACAGTTATTCTGAATATATAAGAAAATCTCATTTAGCTGTTTTTATTTTTTGTTTTTCTTTATGAGTAGTTAAGGTGTTGTAGCTGATTTTAGGTCTCCTACATCTTTCGACACATGGTTATTATCGACATGCATTTATTGTAGTCGCAGTTACGGATTATAAACAAAGTGAAGTGGAGAGGACGACCCAAGCACAGCCACACAGAGCACTGCGTTTGGTTCCAGATTGGACCTAAAATTCGATACTATTCAATTCAGACAGGACACAGTGGTCTCATTTTTTCACAAAGTGCTACATTTGTGTAAAGTTCCCAATTGACAAGTGGAAAAGTTAGTTACCCCAACTTTAATTATCACATCTGAGCTTGTGTCTTGTGAGAGCAGATGTTTGGTCACATCATCAGGACACTTGCTGGTTTTGCTTTTAGTCGGCTAATCAGTTAGTAGAACGTTCTAAGTTGAACAAGAAGGTTTAGTGTCAACCCGGTCAAGCCCAGGTTTTCTGATCATTAAAGGTGCACTGTGTAACCTTCTGAAGCCGCAATGGCAGCTACACTATTCAGTAGAAATGGAAAGTTAAAACAGTACTTTGAAACATTCTGAATGAAGATAAAACGTTTTATGTCCTAATGTGAAAAACAAACAGCTGTTTATACAGGACAAATAACAGTCCATTTTAATCTCATGCAGGTCTGCTCAAAGTAAAGACACATTTATTGATTATTTATTTAGTGCAACAAAAAAATCTAAACGATAAAAACATGCTTGTATTTCTTACACAGTGCACCTTTAAACTTCAGATAATACATTTAAAGACTTGCTTGATGTTTGGTTTGAAATAATATGGTCTGAATGTATGAGAGACAGCTGGGACTTTTTTGTTGTTATAAATAGTACATTTTGTCTGAATCTAAACATTCTGATTGGCTGTAGAAAGAGAGGCACTGTGTAACTTTTCTAGCCTGAAAAATCAAATGCTTCTCATTGAAATAAATGTTTGAAACATTAGTTTGGGGCATTCTTTATCGATATAGCCTGCATGTGAAACTGTAGAAGAAGAACTTCAGGCTCCTCTTGAACACAAACACACAACTCTGTAGAGCTGCAGATAACCATCACTTTGATTATCAACTAATCTGTTATCTGACACAACTGATTGATTAATTATAATGTGAGATTTATTTTTTTTTTTGTTTGACCAATATGAAGCTCAAGAGATGCTGTTGGAGAACATAACTACCAAAAAAAAAAAACAAAAAAAAAACACACATTTGTGCACATTTCTTTTTCTCTCATTACATGACAGGCTTTGGAGTTCGTGGAATTCTTTGATTTCTATAAGTTGATGATTATTTCATAAATTGATTATTTGTGATGAATCAATTACATTTTGCTGCATCTAGAACTTCAAAAACAAACGTTGTGCCTTTTACTTATACTTTTTAACAACCATTTAAGCTGTTCCAACTAAATTCTCCCAGAGCCTCAGACACAACACTGTCCCAAATGTCCCAGCAGATTTGTGATGTCCCATCTGAGATACTGTATTTTACTGTGTCTGACAGGTCACTTTAATGTTACTCCGGATATATTGAATAAGCATCTGTTTTGGTGAAAATTGATTTACAGTGTCGCGACAATGCCTAATATAGTTGTTACCCGGTTATTGTTTTTAGAACACTCAACTTGTGATGACGTCTGATACTTGTCTATATACACACACACATGCAATTTCATAATGACATCTTAATCATATTGCGTTAGCTTCAAGTTACACTGAGCAAAGATGATTTAAGTGTTAAATCTGATAACTTCCTGACAGTTTGGTTGCAATTACGTCTTTTAAACATTTTTTTTCAAACAACAACTTGAAACAGGAGAGGACCACCCACGCTCAGCCAATCAGAGAGCTGCATTCAGCTCCTGATTAGAACTCAAATTCTTTATTGTTCAATTCAGACAGTACACAGTGGTCACAGTGGTTTTTCACAATATGCTGCATTTACCATTCATGTCAGAGGGAGATCTGTGATGTCATAGGTAGACCTGTGATGTCATAGGTAGATCCGCGATGTCATAGGTAGATCCGTGATGTCATAGGTAGATCTGTGATGTCATAAGTAGATCTGTGATGTCATAGGTAGACCTGTGATGTCATAAGTAGATCTGTGATGTCATAGGTAGAGCTGTGATGTCATAAGTAGATCTGTGATGTCATAAGTAGATCTGTGATGTCATAGGTAGATTTCTTCTGCTCAGTTTAACTCATCCAGACTCATTTGGGGCATTTCATACCACATTAGTTATTTCTCCTGTGACATTTCCAACTCAATTCCTGACGTGGGAAACACACACCGTTGTTGCATGTGCTGAGGTAAAGGTTATGTCACTGACTCTCTGCGGTTTCCTGATGATTCCTGGTTGGCTTGGATCCAGTTTGAACCAGGTGTGGAGGTGTTGCGTGACTCAAACCTGTTAATGACTTGTTGTTTGCATGCTTCGAAAACACATCGAGTTATGTCAGATTGTGAAATGAAGCGAGGTTCTTGTATAACCCAGCAGCACGTTAGAATGGACAGGTAGAATTCACTGTGGAGTCTCTGGTGATCGGCGTCGGTCGAGCTGGTTTACGGTTCATATCTGCGTCATACACGTTGTCCAGTTTAAACACATAAAAGTGAAATGCTTTGTTAGTGTCAGATTTAAACGTGTGAATTCAAAGTTTGTAGAGCCAATACAGTTTTGAATTTAGAGTTGACGTTGTACTTTGCCGTAACATTGAAGTTTTAAGTTTCATTCCGTTGTAGTTAAACAAGGACACATTTGAAAACGCGCCTGCCAGAGCTCAGTACAGAACCAACAAAGATAAACAAATGCTAAAGAAGACGTGCGTTAAAAGAGAATGACAAGGTGATATAAGCAGTTACAAAGATCCAAAGTTTAAGGAAGGTCAAAAGTAAAAGTACTATACTGAAGTGCTTTGTTCAGACTTGTGAACGCTCGTGGGAAGAAGCTTTTAACAGGTTCAGCTTTAAATGGACCGATGGATTTACTGTATATGATACTAGAGGAAAAAGTGTATTGAATAGCAGTTTGGGTACATCAGTTATTGTCTCTGTTCATCTGCAAAAGTTACAGACAAAACATATAAGCAGCTATTCTATAGAAACTATCAACTTTGCTACAACAAGCAAACATTTTAAAAACAACTTGTCTATCAGCTTGTTTTGGACTGGGAGACTATGAAAGGCTTCGTTTCAGACACATCTTTGAAAAATGTATTATGGATGACACATAAAACTCAAAGACAATTTCAAGCTGTAGTTTTGATTCACTTCACGCTGTTCTAACACGATTAGCTGATAGCACGCTAACTAACTACATTGATTAGATTAAATATTAGATTCTGAGAAAATGGAAAAGTCCAACTTGAGCTGTTATGTCCATATGTTCATCTAATCCTGTTGATCACAAGTGATAGTGGTTCATTGTTTACAGTTTAAAAGCTAAAGCGATGATGTGGAAAACCCAGTGCATGGTTCCATTGAAACAGGAAGTTAAAGCCATACTTTGGAACATTCTGCAGTGTTTTATGACACACACAAGAATGTTTCTGTAAAGACACAACATTTCTAGAATCACGCATGAGGAGCCTAATAAAAGTCAGTCATTTTTATACTTTTATTTTGTCCAAGTAAAACGTTAAACCAAAAAGCCTCCTTTAATGCAAGTCTATTGATGGGGTAAAAAGTTACATGATGTGTCTTTTAACAGAGGTACACCAGTGGCGTAGTTGCCATAGTGATCCTAGCCCTCTATGCTACATGTTACTAAAGCTTGATATATTGTTTACTTATTATTCATAGAAAGTCAGACTTTTATGAAGAATCTGTTAATGTGTATGCTAGCTAGGCTAAAGCTTCTCAGATATTCTGGTATATTTAAATGTGTCTTTGGATTTTGAGACCAAGAAATGCAATGTGTAAAAAAAAAAAAGAAACTAGTTTAGGACTCATCTTTCTTGTAGGCCTAACTGATTAAAAGCAAAATATGATAAAAGTTGTTTTAGATTTGGAGATTTTAATGCACTTTTTTGATACAATATGTTCAGTTTAATTATGACTAATGTTACTACTGTAGCGTAAATTAATTACCATAACGAAAATATTTACATTTTTCTTGCAATACTGATATTTATGCCATACATTGTGCCTAAGTCACAAAGAAGTCTTCTGGTAAAGCTCACAGAAGTGTGGACTCAGTGTGGAGTCAGACTTGAGTCACTATTCTGATGACTTGAGAGTTGACTTGGACTTGAACGTCAGTGACTGGAGACGACTTGATGATTCTCCTCAAAAATAAGTTATGTAACTCTTTTCTCATTTCTTTTTTGTGATGAGAAATTTGTTTTAAATGGGATCATTTCTAAAAATCAATGAAATTGTAGAATGACAAGATGTATTTGGTCAATTTAAAACTTGAAAAAAACTTGAAAGCAAAAGCAAAAGACTTGGACTTGTGAGACTCTGGCTTGAAACTTGACTTGGACCTCTGAAAGCACATTGAATTTCAAGACAAGAAAAAGTTGCTTGATTGTAGGATTTTAACCTTAATTTCAATTAAAAATGTATATATATATTTTAAAGATCGTTAGATTATTTTCTATCTTTCGTTTTAGTTTTGTTTGAGGAGATTATTTCTTATTTGAGCCAAATAAATTGCCAGTGGCCTAAGAACATGATTATTTCTGAACAGGTCAGAACATTACCTATGTAATAAAATCATATTCAGTTAAAATGACTATTCACAAACGGTGAAACTAAAAGCTAAAAATGAGTATCAGTATAGAATTTTGGATGCTTTTACCAACCCATATCATGACTAACGCCTGTATCTTCTGCCTCCCAGGTGAGCGCATCCTTGGCTGTCCGGCCGAGCCCTGTTACCTGTGGTTTGTGATGGAGTTCTGCGAAGGCGGCGACCTGAACCAGTACATCCTGTCCCGCCGGCCCGACCCGCACACCAACCGCAGCTTCATGAGACAGCTGACCAGCGCCGTGGCTTTCCTCCACAAGAACAACATCGTGCACCGTGACCTCAAACCCGACAACATCCTCATCTCACAGAAGACAGGCGCGCCGGTCCTCAAGGTGGCCGACTTTGGTTTGAGCAAAGTGTGCGCCGCGCTCAACTGCAAAAACGAGGAATTCTGCGAGCGGGAGCTAAAGATGCTAACCAGAACAACATCAACAAGTTCTGGTTGAGCTCTGCGTGCGGCTCGGACTTTTACATGGCGCCGGAAGTTTGGGAAGGACATTACACGGCTAAAGCTGATATATTCGCTTTGGGCATTATCATCTGGGCCATGTTGGAGCGCATCACGTTCATCGACGCAGAGTCCAAACGCGAGCTCCTGGGCACGTACATCAGGCAGGGTTCGGAGATCGTCCCGGTGGGAGAGGCCCTGCTGGAGAACCCCAAGATGGTCCTACACATTCCGCAGAAGGCCCGCAGCTCCATGTCCGAGGGCGTGAAGAAGCTGCTGCTGGACATGCTGGCGGTGAACCCTCAGGATCGGCCCGACGCGTTCCAGTGGAGGTGCGCATGGACCAGGTCACGTGTGCCGCCTGAGCCCCGCCCCCTGCGCATTCAACAGGTAAGGACTGTCACAAGAAATACATGAGTCAAATGAAATGATAACACATTATCAGAGTTTATTACAAGCTTAGAGTGTGTTACGCATAAGGGGTGCCCCGCATCCAACTTTGTGACTTCTTGATTAATGATCTACTCTGATATCTGGTGATACCCACCGCCTTATCTATACCGATACCAGCTTATGCGCCACGTCCTTGTCTCTAGCTCAGGCTCGTCATATTCATTACCAAAATAAGTCATTATCAGTGATAATATGTGACCTTTGGATCCTTAATATTGCAAATTAACCATACTTGAGCTTTATCCGTGAACTAATAATATAATCATTATTGAGACGCTCTGGTTAGCCTCAAAACAATCAACCAGTTAAAAGTTAGTTTAATCATGATCCAGGCAGATACACGGAATCTGAACACTGACATGACACCTTGTAATAAACCAACCATTTCAATGGATCACTTCCCAGACTATCGCGGAACCCTGCCTGCATCAAATATTATACATTTTAGCATTTTAGGAGGCAGTTATCAAACATCTCCTCATGTTTTGTTCTACTTTCCATTAAACACGTACAGGACCTGACCATGACAGCTGGTTATTAGCCCAATTGACTCTTGTGTTTCTATATCGCAAATATTTTACAATTCGCACAGCAGATTTCTGACTCTTGTAAAAAACAGTGCACACAGAGGCAACTTTGCGTCGGAGTGTTGAGCCTTAGGCGACATTGCCATGAATAACAGAAATGTCCGATTAGCAGTCACAGGGACAGACATCAAGACTTTTTCTTATGCAGCAGTCACATCTAATTATCTGTTTGTTGAGAGGAGATATTATATCACGGATACTTCAAACCATATGCCTTTTTTTTTCTTTTCCGCCCCCCTCTCCTGACTGTCTAATATTGTCAAGTATTCTGTATCAATTACATGTTTGCACCAATATTAATACATGTTCATTAGCATTATACTAATATATACTTCTGTCGAGATTGTGCATTTCCACTCAGACCAGCTTGAGTGAGATGTCACCTACTTTAATGTTTATCACTTCATTTTCTGCGCTTATTTTAGATCTGTATGACTTTACCCATTTTTCTTTTAAATAAAAAAAAATCATAATCAATTTTAGAACGTCAATAGAATAGAATCTGCAACTCAGTTCTTTCAATTGAGCAGCCTCAGTTATCAGTGGCAGTTTTGGTTTGGCATCGGGGTCGCATCTACATTGGCGCTACGCGGCCTGCCCACAGCGACCTGTTGGCTCTTGCTACGTGCCTTCGTCTCCAAACAAATAATAAGCCTAAGCGTGGAACACCTACTACTGTCCCTCTGCGTGCTGCCCACCCGTCACTATGACTAGAGCGCCCCTGGAAAGGCAATTTAACCGCAGCGAGCGACACATGGTACTCCGGCTGCACTGTCAGCTCCACTAAATGCCAGCCTCTTTTCACACCTAGGCAATCCCTGGCCTCGTGCCCGGAGACCACCTCATCTCCAGTTCGCGGTAGACCTGAATGAGAGCGATGGCGTTGCTTTGTGCCCGGGGCCCTGGGAGGTAGTTGGTGGAGCTGGGTTACGCACAGGTTTGATAAAGCAATACAGCGCGCGGACTAGCCACTTGGGGCGGTTGACCCTGGGAAGGTCGTGTGGAAGGCTGCGCGTATTCAATCCATGCTGCCTGGGTCTGGGACGGACGGTGTTTGGAGCAGGCTTTAGCCTGGCCTCTTGAGGTGCTGGAGTGTTCCTAGAGCAGGTTTAGGCAGCTGCCTGTGCGCGCTGGAAGGTGTTTTGAGCTAGGATTTATCTGGTAGTGACCAAGGCCGTGCGGAGATGTTCTGCAGAGCCAGCTATTCATCAGAAACCAAGTCGCTGGAGCGAGGTGCCACACAGAGCATACAAGTCCATTCACAGCAGTACTAAGCAGGAACCAGGATACCTGACAGATTAGGCCTCGCTGTGCCTCGTCTTCCACTCAGGAAGCTAGTCTGATCTGCTCCACTAAATAGCGTTGTATTCATAGTTAGAATGTGATTCATAAGTCCAGGTTTTGCAACAAGGTAGTCCAGGAGTTTTCAATTCATTTTTATTATTGAAAAAATTGCATCGTACACAAGATTATTTACTAACAACGGTGCATTGATAAGCATAATATTGGAACACGTCAGATTATTGAGCACAAGTCAGACGCCAAGTCACCCGAGCGAATCAGGGGCAATGGGACAGTGTACCGTCACAGGTTATGATAAGCAGCCATAAGCCACAAATAGTATTATCCTTATTCCACTATCTCACCACCTCCAGACGACACCATCAGCTAACTTGCTAATCAACTGGCCGAGAGACCTCAGATAGAAAACCATTGCCAATGTCACCCAGTATTGTTAGCTCACCATCACCTCCACTCAGCCTTCTCTGACCTGATATAGTGAAGGCACGGCTTCCCTCTGCATAATTGGGATTCAAGGATTACATCCAGCTTAAAGAATCTCTTACATTGTGCTAGACTTAGATAAATACAAACTATAGGAGAAACGGCAGGCAATCAGAAACAACTATACATATGAGATAGGAGATCGGCTAGAGATGATTGAATTTATGAATAATTTATTATTTCATATCATTAAAATATGCATCCATCTAAGCATGTTTCAGATTCGTATTATGTCCCTTTTGGTTGTAATATAATAAGAAAATTGCTTGCCACTGTGAAATTTAAACTAAACAGTCCTACACTTGCTGCAGTATCAGACAATAAGACCTACAAAAATTGGTTCGATTAAAAACAGTCCAGAGTTCGTTTCCCACGGAAAAGTCTGAACTTTTTTGTCAGGTTCTGAATAAAGACAAGCAAACTCTGATCTGAATCAAACAATCGGACCGAGACCACCTTTTGAGGTTGGTCTTGATCCGAAACAAACACGCGCTTTTTTGGACTTGACAAGCCACCGTAACAATGCAAAGAGACAGGAGAAGCACACACTCCAACAGAGACAAAGCTGCTCATTAACTGTGGTTTTGTTTTTGTGAATGTTGCGAGCATCTGCCAGATTATCGATGGAAGATGTGCATTATAAGGATAATTTCCCACCTACGCTATTTATTCTGTTGCCAACTTTTGGTCTAAAAACGCCACGATATTTTTTCTTTCAAATAAAGCACTTTCATAACATCAGAACAGTAACGCTTGGACAGCCTTCTTACAGTGATGGAGTAGTTTATTGAAGCACCTTATAAACCAAACCACCAAAGTGCCTCCGGGTCCTGAAGACTTGCTTGTCTTTAAAGTGCTTTAAATCCATATGTCCAAAAAAAGAGAACGTTTGAAGCACAAGTAGGCTACTATTCCATCGTGAGCATTACTGGGCTTGGTCCAGCAGTCCGTTGCGTTTGTGCCAAATCTTTGCGAAATACAGCGGGTTCCAGGTAAAAAAAAAGGTCTATTTATATAGCGCTTTTCTAGCTTTCCAGGCACTCGAAGCGCTTCACAATCTAGCATCCACTCACCAGTGTACGCAGACACTGAGCAATGTGGGTTAAGTGTCTTGCCCAAGGACACAATAACAATCTACTCCTGTCATCACACTGTGGCACCTGGTGTTCTAACAGTCTCCCATCCAAGTACTAGCCAGGCCCTTTCTTGTTTAGCTTCTGACGGGATTAGGCTTTGACAAGAAGGTATGGCCGCAGGTATGTTCTTATTAGCCCCGCCCCCACACCAGATCTGTCCAATGAGAGCGCTGTTAATGTTTAAAAGCCCACTTGAAAGCAGCGCAGTGACAATATACAATCCGAATCAACTGAAAAAAATTAAGTTCGGATCAGATTCGGATCAAACGAACGGACTTTAGCACTTTTTTGGTCTGAATACGTCGTAAGATTCCAAAAATATACATTGCTGATGTTCTCTCTCACCCATGTTCAATAATAGGAAGATAAAGGTTTTACTTGAGCTAGGTTAGAGACAAAGACGGGTTCAAAGTGATATAAGACAGTACAAAATTCTATGCAAATTCATTACTAAAATGGATAAAAAAGGCCTCGTGGGGCTAGTAATTAACGCCAACGTGAAGCAGAGTGACAAGTGGAGAAAAGATAATGGATTAAATGATGAGTGAGATGGGAGTTATACGTGTCAATGTGGTGATTTAGCCCATTGTAAGGAGCGTTTTAAGAACAAAGATAGTGCATGATGTTTTAATTCATTTGAGGCAGATTCTGAGCGGTGGGTTTAGGTCCTCAATTTTTATTTTTAAAAAACTTTTGATTGGATTTTTTCAGTCTCAATATGCCATGTAGACTTGCTACTTTGTAAAATCAACTATTGCCAATCTCCCTTTTCATTTTGTCCTTTGTCCACTTCGTGAGTATGTCCAGTGATCCATGTATGGAATCATGACAGGGTGGACATTCCAAAGCATGAAGCAGTTACTTCAGCAGTTCAGTTTCCCTTTACTGAGCTGATGAAAAAAGTTTATCTGGTCTTAATGGCTCATACATTGCATTGTTGACAGGGGTAATCTGTGGGACATAGAAAATCATTATAATTCTATAAAATTAGTACTGTCAAACAATTAATTTTTAAAATCAGATTATTCACACTTTCAAATTTTGATCAATCACGATTATTCATAGTTAATTGCTTGATTGCAGACTTTCAAAGTAATTCAATAAAAGACCACAAAACTTTGAAAATTACGGTTAGAATGTATAAACATTCAAATGCTTGTTACTTATTATTTGCGCTGTACAGTTGGTTTTATTCTGGTTGTGATTGTTCCTCTGGAAGGTAACTTGTATGTGGATCACCTGAGGCCATATGCATGGTATTTTTGAACGATGTTGATGGGTCTACATGCTGTGGCTCCATTAAGCAAAAAGCGCTGCTTAACTTATCTGTGATGCTTTTGTTAACATTGCTGACTTGGTTAGTAGCAGCGCTCCTGCAGCCGCTGCCTCAAACACTTGTTTGACTTAAGATGGTATTTCTTTAAGGTGTATTTCAAGCTTGTTGTATGCTTCGGTGAAAGGAGAGTTCACATTGCAATATTTGCACACTACCTTTGTTTTATCTAGAGTCTCGTCTGGACGTTTTTTGAACAGAAAATGTTGCGTCGAGGCAGAAGGGCACCAGTCCCTGTCTCCCCTCTCATCTTTAAACCAACATATGCATTCACCTGAGCTACTACGCAGACCTAATAACAACCCTGCACCGCCGCCTTCCAGGTATCCCTCCGCGCTGAACTGCGTACTGAAGTGGTCAAATTTAAATAGTGTGATTAATCTGCAATAATACATGATTAATGCGTACATTTTTTTTTATTATGATTAATCACATATTTGACAGCCCTAATGAAAATAAAAAATGTTTTAAAAAAACTAATTTTCAAATGGTTTTTTGAGATTGAGGAGAAAGGTTTTCTATTGGAAACACTGACATTATATAAAAAAAAAAAATACATATTTCACAGACTGTGAAATACTTTTAGACATATAATGGAATATGGTCATAGGTGTTGGGGAACAGAGCATGTTGCAATGATTCTTATTACAAAAACTATTTTAAAAAAGAAAAAAGTTTATTTTAACTTCTACTGGGTTTTAATATGTAGAAACATAAAATTCATTATAAAATTAGTTGTTTGGCCTTTGTAATTGCTTTTAATATTTAGATGTAAATGACTTGCCTTATGTCAGGGACAGCAAAAGGCACCCGCTCAGTGAGAATCATCCTGAAACAACACTTTGTGCAAATACAAAATGTTCAATCCGTCTATCTGGCACATTGAGATTTCTGATTTCTTCTTTTATTATTAAAGTCTAATAGCTCACTCACCTAAACTTGCTTCTGACAAGAGATTTACAAGAGGACTGACGTTTATTTCCAAGCAATTGTGATTCCAGACTTGTAAATCCATCAAGATCAATTGTGCCTTTGCGGTGAATCTACATATAACATGAAAAAACGTATGGGAATGAATGAACTGGTATTGCTGTGTGGATAAAATGTGTTTTTCAGAGCTCACAGATGCCAGGAAAGAAAACACAAATCTTCGCCCAAACTTGTCAGAAAAGTGATTTCCATCCATCTCAGCAGACCAACGTGTCGACACCGGCGCTGAACTAGGCTGTGTGTATTTACAGCAATCTCCTCAGCTCCGTCAAAGAAGAAGACATGACGCAGAATCTGTTGACATCTCGCTGGGGAAATGTTAGACCCGGTTTTTGAAGGAGCAAAAAAAAAAAAGAAAGTATGTACCAAAATAATCCCAGGTTTGCTGTCAGTGTCACCGCTTCTTTCCTTTAACTTTTCAAAGAATCCTGCAGTGAGGCACGGCTGTCAGCGGATGAAAGCAAACGACTAATTGATGGGTTTCAGCGATCGGTGTTTTCCAAGGATAATGTAATTTACTACAAATGAAGAAGGAGAAAATGCAGTTTTTCTGAATACATCTGAATTTTGACTGCCATTGTATACTGTATTTAAATCGATTCTATAAAACAAGCCACACACACAAACTATTTCATTCACACAATTTTAATGCACACATCCAGAATGTTTAGGACGTGTTCCTCTCTTAAGCTGAAAACACTTTGTGATGTCATGACATGTGGTTTTGAACTCTCCACATCTTCACTTGAGCCAAGCTTTTATTCTAAAATGTTTTATGCTAAAACTGCTTCACTTCTCAATGAAACATGACAACGTTTGCAACAAGCTCAACTGGACAAAGTGTAAAAATTAGGGCTAGGAATTGATTAAAAAAAGTTAACAAAGTAATTGCAAATCACAATTTTTAATTTTCTTCGTTTTGACGTTTTAAATAGTCAATTTAGACTTATTGACACAGCTCCTTTATTGAAGTCCTGCCCCTTTAAGAGACTCATCTGTCTCATGTTGGATTTGTCTTACAGAACAAGCTCATTTATATGAATGAGAGATGGTTCAGATACAAACAAACTGATCTGTGTGACACGGAGCAGTGGTACTGAACAGAAGAGCGCGGCATGAGACGAGAGAGTGGCAAAGAAGAACGCAGCGCGGGAGAACGCAACAGGAAAGAGCGCGGGAGAACGGGATGGCCCGGGAGATGCAGCGGATCAAGACGATGGTGACTCAAAACGGCACGCATGACCACGCATGTCACACAAGCACACGTACAGAAGGAAAGAAAAGGCAGAAGGCGCTTGTCTTGACGTGATCTGGTGCTGAAATGTGCGCAGCTGCGCAGGAAGAGCGAGTAAAATTAATCCATGAGTCAATTTATTTTGACTCGTTTAAAAAAAAAAATTTACGCATTGTGTTAACGCGATAATTTTCCCAGCCCTAGAAAAATGCATGATTCAGACAAGCAATAACTTAATTTTTCATGAACATAACCAGCTTAGTTGGGGCTAAAATCACTGGCAGCCTTAGAACTAACACTCGATGACATCACAAGGAGAGACAAACTCTTTTGACCATTTGAAACTCAGTTATGTGAGACAGAAGCTTGAATTTGATGTCACCGCTTACTTTCTGTTTGCTGATTGGTCGATCGTCTCTCAAGGTTGATTCAAGCAGCAACAAACAATGAAATACCTGATCTATTTGCTGGAGTCAAATGAAATAGAGCCGAAGCACTACTGTAGGTGGCGCTATCCTGGAGGGTTTACCATCTAAGATTACCTACAAAAATGTCTTACAACTGAGAAAAAAGTATTCTTACATAGGACATGTTAACCCTCCTGTTATGTTCATTTTTCAGGAACATCAATGGTGTTCCGGGTCAATTTGACCCGGTGCATTTTTAATTATTCAAATGATATCCAAAACCAAAAAAATACTTACAAGCATTGTTAATATTTTAATACTAAGTCAATTACAAACTTACAATCAATATTTAGAGCAATGCTGTTCCCTACCAGTGACATGTAATGATTGATTCAATTGGGATAGTTCATAAAAAATACATGTTGAAACTTTTTTTGTTGCCCCCAATCCCAATTCTCTTTTGTACCCCTACACCTACCCCTTAGCCTTACCCCTACCCCTTCCCCTACAGCTTAAAAACAAGGGCTAAGTGGTAGGACAGCCCTAAGAAATTGGACAGCCCTTGTGTGTATTTTATTTATTTTTTTTAGGACAAGCTCACAGACATGTGATGGTATAATGAAATTATGATAATCATAATAATATAATAAAATGTGGTTAAATATATAGCACAATAGAATAAATAATAAAACATATTATTTGTATTAGCATTATTAATAATATAACAACATATAGCATAATAGAATAGTATGTAGTTGCCTATAATATTCATTTATCAAGTTTCACTATATTACGTATAGACTACTAGGTTATTTTATTATATTGTAGGCCTATATTGTTGTGTATTGTATTTTATAAATAGGCTATATTCATTTTTAAGTAGTAAGTAGTATTAAAATGTTTGTTTTATTATTATTTATTATTGGTTCTTTTATTATGCAGACACCTTTGACTTTTTAACTATGGGATTATAATTTATCTTTTTCTGATCTCAGTCCAGCAACACAGTTGGGCAAGTTATTTAAATGAACTTTCTTGCAAGAGGACTTTTGTGTAAAATAAACGTGAACTGTTTCACTTCCATTTGGCTTCATACGTTTCCTCTGGGCGTGGCAGCGTGTGACTGGAGCTCTGGGCTTGTGACAGATCCTGTCCCGCTCTCCAGCCGCAGAGAGCCGGGGGAGGAGCTGTGAGCCTGGGCAGCTCTGTCCTCCGGGCCGGGTGTGGATTCCCTAACACCGCGGAGAAACAGCGTCTATCACCCCGCGGTGTTGAATCCACCTCAGCCGGGGAGCGTCAGAGGAGTGCAGGCTCACTGCTCCCTTCCCTGCTGAGTGTCCATTGAATGTGGGTGGAGTTTTTCTCGCGAGAATATAAATGTTTCTCATAAAAAGTCATAACACCTGCACATGTGTGAGTGGACTTTTCCCGCGAGAATATGAACGGTTCTCATCAATAGACATAACACCTGCATGTGTGTATATGTGTGCGTGTGACTGATGCTGTAGTAGGTGTATGTATGCATGAGTTTGTGACTGATACTATGTGTGATTGAGGTGAAATATCTCACAGTTACAAAGAAAGAAATAGTCTGACGTTATGACACAATTTATCTCCAGTTTGACTTCCGGGTCAAATTGACCCGAACAGTATCTATGCAATATAAATGTGCAGGGGGTGGTTGCAAACATGTAAGATTAACCATTTTTTCATTAGATGTTTATTATACAAAATAAGGCAAGCAGAAGAAGTTTCATACTGAAAAAATACTTAAAAGTATTTTTTCTATCTCTTCAAACTTTGAAACGGGTCAATTTGACCCGTAACATAACAGGAGGGTTAAACAATAACTTCCCTTTTCCTTGAGATTCTTAAACTCCAGTGTGAGACTATTGCATAAACACACTGACAGAACACATCAACATTACACTAAGATTGACCTCTGAACTCTCGGCTTCCTGGGACAATGGAAAAAAGCTTTTACTTCCATTGTTTTGTCACTCTGAGTAATTGTCACTGCGAGACAGCTCGAGCGAACGGAGAAGAGACACGAACCTGGGTCACTCTCTTTTCTTATGAATAAATGTATCTCGGGGAATATAATTTATGGATCGTATTCCACATCTGAATTCACACACGTTTAACCCATGCTGCTCCAGTTAAATAAATATAGATACAGATGAGAAATGGTAATGAGGGCTGGCCTAAGGGAAGAGCCAAGTGTCCAAATACTTTACAGTGTCATTAAAAAGGCACGCTACCACCTGCATAATAATGACTCTGGCTCCTGTGGCTTCGTTAAAAACTAAAAGCTGAGCTACTTGCGACCATGTAAACAAACAAGTACATTGGCGGAGGTCACAGAGGATGGTTTGTAAGCTATGTATATGTAAGGATTAGGGAAATGATTCTTTTATGCTGCGAGGAGAATGTCACGCACGCAGGAACGACATACTGTCTGCGTTTTTAAGGGACTGACACTGTTTGTCTAAGCAAAACAGGACAGGATTTAATGCAAAGTCAATTGAATTTGCATCAATCTTTGTTTAGATAAAAATATATATATATATCTTCTGTGTTACGCAATAGTGTAACTGCAGCAACAAGAATTCCACAACTCCTTCAACTGCGACAAACTAAGCTCCTTTACCAGGCTCACACTGCCTTCTGTCTATAACCAGGATGTTTATTTACATCCTGTGTGTTAAATAGTCATGTATATGTCTATTATTGTGACCAATTTGTATTATTAGTAGTACCGTAATGATTTTATTTTGAAAACCAAAGGATACACTTCACCAGCGCTCGCTTGGTTTGAAGGTTTTGTTTTCACAATTTCATCAAAATGGGCTCTGGAGTGTTCCCGCAGATCGGAAAAAGATCCTTGCAACGGAAAAAATCGGGACGACATCTTGTTGATTACAAGCACGTGAGACAACAATAAATCTGTAAAATCTCAATACAATCAAGCTGGTAAATTCTTGGATAAAAAGCTACTGACATACCATCATTGTCCAATAATTACACAAAATAAATGGCTAAACTGTGGATCTATCTGTTTTTCAGTTCTTGTGGAACTGAAAAACATGGCGGATTTCTGCAGAATCAATGAGCGAAGCAAAAAAACGGTTTGGATGTGAGGTCAACCAATCAGCTCCTTTGTTTCATCTGCCACAAGTTCCACAAGAACTGAAAAAACAGATAGATAGCTTTCTATTAGAAATATAGTTCTTTTAGAAGCATTTTTATTCAGAATGAATGTCTATTACATGTCTATTGGCCTGGTAGATTCATCTGTTTGTATTTTGTAGATACTGTTTGTATGCTCTATTGTGAAACAATCTAAAAGAAGCATTAATATTTCTATTTGGAGACAACCAGACTCTCAACCAAAAAGTTAAGCAGAGCAGACGTTGTCAACAAAGCCATTTCTGGGGTCCCTCTTATGATATTAAACTGATCCTGTGCAATGATAAATGTAGATTATCATACTGGCCTAAAGATGAAATCACACAGTCTGTTCTTATGGCTTCAAAATAAAACCAAACAAAGACTAAAGCCTACATTATCACTTGTGGGTACAGTCTACATTTTGCGTTTGGTGGCTATGTTGACTGAAAAAGGTTGAAAACCCCTAAAAAGCCATAGTATTCGAGGCTCATTATCTGTTCACATTGGACATGTAATCACACAGCCTGAAATAGAGACACATAGCAGCACAGATTCAGGACACAAAGGGATTATTTAGTCATTGGTATTCTAGCGGAGGAGCTCATACAGTCAGGTGTTGGAGTAATCAGGCTGGGATATGAGGAGCATGGTAATGTGGTCTATAAATTACTTTGAGAACTGCACTAATTGACTTTCGGCTTGTCTGCGCTGCTTTTCGAGTGTCAAATCTGTTACGCCACAGCTACAAATCTTCACTAAATTAAATTCAACCTGTGAGAACTTACAGATAAAAACAAGCCGTATTACATGTAGCGCATTTAGCATAAACAACACTGAGGTGGCATACATTACACACATTTGTATAGCTAGTTTTCTTTGTCAATATAACTTGATATTGAACTTATCTTTTGGACTTTGTTAGTCTCAAAACAGCACCAGGGTTGGCCAGCGATTGCCTGGGATCCAGAACCCACGCTACAGCAAACTGCGAAGAGTAGGTCTGGTCACCACACCCTCCGCCTGCTTTTCAGATCAAATCTACATCATACCGGACAATCAGATTAGTTTATTTGTGTGACGCAGATGAAACAAAGGAGCTGATTGGTTGACCTCACATCCAAACCGTTTTTTGCTTCGCTCATTGATTCTGCAGAAATCCGCCATGTTTTTCAGTTCCACAAGAACTGAAAAACAGATAGATCCACAAGAACTGAAAAACAGCCATGTTGGTTTTTCAGACGGCAGAAGATACGTGTCTCTGATTGGTTTATTCATCTGTCAATCACGGCTACAGAAATCTGAAAGAGGCCATGACGATATATTTTATATATATATATTTTAATTTTCCAGGCAAGGCCAACGAGACCTCGCTCAAACCTCTCAGATCTGCGAAAGGCACTTGATAAAAAGCCTCTGCATTATCATTATTTCAATATTCTTTGTATTGACAATTTAATTCTTTATCCAAATTTAAGAACTCTGGTCAAGATTGTTAATAATGCTGGCTCACCTACTATAAAAAATGTATCAAACTCTGCTCAGAGCAAACGACTCGATCCAATTGACTGTAGACATGAATCTTTTCACGCAAAGCTTCAAAAAGCACATCCTCGACAATAAAACGTCAACATCAGTCAGACAAACCTAATGAAACTACAGTTGAACTGTAAAATGTAAAACAAACTATTTTTTGTTTTATTTGTATTGAGTATTATTGTTTTTATGAAATTATCTATTGGACTGCGTGTATTTATGAAGTACAAGAGCTATGGAAGTATACGTTATGTAAATTGTATGTATTAAATTAAAAACCAAACGAAAATGCTACTTTTGCAGTATTCTCTAAAGATCAAGCAAACTGGTCTAAACACTCCAATCTCTGTCAGGACCCATTCCAACTTCACATTTCCATATCCACGCCGAGATTCACTCTGACAAAAGTCCGAATGCGGCTTTCTGAAACATTCTGCGGACAGTGTCAGGCCACAAAGCTTCCCCGGTGCGGAGAGGGAGGCCGAGGAGACGAGCTCTGAAAGACAAGTCCGCCACAGTGAATGCACAAAATCTTCCCTTCTTCCTCCTGCTCCGTCTAAACTGGCCACGGCTCCACGGGGTGCTCCGCGGCTCAAGCCTGTCCCGTCTTCGAACGCCTGTTTTCTACCGTTCCTCACAATAGCTCTCTTTCCAGTCATGTGCCTTTTGAAATAACAGGGTTCCGCTTCCTGCTTCCCCGGACAGAGAGGAGCAGAGACGTCCAGCTGCGTTCTCCAAAAGCACAAATCGCCGCTGGCTACGCGCATTCTGACAAGGTTTTTTTGAAATGCCAGCGATTGCTTTTCAAATTAAAGTTTATTTATTGCAAACAGAATGAAAACTGCCCAGTCCCAGTGCACTGTAAAAAAATATAATAAGGCGGTTTGACTTAAAAATGTGAGTACAGATTCTGCCTTAAAGTTTGATGTCTGTTACACTCATGTGTGAGTTGTGTGATATTCTCTCTCGCTTTCTTGATTTCTCTCACTCTCTCCCCACTCTTGCTTTTTTTTTTTGCTCTCTCTCTCTCCTCTCTCCTTTTACTTCTGTCTCTCTCCACTCTCTCTCTCTCTCTCTCTCTCTCCTGTCTCCCTCGCTCTCTTCCTTCTCTCTCTCTCCTGTCTCTCCCTCTTTCTCTCTCTCTCTCCTGTCTCCCTCTCTCTCCCCCTCTCTTTCTCTCTTCCTCTATCTCCCTCTTTTTCTCTCCCTCCTGTCTCCCTCTCTCTCTTCGCCCCCTCTTCTCTCTCTCCCTCTCTCTCTCTATTCTGTCTCTCTCTCCCCTCTCCTCTCTCCCCCTTCTCTCTCTCTCCCTCACTCTATCCTGTCTCTCTTTCTCTTCCCCTCTCTTTCCTGTCTCTCCCTTTCTCTCTCTCCCTTCTATCATTTCTACTTTCTTTCTCTCTCTCTCCTGTCTCCTCGCTCTCCTCCTTCCTCTCTCTCCTGTTCTCCTCCTCTCCGTCTCTCCTCCTTTCTCTCTCTTCCTCTATCTCCCTCTTTTCTCTCCTCCTGTCTCCCTCTCTCTCTTCGCCTCCCTCTTTCTCTCTCTCCCTCTCTCTCTATCCTCTCTCTCTCTCCTCTCTCTCCCTCACTCTATCCTGTCTCTCTTTCTCTTCCCCTCTCTCTCCTGTCTCTCCTTTCTCTCTCCCTCTATCATCCCTCTTTCTCTCTCTCTCTCTCTCTCTTTCCTCTTCTGTCTCCTCTTTCTCTCTCTCTCCCTCTCTCTTTCCTGTCTGTCTCTCTCCCTCTCTCTCTCCCTTCTATGCTCTTCTTTCTCTCTCTCTCCTGTCTCCCTCCCTCTCTCTTCTTCTCTCTCCCTCTTTCTCTCTCTTCTTCTCTCTCCCCCTCTCTCTCTCCTGTCTCCCTCTTTCCCTCTCTCTATCCTGTCTCTCTCTCCCTATCTCTCTCTCTCTTCTCTCTCCCTCTCTCTCTCTCCTCTCTCTCTCTCACAGGAACAACTACTCCTTTTTCTGTGAAACTTTTTCTGCTTTTCAATACATTACAATATCACTGCTTTAACGCAGTTTGTAGCGAATTAACACAGGACTTTGTACAGATAATGTCTAAAATAGTCCATATTTCAGTCTTTCCTTGGTCAGTCGGAATATATGATGACAATAAGCTGCAGTTTTCTTCCTCTGACTGACAAATGACAATGGCATCAACCTTTTCTAACTTACAAGAGGATATAAAACAACCCAACGCACAATTTCGGTTTCATTCATTTAGTCCAAAAACACAGCCAAAGGTCTTCTCTCAAGGCTCAGGACAATATTAAGGTTTGCCGAAGAATTTGCCTTTAAGCCATCCAGACACGAGCTGTTTATTCCCACTGTCCGACAACTTAACGTAATAGAGGTCCAGCGTTCTGCCTGCCTCCAGGTGAAAACGGTAAGAAAAACCAAAATATATGATGACAAAATCTGTCTCTTCGGACCGCGCGGAAAGTGGATATTAAAGGCAATTTGTGTTGTTGGACAAATGGCTCCCGAATTGGATAATGTTGGATGTCAGAAAGAACAGGAAGGTGGAAAAGGGCTGAGAGCTATACACACGCCGAAAAAAGGGGATTGTGTTTTCAAACTACTTTGGAGGTAAAAGCGGGAATCCAGGTGCTCTGAGCTGGAAATAATAACAAAATGGACTGAGGAAGAAGAAAACTCCATTTGCCAAGTTGCCGGACCAATCGTGCGCGTTCGGATCTAAATGCGTGACAGTTACCAAGCTAACAATTTGTGCGCCGAGGCTATATCTAATCCCGGCTTGTAATATCAACATGTCCGAGATAAGATGTATCCCGCTGATGTGTTTTTTTTTGCGGCGAGGATCAGCTGTCAGTTCCCATCATTTTTTCCGCGGTATCGGAACAAAAACGCAGGCTGCATACGAGACGGTAGCACAAAGTGTGAGTAATGCCGGGCTTAAATGAAAGATGTAGCTGTAATGGTGGTGAGAGTGTTATTATGTGGAAATGTTGGGAGGAAAAGAGGGGCGTTGAGTTTCGTGTTTTCAAAGCGAGGTAAAGGCTGAAATGGTGATGAGGTTAGGGGTTTGGATAATGTTGTAATGTTGTTGAGATTGGAAAATGATTTTACAGTTTTAATATAAAGCTTCTTGAAATAAGTGAATAAAAGTACAAATAAAAACGTCAAGATAAGGATAGAAGTGGTATTTTTTAGTGTTATTTACCCATGCGTCTTATCAAAATTAGGATTTGAAAAGATTCTTTTTTTTTCTTGGCAAATGGCTTGGTTTAGTTAGCCAAAGCCATACTTTGGAACATTTCTAATGAATAAACATTTGTTCCTTTGTTTAAAAGCATAACCAACTTTATCTATAAAAATAAACAGGAAGAAGCCAAAAAATCGCCCATTTGGACCATACAAGCCTGTTTGGAGTATCAGCTATTGTGCATCAAAGAGGGAGTGTATGGACTGAAAAGTGTTTTTTTTTTTTTTTTTTTAGAAACTCAGGAAACTCAGTTAACTCTTTAGAAAAGAGCCACATATTGTTATTTATTGTGCACCATGGTTCTCCAGAAAAAGGTGCCTTGCCCTCTGCAGGTGGGTGGAGAGTTCTAGTCCCAAGCGGAAGAGTTCCAGTATCTCGGGTCTTGTTCACGGTGAGGGAAGGATGGAGCATGAGATTGACAGGCGGATCGGTGCAGCGTCTGCAGTGATGCGATCGCTGCATCGGACCGTTGTGGTGAAGAAAGAGCTGAGTCACAAGGCCAGTCAGTCTACGGTCCAACCCTCACCTATGGTCATGAGCTTTGGGTATGATATGTTTTTTGCGGCGGGGATCATCTGTCAGTTCCCATCATTTTTCCGCGGTATCTGAACAAAAACGCAGGCTGCATACGAGACAGTAGCACAAAGTGTGAGTAATGCTGAGCTTAAATGAAAGATGTAGCTGTAATGGTGGTGAGAGTGTTATTATGTGGAATGTTGAGGAAGACACTGGACACGCTGGAGGGACGGTCTCTCCACTGGCCTGGGAGGAAGTGTGTGTGGATAGGGAAGCTTTGGCCATCATGACCCAACTCCGGATAAAGTGGAAGAAAAGGGATGGATGAATACGTTTGAACATTTTCTTTTAGGATTGACATAATATCACCTGAATATTATAATCAAAATATGCCAAACAATTCAACAATCGAGTTTTCAATTTTTGTCAATCTCAATACCCAACACACTCAAGGAAGTGTAGCTTCAGAATAATATTAGGCAAAGCAAAAAGTAGTGGTCTATAAGTCAGAGTAAAAAGTATTTGAGGAAAGTAGTCAACTAAAGGTTTCACAGACTTAATCATTTTATCACATTAAGCTAAATATGACCTAAACTATATGATGGATAAATTTACCAAACACACACTGAGAGAACACACCTTGAGAAACACTGACGTCATTCACAATCTTCTGTAACTGCCTGTAATTGTTTTTAATAGGTCCTTTTTTTCTCAGCTCTCTTATGCCTCTTTATTGCCGTAGCTTTTTTTATTTTTATTTTACACCAAATTAAACTGTGTGATGTGAAGGGCAGAGGGTTGACAAGCAGCCAATATTAATCCGCATAAATTTAGTAAACCTAAAACGAGATTTCACCCAAGATAGTTGGCGGCTCAACAACATTTTGTCAGCCAATTAGTGGCTGTTAGGATTCTTCTTACCACCTAACCATCTGCGTTCGGTCAACACCATTAGAGGCACACAAGTTTTAACACTGTGTCACGTTTGTTCTACACTATTTTTGTGCAACTGCGACAATTTAATTAGCTACTGAGAAAAATATGATAATTATCCATCAGAATAAGTTGACCAGTTTCTACTGCTAAAAAAACTACTTAAGAATCAACCACAAATATGCAAAACATGGGAAAACTTGAACCTCTGCACAACATTTTCAACTCACATCCCACAAGATTGGATCTACAGTACAGACCAAAAGTTTGGACACACTTTCTCATTCAAAGGATTTTCTTTATTTCCATGACCATGATCATTGTAGATTCACACTGAAGATATCCAAACCATGAATGACCAGAAGGAGAGTGATGAGCTGGCCTCCACAGTCACCAGACCTGAACCCAATTCAGATGGTTTGGGGTGAGCTGGACCGCAGAGTGAAGGCAAAAGGGCCAACAAGTGCTATTCATCTCTGAACTGAAGTCCTTGAAGAACCTTGAATATGACATATTTTCAGTTTCACACTTTTTGGTAGCCTATACCATACTTCCACATGTGTTAATTCATAGTTTGTGCTATTTTATGACACTTTGGGCCTAATTTATCAAGCCAGGTGCTAAATTGTGGGTGCAAAACTAACACAAATCATGTGTTATTTTGGAGCATTTTACACAAACTTCAATATTGGAAGATGCACATATAAAATACTAAACAAAACAAATATGAACCACCTCAAATTTTGCATGTTTAGAGTGTGTGAGAGAGAAAAATGTCATCTCCGCCAAGGTTTTGCTCCTCCTAAACCTGTTTTGCACATGTGCAAATGCTTGATAAATCTGGCCCTTTGTGTAGCAACTGTTTTTTTTATCCATAAGTGATTCAGAACTTCAACAAGTTCCTCGAATATTTGCATGTCAAACTTCTACTAACAACAACACAAGGCTTCTGTGGCTCTTGTAAAAGAAGACTGTCTGTATTTACTAGAGGTGTAACGGTACACATGGTGATAGTGAAACGTTTTAGTACAGCACGTTCGGTTCGGTGCACGTGTAGAACGTTTCAATACTATTTTTATGTAAATAAATGTGATGTTGCGCGACGGTGGAACTAATGTTCACACACGGCATGTTTCTGTACGAACACAACGCACCGCTAGCTTATAATTTAGAGTTTTTCTTTGGGTTTTTAGTCATCTGCACTACTACTTTTTTACTTACTATTGAATCGAGACAGCAGAAACACAACAGCAAACAAAAACAGAACAGCAAAACAGAGTTTTTCAGGAAAGCAATTCGAGTCGGGAATTTGCATATGCCGTATTTGCAGCGGGAGGCAGACACATGCTTCAAACGCCCCCAAAATACTACGGGTGCAAGCATCACAGAGACTTTTAAAGACATTTAACAACTCAAAAATGTTATTTAGTTCTGCTAAAATCACCTTTACCCTGGAAGTGGCATAGATACAGAATATTGCCAAAATACCTCTTCAGGTGTACATTCATTTGTCCTGTCTAAAACTGGGATTAGCGCCTTTAATATCGTCTGCGTTCCGGAATTTTCATCCTCAGCTTCCAGCGTATCACAACCAGAAACAAGAAACTCCATCCTCCTCCATCAGAGAGCAGCAGCAGCAGCGGAGGAGGAAATGGGCTGAAAATAAGGCAGCGGGGATGAAGCCAAAAGCCCAGAGAGACCGGCTTTATGGGGGAGAGTGATGGACAGCCTTTCCCGCCTCCCGTGGCTGGCAGCGCTAGTCTCTCACCTGAATGAATGGGAGGAAACGGTTTAAGTTGTCAGGGCAGTGTTGTGCATTCAAACTTCATAGGTTATGTCTGACAGGGATCTGCTTCGGAGAATTGAGCGTGAAGAGGAGCAAGCGTGTCAGATCAAAAACCAGAGTGAAAACGGGATGAAAAACTGTGCTGGCGTTATTGAAGACATTGCACACATGTAGAAATATGAGGCCATGATTCCAAACTATAAGGCCCACTACCTAAAACTTTAAGCTTTGTGTGTTTATTGTATGGGGCTTCTTTTATTGCTTAGACCTGCTTTTATCTCTTTCCTAATTTCTTTTAAAGATGTATTATCTACCTTTTGGCCAAACATAGACATTGTTATGAATTTGTTTGTCTAAGTAAATAAAAAAAAGTATCTTTACTTTTGAGTAAGCTGCCATAGCTACAGCATGAAAAGAAAACCTCCTTCAGCTGTACGTTTTCACAATATGGCATAAAACGTATTTATCCTATCAGGATGCCAGTATGGTTAGAAATGTTGCTTAAACTCAATTGTGTAGTTATTTTCTTACCAGAATATTATTTTTAAGAATATTTAAAAGCACTGTACGGCTTTAACAGTGAATCGTCAATTATTTAGTGGTGTTTTTTTGAATCGAAAGATCGAAAAACCAATATTTTGTCAGTAAAAATGTGTAGTTTGGAGCAAAAGTCAAAGTTTGAGGAAGAATATTATATATAGTTTGAAAAAAAATCCAATAAATGGGACATATTAAAAGTTTTTGTTTTGTTTATGTTCATGAATGGCATTTTTCATTTGTTTTTGAAAAGGTTAAACAAAATCAAATCGAAAATCGAGATGGATCAATACAAGAAAAAAAAAATAAATCATGCTTATATTTTTTCCCAGATCATCCAGCCCTTGTGTCACTTCAAGTTTAAAGTGGCACATTTTATTTTATCAGTTCAAATATTTGCAATTTCATTTGCAAACAAGGACTAACAAATAATAAGTAGAGTGATTTGCCTGACTCTCCAAACTCTAATCTTTCCTAAAACTCTCATTAACATACAAAACAAAATGTCAAGAAACAATGAATAATTCCTTTTTAGGTTTTTAGAAATAATAGAAAAGGATTGCTTGTTTATCAACACAAGCTGCAGCAGCCACAGACATATAAAGAGTAGACACCGCATGACCACTAAATCCTATGGACGCTGATGAGAAATGCGGCGGCCGTTCTCCTCAGTGTAATGTATTTCAATGGCGCGATGAAGTTCTGCGTGTTTTATCAAACATAACTCTGTGAAAACAAAATGGATTTTCACACTCCACACGTATAGCTACATGTGTGGCTTGTGCAACAAAAAATCAGTTTTCTTTTCACAGTTATCACTGATAAAACGCACAGAACTTGTATAGTGCCATTCAAATACATAGCACTAAGTAGAGCGAGTGACCACGCCAAGATGGCCGACGCATTTCTTGCGCTCAGGCAGCCAATGCGGTGTCTACTCCTTACATATGGTAGCAGCAACACTAGCAAGCACTGATGTCAGCTAACTACAAGACTTTATCACTGAGCGAAAACAAACGTCAAGGTGCTGAATCAACATTTATGAATACAATACGTCTTTACAACTCATTAGAGTTTAGATCGGGCCCAAAAATGCAGCCCGACCCAGCCCGAGCCAGCGCACGTTGTGTCCGAACCCGACCAGGACCCGAGTCAGTCTCTGTGTGTCTGAGCCCGAGCCCGAAGTGAGCCCGCCCCGCCCACTCACTGAACTGTGGCATTTTAATGACAGAAAAAGCTCCTTGGTGTCCCATACTAGGGATGCACCGATCCGATACCTGGATCGGATATCGGTGCCGATCCAGGACATTTTGCTGGATCGGGTATCGACCCCATGATTAAAGACACAACTATGATATCGGTTCAGCCGATATCATAGTTGTGTCTTTAATTGGACATAATGAGAATATTTTACAGGGTGGTGTTGATCCAGAACATTTCATAATATTGGGCATTTTATTCAGATTAAGTTGTTAAGTTGTGACTTGTACTATAAACAACATTTACATAACACAATATAACCAAATGTATTATAAGTTTTTATTAGAAAAAGAAGCAATTTCAGTCCTTTCACTGGTATCGGTTTATATCGGGTATCGGCAGATTGTTAAAGCCAAATATCGGGATCGATTTCGGAACAGAAAAAGCTGGATCGGTGCATCCCTATCCCATACGTTACAAAAGCGCTTCCTCCACCGCACACTTCCCCCTCTCTCTCTCTCTCTCTTCCTCCCTCTTCCTTCTTTTCTCACCGCGTACATGTGCGTGCTTTCTCTCTTCCTCCTCACCTTTTCCTGGGTCCGCGTGAATGAAAGTGCCTTCCCTGTCTCTCTTCCTCTTTTACCTGCTCCGCGCTTAAACAAGCCTTCTGTCTCTCTCCTCGCTTCGCGGCGGTGCATCAAACTTCTCACGCCGTATAGTTGGCCACTTAAACACTCGCTTTATGTCCCGCTGTGGTTTTGCGCTGTGTTCTGACGCGGCTGTCAATCATCCCACGGAGCGCACGTGTTCAGTGCGGCTCTGCGTCTTGGCCCGACCCACCAGGCCCGACAACTACGTGAGAAATGTGGGCTGGGCTCGGGCCCAGAATCTAAACTTTATAACTCATACAAGTGACATTCAGGTGAGTGAAAAAAAAACAGACAAAACACTCTCAGCTTCAGAAGCCAGATGTCCGTCAGACCGGTTCAGACCTGATCCAAACAGCTAGCTCTCGTCCCATTTTGTTGTTTTAATCAAAGAAGTTTCCCAGCCAACAACCGATAATCCTTCAATAAACTCAACTGACATTTTGAAACAGAAAGTAGAAGTCTTTGGAGTGACAGAAGTTCAGTTTGAATCTCACTGAATTCTGTGACTTTTCTTCAGAACCGGACCAACCTTGTGAGCAGTGACAACAAAGAGGGAACATATTTGCACAGCCGTATTATCAGATTTCCTTGTGCTTCT
This sequence comes from Mugilogobius chulae, assembly GCA_038363315.1. NCBI lineage: Eukaryota > Metazoa > Chordata > Actinopteri > Gobiiformes > Gobiidae > Mugilogobius > Mugilogobius chulae. Next base: position 39,014 of record JBBPFD010000414.1, read on the forward strand.
TCTGACACGGTTAATAAAAAAGAAAGAACGTTACGCAGAAGCACTTGGAGGATTTATGTCATGTGAGACAGCAGTGCACGTGTTTCCTGGTTTGTGTTTGACTCGTTTGATTCATGGCTCCGCTTTAAAAGTCTAACAGTGTTATTTATTCATTAGTCTGAGAGATTCCAGTTGTGTGGCTTACTTCCGCAGCTGCTCATACTCCCACACAGGTGCTTTGTGTCTAATACCGGACACTTTTACACAACAGATGAAAACAGAAGTCTATTTAGTTTGTTGTCGCTTTAATGATGATTTTAACCAAATGTAGAGTAGTCAAAATTGTACTCAAGAAGGAGCAAAGTTACTTCCAAATGATACAACTCAAGACTTCAAGAAATTACTCAGTTAAGAAGTATTTGGACACAACACATTTTTCTCATTGGAAGTAGAATTGATAGTCTACAGAGGGATTTTCGGTCGGCGTCACTTTCCGCCCTACTGCGCATGTGTTATGCAGAAAGAGCTATCCATCTGCTTACATGGGGAAACTTCTTTGAATTAAAGAACAAAACGGGATGAGAGCTAGCTGTTTTAATCAGGTCTGAACTGGTCTGACAGATGTTTGTCTCCTGAAGCTTAGACAACATTTTTTCACTCACCTGAATGTAACTTTTAAGGGTCGTAGGATCGAATTTCATTCACAAATGTTGACTTAGCAGCAGAACTTTTGTTTTCGCAGTGATAAACTCTTATAGTTAGCTGACAACGGAGCTTTTTTGACTGTTTGTGTCTATGAGCAGCGGCTCTTTCTAAAAAATCACTCTATAGCTTCATTCGTGTAGTAGTACTTGAGACCGGTCACTGGAGTTTTTAAAGGTCTTGGTCTCGTCTCGGACTTGAACACATTTGGACTTGGTCTTGTCTTTGTCTTGAGATTGCTTGGACTTGGGGTCTGACATCTGACACTGCACAAGATGATGTAACACTGGTAATTGTAGAAAATAGAGGGACTAAACATGACTTTTTTACTAGGGTGAATAGACATGCCTATTTACCTGGGACAGTCCTGTGTCCCATGTAAGGTAAGGTAATGTTTATTAAGGACAATGTGCAATTACATTAAGCACAAAGGCAGAGATGCTTGTACCAGATTCTAGCTTACAGCTAATTTCCATCTGTAGTCCTGGGGAGGGGAGAGGGGAGGCACACTGGATATGTTTTTAGTTGTAGGAGGAAACCGGAGTCCTGGAGGAAACCTACGCAGACACAGGAGAACATGCAAACTCTACATAGAAAGGCCCCGGGCCACCTGGTAGTTGAGCTCAGAACCATCTTGCTGTGAGGCCAGAGCACTAACCACTACCCACCATGTAGCAAATATATCCAAATCCACTTATTTGTCCCAGTTTTACATAGACATGTCCCAGCTGTTCTGATTTTTGACACTCTGACAGTTTCGAACAGAGAAGGAAGGAAAAAAACGTGCTTGAAAATGACCAAAACAAGTTTCAGACAATATACGTGTGTGAATGAGCCATGAATTGACTAAGTGCATAAGAATGTTTGCTACTGAATGTTCATTACCCTGCAAAAACTTGAGTGTGTCCCAGTTTTTAATTTTGAAGATATGGTCATCCTATTTTTACAATAAAATAACATAAAATAAATGTCTCCCCGGCACATATATGTTGTTAATTAAGGTGGAAAAGATGCCCTGACTTTTTTTTTTGTTAGCATTGTGAATAACTTCCATTAGCATTCCGACACATCTCATTTGTAACAGCTGTGAAAAAAGCTTGATGAACAATTCAGAGACTCACCATGCATTAGGTACAGTAAGTGAACAAAACCTGTAGACTGATGTAGGAATCTTAAAGTATAAAGAGTGGGGATAATAATGAAACCTTTATTCTTTTCAGTCTTTCTAAATGTTAGTTGTTACTGGTTCTGTAAATAAGACTAATCTTACCACATAAAACAATCATATCATAAGAATGAAAGAATACCATGTACTATTTCCTCACTAGATTGCAGTGGTGGCAGCGACCCATGTCATTGTGCCATTAATCTGCTTTTAATTAGATTAAAGCTCCTCTTGCACTCTCGAGAGCCAAACAAAGCCTAGAAGCTGGCACCGATACCACACTGCACGTCTTACACCCCCCGGATTCTTCCTCCACGAGTAATTATCACGTCCTAGCAACCGCTCACACTTTGGGACATGGAGAGAAGGGTTAACGGACTTTTTAAACATCATGTAAGGTGCAGTTGTTTTGGAAAGTTTTGACATGAATGCTGTCAATGTTGTGAGCAATTCTATAATACATTTTTTTTACAGATATATTTGGCTCTGTGCACGGAACGCCAGTTGGCTTGTTTATGTTCAAAATGGAGCTCAACAGTGACCGCCCACTTCCTGGTTCAACAAGATCCACTTCCCATGTTAAATATCTATTGGGGTTTTGAAAAAAAAAAGATCTACATTTATGTTTAAAATCAATTTCTGCCAGCAAGTTTATAAAACATTTAGCCAATTTTGAGTTCTTTTAGACTAAAAACAACCTCTGAGTTAGCACATAGCTGGTTAGCCCGTGACAAGTCTTTAAACTTGGACTTTTTCGAAAGCCTATGGCACTTTACAATGGGGAATTTACTGCTGGAACCAGGGCAATCTTCCACTGTTGAGCTCCATAGCTAACCTCTGCACTTATGTTCATTTCCTGTTCAGTTTATTTCTATAAGGTTTTCACTGTGTCAGTCTAAAATGAATAATACTCGAAGATCAGACAGTGAACAGTGACGTGTTCAAACTTTGTTCTTTCAAAAGAAATACTTACCTATATTTCTGCTAACAATGTCAAACGCAGCCAAGTATACTAATCAGGATGATCTTTGTTTGATTAATGTATTGTCCGCAGGTGACTAATCAGACCTGTCGTTTCCCAACCATTCGGCTGTTGTAGAAGGCCAAATGGATTATCTGAGTCATTGTATGAACATTACAACAACAAAAAAGGAATTCAACAAATCTGGCTAGTAAGCTACATTTAAAAGAAGAGCAGGCATCTGTTCTCAGTTTGACGGAAGTCAACGGACCTGTTTCTTTTCTAACTGTTAAAAGAAATATTATGCAAATCAACTCAAAAAGTAGCCTTATGTTCTATGTTGTTTATGAAAGAATTCAACAGAAATGTACTGGAATAACCAAAAGGTTCCACAAAATAAAACGTATAGCTTCTCAGTGGTAGAACATGCGTTGCCAAATTTAAATAAAACATTACACCTCATGTTGCCTAGTGCTCCATCAGTGGATCCTTATTATAACTGGTGGTGTTCATCAGAGACCAGTAGCATTTTTTTTTCACCTGTTCCAATATGGCTGCTCTGCTACAATGCATAATCCTATGTATCCTATTTACACAAATAAAAAGACAGCACAAACCCTGTGTGATTGATAAACAAGCACATGACTCCAAAATCACTCTAAAAACATTTTAAGAGGTTAAATGAGAAGAGAAAACGACTTCAACAGGTTTGAAAGCTCCTAAAAGTTGATTTTGCGTAATTGGTCTCTTTTCATAGCTCTACTACAGTCTTTCTGCCGAGTTGAGAAAAGGCTCCTTTGTCAGAAACAGGTGGATAATCGCTGCTATGCCTGGGTGCACTGCTAATCTGTAAGCACTTCACTCCACTAATGATGTGTACCGTCGTCACTCTCGCGAAGACCTCCCAGGAATATCGTGATTATGCAAAGCTTTACTTTTAACAAAACACAAGGTGGTCCCACTGAAATAAAGCTCTCCAAATTAGTTTTTTTACCCATCGTCACCTTATTATCCTCTTTTTCATCAGTGTGCAATGCCCCGGAGAAGACGTGGAATCCAAAAAAGCCGCCGGCCACTCTCATAACTAGTCTTTTTTCGTCTTTGTGTGTAGTTTTTTTATGAACAACAAAGGCGGCAGAATAAATTGGTCAGAACAGTGGAGCCTTATTGGACTCGCTGTGTGATTGAACTCTGAGCAGCTGTGCACAAGAGCAGGGTTCACTTTTAATCTCGAATGAGTTGTGAACAAAGTGACTGGCCCGTTTAGCATCTGGTAGAAGCAAACACAATGACTTTTTTGTGGTTGTTTTTTTTATTATTCCACAGCACACATTTATTAATCAGATTTAAATGTGTGCGTGCAAAAAGAAGTGATGATTAACCCTATTCAGACTGACGTCTCTGTGAACAGTGTCTTGTCAAGTTGATCTATCTATCCATCCATCGATCCACATGCACATTTTTTGATGGAAACAACTGCAACAAATGAAAGACTATGACTTTTTTGTTTTGTTTTGTAAGAGTTTACACACTGTCTGATTGATAGAAAGCTTTTCCAACTCCAGTTCCAAGTAGTTGTTTTTTTTATCCAGTAGGCACATTCACACAGAGCAAGAACTATAGACTAGGGCCACACATTAGGTACTTTTTTAGCTCCTGCTCTGGGGCAGTTAGTTTCCAGTCAGACCAGGAACCTTTTAGTGACACAAGAAACATTTGCAATGCTAACTTTGGTGGAAACATGTTTTATACGTTCTCACGTTAAGATAAACTCAGCTGTAACTCCCAAAACATAGTGAATTTGTAAATAGTAGCCTAACTATTACTAGGAATTACCGTGATTACTAGTAGTTTAGTTTTATTTTTAAGTTCAGTGATGTTTTTAGGTTTGCATTTCTAAATGGTAACATGAAACCTTTGTGTAGAACACAAGAGGTACTTGGGATGTTTTATATTGATATAGTCAGAGTGTAGTAGTCAAGACCGCGGTAATCGAGACCAAGACCGAGACAAGTCCAAGACTTTAGGTCGAGACCGAGAAAAGGTCCAGATCCATCAAGACCATGCAATTATCAGTGTCTAAGATCTTATTGTGCAGTCCTTATTGCAAAATGTGTCAGCAACATGTCACTGTGCTCCTAGTGGAAGTGTAGCAGAGTGTGGTGGCTATGAAATACGGTCTTAGTGTTCAAGACAAGACCGAGTACAAGACAAAGTCCAAGATAAGATTGAGTCCATAACAAGATTGAGTCCAATCGCTATCAAGACAAAGCAAAACAGTCTTCGAAGAAAACAGAATTACAACAAAATGTCAAAAACGTATGAAAAGCATGTTTTTAACCACAAATTCTGGTCCCAGCCACATGGCGATGTTTTCTTTGGGTGATCGGGTAGGCTTAGGTGTCAAGTTTTGGCTTTTTGCGACATATTGGCGTAAAAAAAAAGGTGTGAAAACATGCTCATCAAACGTTTTTGACATTTTCTTGTATACCCACATTTTCTCTGGAGACTGGGCGAGACCAAGACAAGATTAAAGGAACCGTATGTAATATCCACAACTAGTGGTTTTAGAAAGGTATAACAATCACAAATGAACATGGGTTGCCAGAGTGTGAAATGGCTCATACATTGAAGATAGGAAGCTACTGATTACTGATTCAAAATTAACTTCAGCTTCTAAGAAACCAAACTGGCAACCCAAATGAGAGAGTCATGTGGGGCTTATTCTGCTTTCTGATTGGATAATAAATGTAAACATCAACAAAGGGACATCATGTCCATTGCTTTTTTAATTAAGAATAACTCAGAATTACATTGACTTTCAGCAAAAATAATAGTATATTTGGACATGTTGACCTTGTACCTTTGGGCACATATAGGTCATGTTTATGAAATCTGACATCAAAATCTTACATACGGTTCCTTTAATGTGCTCGAGTCCAAGACGAGACCAATACCTTAAAAAGCGGTCTTGAGTACAACAACACTAAACTAGGGTTTCTTAAAGGTATAGAGTGATTCATGCATATTTGACTATCGACTTTGTAGCACAAGCTCATGGCATAAACACAATCTGGACAGTGTCAATGCTGTACTGTACATTAGGCTTTTGCTGAGCTATTGCGCTGTTGTTGAAATGTAACGAGAGAGGCTCAACACAAAGCTCTAGGTGCCAGACAGTCTGAACAACAGCCCCTGTGGAGTGTCAGGAAATCGCCAGCGACTGAACCTATGTACGTGTACGAGGACGACGATATACTAGTTGTTTGTGTACATGCGCTGTATATATTTTTATACGTGACAAGCCCCCGGGCATGTCTGCGAACCTCAGAGTGTGAGCTGGCCGCAGTTGTACCTGGGATTTGACTGTGAAATGTGACAGGAGAAGCGAGAGAGAGAGAGCAGAGGGCGACACGAGCAGGGCCCACAGCTGCAGGACAGGCTGTGTGTAACCGGTGCATTAGTATTCACCGTCACAAAGTACAGAGGAACAGGAAAGTAGGGCAAAGCAACTACGATCATGTGCTACTGTTTTAGAACTAGCAAATGAATCAGCTTAGTTCAATCTAAGAGCATGTTTTTCAACTTTTACTTAGACACAAGAACTAAAATGAGCTACAACAGAAATGCAGAGAAGGAAACAATTATTTGATCCGTTGTTGAATAATTAGTTCTGGGTGGTTTCCTCCAGGCACTCCGGTATCCCCACAAACCAATAACATAGCGACTGCTTGGTGATGGTCGTAGGTTGAGGCGCCATTTGTTTAGGCGAATCTCTTCTGCTGAGCCGTGTAAAATCAAATGGCTGCTACCGACAAAAAAAACACATGAAAAAAATATCACTTGGAACTAAAAAACATCGCGGATTTCTGCAGAATCAATGAGCGAAGCAAAAATCGATTTTAATGTGAGGTGAGTTAAGTTAGATTTTGGTCTAAATGACAGACGACCAATCAGCTCCTTTGTTTCATCTGCGTCACGCAAATAAGCTAACCTGATTGCCCGGTACGATGTAGATTTGATCTGAAACCCAGGCGGGGGGTGTGGTGACCAGACCCACTCTTCGCAGTTTGCTAAAGTGTGGGTTCTGGATCCCAGGCAAGTCATATAAAGCAATACACTATCAACATAAACACAATTAAACCAATGTTAAATGGTTTTGTAACTGCTGTGGGGGTTGCGAGTTAGTTGCATGATTATTTTGGGGGTCCCGGGCTGAAAAGTTTGGGAACCCCCTACTTTATATATATATTTTTTAAGTATGCATTTTAATAACCTATTCCCCAGGTTATTGGACACAGTTGCCATTCATTTACAGATCCATCATATTTAGTACATGCACATGCATGTAGCAGATGACAGACTACTGCAGTGAACACTCAACTCATGGTCTACGTTTACACTTTATGTAAACTTTTGTGATTCATTGCTAAAATATTTGAATATCATCAGGAACAAGATACATGTTTGTCTTTAGACTTTTATTGGGGCAGTGCCAACAATTTAAAAAATAATTCAACCATAATCAAATATGATTGATCTCGATGATAGTCTAAAGTCAGTCAATTATGTGGCAGTAATACCATTTTTTTGTGTGTAAATTTCGCAAAAAACACAAAACTTTAAAAGTGCATCTTTTAGATTATTGGACCAATAAAACTGTATTATCATTTCACACCACTATTTGTAACGAAGTTTCAATAAAATGGAAGAACACTGAAATTAACATAAAACACAGCCCTCACTTCTACCTCTAAACAAAACGACTGTACACCTACACTGTGAAGTCTTGCTGCATATCATTTGCACAGAAGTCTGCAGCTGAAACTTTCCTCTGGTGGGAGGACAGAAGGCCGTGGATCAGAGCTGGCAGCACTTAATGACGCAGACATTCTTTATCTTGAAAAATGGATGTGACTTAACATATTTGCTCACTGCGGCAGGATGTTCATCTCGCCTTCAGGCAGCGGGACCATAGTTTCACCCAGACACAGACAGAGATACGGCACGCAGGATAAGAAAAGATCTGATTCGTGCGTTCGGCTGTTATAGCATGAGAACGGAAAAAGTAGGGCTTGGTTTTATTAATTCAACTTTGGAGCAGAGGTGTCCAAACTTTTGTCAAGAGGATAAGATTTGCAGCGCTAAAAATAGGCTATGTAAAAGACCAGCTCCAAAAAAGGATCTACGCGAGGATGTCTGGTGTTCTAAAAAAAATCAGATAACACAGTCTTTTGTGTCATTATTCTTAGAGATTGTAGATAAGAAGTTCTATAAGTGTATCGTATTGGAATTAACAATATTAGGTTTGTAAATGAGATGGGGTGCAGGTGAAATGATCAATCGGCAGCAAAAAAACTGATTACAAGTACAAAAACTAGATGCATTTACTGGATTTTCTACATAGTTGTAAAGAAACAAGCATCTCTGTCATAGTGCTTAATGCAAATGTAGATTGTTCTAATAAATGCATAAATCAACTTTGAATGTACTGTAATTTTGCCCTGCACCTGATTAAGTCGCACCCTGATTAAGTAAAAAATGATAAAACATATATAGCCACTTATTATGTAGTCTATGAGATCTATAATTTGCTGCATTGCCTTATAAGCATAGTTCAAGCATGTGAAAAAAGTAGCGGCTATAACAGAAATTACGTATTTTCAGTGCTTTCACATTTGAGTCTTAACTTCTGAAACTTTAATACATATGTATTTTTTTTACATTTTGGACGCCCAGATTATCTTTTCATTTTAGTCATATTCCTGGTCCGATATGTGCGGCGGTGAATCTGTTCACAGCATGTGTTTTTGTAACCTTTCTTAATTCATGATACTTTTGTTTTAGTTCTCAGTTGCACAGAGTAGGAACAAAAGACTGGTTTAACATGTCTTAGCTACTCCCGACCGAGGGCAGGTACTTTCAGTTGGACAAAAACATAAACATAGATCTTGCAAGATCAAATTGTCACAAGACTGTGCACACACATAAAAAACAATCTTGTGAAAAATCACGTTTGTACTGGGAATGTTCAATAGGTATCTTTGAGCAGCTGTACCTAAAAGTCTGGCCTACATGCAACTTTGTAACAGATATAATTTGACTGAAAACTGAAATAGACAGAGTCTAAACTCTATTTCGTAGTAATAGGATCAAAACTGAGAGATAAAATCGTCCGAAAAAAAAAAAAAAAAATGTGTGTGAAAAAAAAAAAGTCAAATATACGCACGTCCAATTGATCATGACGTGCAGGAACTTACACTTAGACTCATAGAGAGATATTTGGCCTATATCAACAATAATAACACGCTCCTTCTTCTATGTGTGCGTCGGCAGAAGCAGAGACATAGAAAGGGGGTGGAGCCAGAGGGGCTTGAATCAGTTCAGTTAAATGATAAACAATATATAACTAATAAGAATAAAAGATAATCATAAAGAAATTAAAGTAAAGCTTATTTCATACTTGACGCATCCGTGAGGACCGCGAGGGTCTGCGCGACGGAAATACGTAATTTTTGGAGACACGCCCCCTCAAGCGCTGTCCGCTTGGACCAGATTTTCCGCGTCGGGCGTTAGGGAAAAATCTTGTGACTACGCGGATGGTCCGCGCGGCCATCAACAGGCTTTCAATGGCAGCTCCCTACTGCCCTCTACAAGCAGCCGCTTGAAACACACAGAAACTATAAAACACTGTCAGAGTCTACTCCGCTCTGGTCCATGCGGTCTAATTTCTGAACGGACTTCACGCGCGGGAGCCATAAACCAAGCTTATTTTCTGTAATGAAACGATTAATGCAAATTATTTAAAATTTCTATCACCATCCCTTCCTAATAATAACTAAATCTGTGGATACTGCATACATATTTAAACGTTTGTTCATGCACTTTGTTCATCTCAGTTTTATGTGCAGTTTTACACTGCTCCAATTAGCCATTTAAATGTCCCACACCATACAGATGATAACGTTAAAGCCAGGTGTTAATAAGGGGGACTGGGAGGTTCCTGACTAATTCAAGACTGTTGGATTTATGAACAGTTCTTTATACTTTCATGTCCAGATTCTCCACCAGAAGTTAAAGCATCTTTAATCACATCACAAATCTGAATTGAGACGGTTGTCCGAAGTGTAAAACCGCCCTCGTCGATGTTATTTGTCAACGCCGCGACCTCTCTTCAAATTAAACGCTCCAGTTACAAGACAAAGTGGCTGTGGATGCATCATTTTGTTGTTGTCGCCTTGCTAAAAGCTGCTGTTTTCTCAGTGTGTGTTCGTGAGGCGGCGGATGAAGGGGCAATAAATCTCCGCGGGATGAGGGGCGCCTGAAGTGGCAGGGAGAAGAAAAATTAGATCTGAGACGGCGAGACAGTTTAAAATAAGTATAGTAGTAAGTTTCATCCAGCTCCAGACGTCTTTTTGGGTGGTCTTGACTGACACGTAGGCCTAATTAGGACTACTTAATGCACTTGTGATCAATCAGCATCACGCAGGAAGTCATTAGCGGTAATAGGAAGATGTAGTCTGTGTTGGAACGGAAGACGAGAAATACCTCTAATTACAGCAAACTGACGATCAGACTGAAAACACCTGGATTCTGGTAGAAATGTTCCTGGTGACATCTTTGACAGTGAAAGAAGAGGATTATATAAGAAGAGAACGGCTGTGACGGTGTAGCAAGGCTTTGAGGGTACAAAAAAAGGTGAATTTTTTAGACTTTTCTCTCAGTGACAAAGAGAAACTTGTACCTGGCCTGGTCATTTACTTGTAAGATTCATTAAAGGTATTCCTAAGTGACGTTTCACCGAGCCCCTCAAAACGGCTATTGTCCAATCAAACATCGTAGCAACCGTTATATGGAAATAAAGCCTATCAGATCTTGAGCTCCAAGCAAGAAGGTGAAGCGATGCGCCTACGGTTTATGTAAATCGGACCGCAGATACTCCGACATATTGACTGGAAGTTGTGTTCTTTCTATTTCCAAAGCCGAAAACAACTCCAGCTAAATCTAATGTTTAACTAGCTATCGACTTACTGTGTTATTAGATCTAGAGGCAAGAACACAAACTAGATCAAAGTTATACCATGACGAAGATAAGCTGCTAAGCTGCTAAGTCTGCCGGCGCCTTTTGTACCGGCAGACCCGATCCGTCCGGAAGTGTGATTAGAACATGCACACATTAAAATAATAATATAAAAAACTTGTTTTTAATCTAAACCGTCTTTATTCGTCAATTATTTAACTGTTATGAACAAATAATGAAAAGTATTGTTTAAGAAATTGCCAAAAATTATATTTTTTTCGAGGCACGTAAGGTCACGTGTGATGATGCGTTCAAGGGTTGAACGGCAAGATCAAACTCTTGTCTTACACTAAATGCTAAAAGCAAATAACAGCTGTGGTAAAGAATATAGGGCTTGTGGATGACAATAGTATTATGTGTGAACAAAAATAGCCCTTCATTTATCTTTTATTTAGAAAAAAAGGGAACTTCCGGACGAATCAGGTCTTCCGGGACGAAAAGGGTCGTGACAAGCCCTTTAGGTTTAGCCAACACTAGTAAGTTTAGCTCGCTAACATACTCTCGTAAATGAACGATACACTTGCAATAGACAATAATAGACCTTAACATATGAAAGCAAACTTACCCTGTCTGGCAGTGCAAGAGCAGGACAAGGCTGTGCTTGTTGCTTTTGAGGTAAAGATCATGGGGTTTCTCCGTTGCGTATTTTCCTAGTAATCTTGCCAACTTTGTCTGCAGAGCTCAAAACGCTTCATTCCACCTTGTGACGTCAACGTGTGGTAGTTTTAATGTGAACAGACATTTTAGCCTCAACAGAACTTATTTATATGAGTGAGTTGTTGCCTTTGTTTTTTAAATAGTCATTTCACCTTTAGTTCTGTTGAGATCACGACAAAAATTCTTCAATATTTTCTGTTGCAATGACCATTCAGGCAGTTTAAACAAGGCTAAAACATTAGCTGTAGCTGCAAAATTAGACTATTTTAAGAAAAATTATTCAAATGATTCTAGTAAACAACAAAACACAAAAAGCACATAATGACAATTTCTTTTGATTAGAAACAACATTATAATGAGGAAAAACAATGTTATAGGATGTTATAGGAACTTTAAGGCAAAACATAAACAGCATTAGTTGTTTTATTTTATTTTTTTTATAATTTGACTTAGTTCTTACTTTTTTTTTAAATAGTGTGACAATCTGTTCCACTCTCTTGAGAATCTTGCTCAGACTATTTACTTCTAAATGAATCTAGTGGCAAAACTTCAAACTTGTGTAATCAGGCATGCATTCATTACAAGCGCCTTTAGTTAAAAACGGCACAAAACAACTTAATGACTTTGCCGCAAAATAATGAACAATTTGTGAACAAGAGGTTTGCATCAGTAAAATATGCTGAATGTGAAAAGTACCACATTGGAGCTCCAAAGTTCAAAGCTTCTTTCGAGCTGCATGAGCGAGTACCGTGGAGCAGTGGTTAGCTCCATGCTCATAGCAAGAAGGTTCTTAGTTCGATTCCGACGACCCAAAGCCTTTCTATACTGTATGTAGTTTGTATGTTCTCACTGTCCTTGTGTTTACATGAGAGCTTAAATTCTGAATAAAACTATTAATTTGAAGAACTATTACCTTTAAAGACATTAAAATTTTTAATGAATATTCTTGATTATACTTAATCTGAGGTGGTTTATTCCACTTTTAAAGCCAAATCCCTTTATTCCTTTATCTTGCACTGCACATGCTGGTTGGGTTGTCTTTCTGACCCACTGACGCAATGCATGATGGCAGCATGGACCCAAAACTTTTTTGTTTATATCTAAGTGAGCTCAGGAGTGGAAGACTGGAAGGCAGTGGAAAGTTTTGAACAAGGAGATCTGAAACAAGTACAAACTGGACCGCAACTTCTCCTCAGCTCACAGACAATTATGGGAAGCGTCTTTTAGCAGCAGCTTAGAAGAATCGAAGATCTAAAAAGTCATATCATGTTTGTGATGCTATACAATCCAGGTAACGTATCCAGCTGAATCACAGTATACAGTCGTATACACTTTGTTGTGTGCTGTCCGTGGTATGGTCGTATACTGACAAGTGTGGAACTATCTATCTATCTATCTATCTTATCTATCTACTATCTATCTATCTATCTATCTATCTATTATCTATTATCTTCTTCATCTATCTATCTATCTACTATCTACTCTATCTATCTATCTATCTATCTATCTATCTAATTAAATAAAGCCGATTTAGCCTGTTTTACACGTAAACCTTTAATTGAATTATTTTTCATGTAAACTTAAAGGTGCATTGTGTAACTTTCTGTAGGTGAAAAGTCACTACACAATCAGTAGCAATAGAAAGTTAAAACTGTACTTTGGGACTTTCTGAATGGAGATGATTTAATTTCGTGCCATAATATGAATAAAAATCTGCAAAACAAACAGCTTTTCTGCGGAAACAGACGTGTTTGGGCCCTCAAGCCAAATAATAGACTATATTATGAAATGCTCAAAGTAAAAATGCTGAATTTTATTATTTATTTGGTATAACAAAGGCATCTAAATGATAAAAATGTGCATTTATTTAAGCTTGTTTTTGCCAAAAAGTTGCGCAATGCACCTTTAAAGGAAAGGTATTGCGCTATTTAATTCTGAACTATTTCATTCGGAATTAAGAAACATCATGCAAAGTGTCTGCATAGGTTTCCTCCAGGCAATCCAGGTTTCCCCTAAAAACTAAAACATGTGCAATATGTCTCCCCTTTCACTTGTCTCTTCTGAATCTCAGTGGGACATTCCTGGTTAAATAAAGGTCAATTAAGTCATGTGGCCAACCAGACAGGAGAGATGAGAGATAGCAGCTGTGCTTGGATCATCTGATTGTCCTAGTTAAAGGCAGGAACGAAAAAATGCAAGAAAAAGGAAAAAAAAAAACAACACCCACATGTGCACCTCATTCTACACTACTGATCTACTGATTTTAATGACAATCTTAACAAGATACTTGCAAAAACAACTCATTTGCAAACAGCAGCTGTTGAATAAAAAGAAATCCCAAAGTGTGTCATTAAACACCACACTATAGTTCTAACAGCAGTATAAGCACGCACGTGAGATAAATATAACAGACTCACCATCAACAGCACTGAGAAAACGTTCAGGCCAATCTTTGCAGTGGATTGTGGGATGCCTTATTTAGCTCATTAGCACTTCTTAGTAAGTCAACAGAAAATGCTGAAGGGACAACAGAGGTTCAAGTCAAGTCCGAAGTTACTGACTTTCCAATCCAAGTCAAGTCTCAAGTTGATATTATTAGCTGAACTCTTTGCTTCAAAATACTTTCAGCACATTAGAATCTAGGCAGAATCTTCATGTAAAAACATAAAAACACATTCAATGTAAAGGTATTTTCATGCTGAATTAAAAGAAAAATCTACTGTGACTTGCAGCTTCAAACCACCGAGCTTCACTGAAAAATGTAGACTTTTACAGTATAAAAGCTTAGTACTGTAGCGCTTCATTTTACCCTGGTCTAAAATTGCTATACTGTTGTTTATAAAACTCAGAGCAAGAAACTGGCTAAATCACCATGTCTCCAGTAATATCCACAACCAGTGACTTTGACAACCATTCACAATCAGTTCAGCTTAGTTTAAAAGCACAGTCCCCAAATTGCCTCTTTGTGCACATTTTAAACAAATAAAACAGTCATATTCTGGTCAAACAGTTTGCCAAGTGTGCCATGTTTTGACTGACATTGTGATTGGTCTGAATCCCAGGTGGCATTTCCATTAGATTTGTACACTCACAAATATCCCGTCTGGAATCTTTCACTCCCATAGCTCTGCGTTTTTGCTCTTCATAAGGAGAAATCTACTACTCATACTGACAAAAAACTAAAAGTTTTACCCATCCAGCAAATTGGTGTCTAGAACATCGAAATTTTGCTTGTTTGGGTGTCTGCTGGTCGTCGCAGCGGTCTACTCTCCTGTGACGTAATGAGATGCTGATGTTCTCCTCTCACATCAGCGGAGAAGGAGATGACTGAAGTGTTTTAAAGCTTTTTTTAATAAAAGATCATTTGTTCAAAGGCTTGGTTGTTAATTTCTCTGAAAATCTGGCACACGGCAAAACAACAAATGGACATGATTAACGACAACGACTCACATGGATCTATTAAAAGCTTGGCATACTTTAAACAACTGCGTAGCAATTGAGGAGTACAGAGACCGCAAAAAGACTGCCTGGAGGAGAAAGTTAGCTATCAGGTAAGCTACGTTTTATAAATGCAGCCAGCCTCTATCTTGACCTCTTTCTTTCTCTCAAGCACGTATAGGGGCATAAAGAGTGTCCTTGTCCCCTGACACGCGTTGGGTGTTTAGGCGCTTGTTGGGGTGTTAGCTTTGAAAATATTCTGCGTCAAAATTCTCTCAGGTAAAAGGACCTTAACGCTGTCTGATCTGAAGGGCAGCATGAGTGTTCAGCACACAGTTTGCAGCTTATTGCAAGATATGTTCAGTTGTCCTATTTATTATTTTCTGATCAAAAGCATGAGAAAAACACCATCTTGACCTTCAAGTGACCTCACCGCGAGACTCGAGACAAGCAAACACTATTATTTTTGTCATATTCCTGTTCGAGATACTTCCTCTGAGCTGTTCCGTTCACTATATTTCTGTTGTTGTCTAGACACACACCTGAACCCAAACACTGAGATGAATCAGTGCTGCTGCTGCTGCTGCCCCGGACGCTGCCTGTGCTGACCCCTCGCTCGCTCTGTCATCAGATCTGCTCCCGGATACACATGTAATCTCCCATATCTCCTTGGCCATCGCCACGGCGCCGTCTCTGTCCTCCAAAGAAGAAGATGACCAGTGGCTGCCCACAACAATCACATATTTTTAAGCAGATCCATTCTATTGACTTTTACTATAAAACACTCCCAGGCAATTTATTTTCTTTCATTTTGGCTTACACCTTCTCAAGAGACCGCAAGAAAAATCTGCCTCCCAGCGTGCGGTGACAAGCATACTGAATAAGCTTAGGTTTAACCCAGATGTCCTTCCCTCTGTAAGCCTCCTTGTTAGGAGAGGTGGGACAGGGACAAAAATACACAGGGTTTATGTGTGGTGTTCACTAGCAATTTTGTCGTAAAAATGTATTAGCATGTCATACTACACCAGGCTCTAGGCTTTGCAGTAAGGTCAGGGTTTAACCAACTAGCTGAGGCTTTAGCGCTATATGCTACCTCAGGCTAAATGTCATGAGCATAGGGAGCCTCAAAGGAAAATGTAATTCCTCTACAAACCAGTTCCCCCCAGCACAGATATTTTGTTAATGTTTTTATTCAAGTGAAAATTTGTCCTCAATGTCCTAACTACGTCTAATAATGTCCCGTTTGTCTGTTGTTATTGTTAGCATTATGGCTAACTGCTATTAGCCCAATGCAATTGCTGTTGGAAAAGCTTAAAACAGATCATTGTGAACAATTTGGAGGCTCAACATGCATTAGATAAGTCAACAAAACATGTCGACTGTTGTAGGAAGTTAAAAATAATCATTTCTGTTTGTTTACATTTTTAAGGATTACAATTAAAAATATAAAAAAATGAATATTAAACATACATATTTTGTGTGCTGAATGATGAGAAGCAAGTAAGAACATTTAAACTAAATCAGAAGTTGTCTCAGTAAAAAAAAAACAATCTTGCCTTTTACTTATGCAGACTTTCAATAATGAGATTATAACAGTCTGACTTTTGTTCCCTTTTTGTTTGTTTGTTTGTTTTTTTACTTAACTCATGTCTACATTATTTTAGGTGTTTCTTTCAGAAGCCAGAGCGGGTTTTGCTGTCACACCAAAGCAAGCCAAACTAGCCATGTTAACAACAAACATTTCATTCATTAATGTATTTATCTATTTAAAATGGACCAGATGCGTTATTTGAAGTGTTGTAGCACAAATTTTAATTTTCAACATCTGTCCACGGGAGATGTACAAAGATTAAAACAGCAAGTAATTTGTTATTTTTTATTTTCTACCGCTTGTTCCTATTTCGGGTTGGTCTCTTATTCGGGTCGGTCTCTTATTTATTGCAAACTCCACCCAGAGAGATCATGAGATGTTGATATGGTCCGACCCGGAAGTCGAACCCACAATCCCCTTTTTGGGAAGTCAGAGCTCTAACCACTCTGCTACCGTGCACCCAACTCGGTAAGAGTAACAATAAACATTTCATTGAGCATAGTCATGTGTTGCCGTGTTGTGATTTCAGCCACAGTTTCAGACGTCTATTGAAGACGTTAGGATCAGTCTGTAGTGTTGGGTCTGTGGGGGAGAATTCCATAGTCCGGATCCAATGGAGGACAAACTGGACTGTCCAAAAGATGTTGTTTTGAACTTTGGAAATACTATGAGTGAGCCCTGACGTCCAACAAAAACAGTGGAGACACATGATTTGAAAAACATTTAAAACACAATCTTAGAGTACAAAAATGCGACAATCACATTATATTTGTTCCAGTGCAAAACTAATGCTAAGTCAGTTCATTTTGACTGACAAAGAATCTTTAAAAACTGCACTGACGCTATTGTGACGTCGTTGGCTCACAAGGCTCAGAATAGAATCGAGAGAAAACCGCACACTTAATTTTCTTCAAAGGAAAGACATGATCAATGCGGTTTCAAAGGCACTTGGGGTTTTGCTATTGTGACGAGACCTATTATCTGTGCCCTCAGTACGGTTGTCCACTTGTTTGCCGAGCTAATAAATGTCAAACGTGATTGGTCTGTCTCCACCAGGCAAAGCCGAGGTGAACCAGAGAACATTTCAACTGACATTTAGACCTAATGATAATTGCTTCCGCGGGATTTAAACATCCAATGGATGCCATTATCACAATACTCCAAAGTTAATAGACCTAACAATTCAGGCAAAACATGGAAACCACCTTCTCAATGTCCATTTTAAAAGTTTGAATAGTAACACATTATAATGGTAATAATACATTTCCATCTCCTGAGACATTGCTAAAGTTTGCTCTTTGAATCTTGTATATTTAAACTGAAATGCACACTTCATTTAAAGGTGGTCGACGTGAAAGAAATGCTGAAACTATACACAGTGCTCCCTCGCTATATTGCTGTTCACATTTCGCGGTCTCGCTGTTTCACAGATTTTATTTTTGTGCTTTTTTTTTACAGTGTGCAGCATGAGGTCCTAGTCTACGTCTATGTTGTGTTACATAAGCGTGCAAACAATTCTGAAAATCACCTGCGAAAGATGTCATCTTAATTTTTTTTAGCTCTGGGATTTGTTGTGTTTGTCCTGGGTTAGGCCTAGTTGAGTTCTGGGTTGGTGCTGAGGCTGTGTCAGCTCAGCTCCTCCTGCGTGATCCAAGTTGCCGTAAGTTTTCTAAAAGAGCTTCTGTGCTGTTGTCTGAGAATGCTGGTGGGTCCACAACTGTTTTAGTGCAAAGCACGTCTATGTATTAACACAGCCTAGACCTAGACTAGGGCCGCACGCTGCACACTGTAAAAAAATAAAAATAAAATGAACCGCAATATAGCAAGGGAACACTGTACCCGATTCAGCAAAATTTTCTGGATCGGAACCAATATCTGATCCTAGCATCAGTTCAGTGCATCCCTCACGATACAACAATTTCATCGAAAGAGCAACAAGGACAATGAACTTGCAATTCTAATTTTATCACTGCATCGTCTAGCCTCAGTTTCATAATTTCAGTATTTGCAACATCACACCTGATCAATAGTTAAGTCAAGGAAAGCACTATGAGCTCATCCGATTGAAGATAAAACAGGCTAACTTGAGGAAAGTGCAAGATGCAGCCTAACGAGGGCCCACTTTGCCCCGCTAATGTGGCTAATTAGAAGTCAGACAGGAAGTGCTATTGACTTTGAGCGCCTGCCACTAGACTCTGATGGAGGAGCTGAAGTGTAAATAGCACATGAGCCTGACGCCACAAAACTGGTGAAGCTCAAACACACACAAGTAAATACACATAGGATTAAGTTCTCTGGGCAGTGTGTACCGGGCCGGTTACAGATCTGCCGCTGTGACTGTTTATGGCTGTTTGTAAAGCTAAGCTGGTACAGATGATATTCCAAACATGGCTACTCCTCAATTATAGATATTTGCAGTAACATAGTCTATTTGCACAGTCCAGAAAGCTTCTGGGGCACATGGGGTCAAACTTTGGAAACTGTTTATCAATAAAACAAAGTGTTAAAGCTGGGGTACCTAACTTTTTGTGTTGTAAATAAGTTGTGTCTTTTCCACCAAAAAGAGTATTGCAAATGCAGCACCCACTGTGTACCGCCTAAAAAGAATAATAATGTATTTCGTTCTCACAGCTAGTCAAAAGACGCTTTCTGATTGGCTGAGCTTGGATTGTCCACTCCATTTTCACAAAAACGTTCTTAAGTTTAATTATGACTAAAAAGGAATGTATATAAATTGAGGCCAATGATGTAGTAGCTAGGAAGTGGTTGTAAAGATTTAAGACTTAAAGAAATCTATTGTGCCATGGAGAGGAATAAATCAACCCAGCAACCAAAGTTTGTTAATATATCCAACAATGCTAATAGCAGCTGCAGGCTAATTGCTAGCATAGTGTTAACGCAGTACTTCTCAAATAGTGATGCAATGCCAGGGGGGGGGGGCGCGTAACAGTCCACTGGATCCATAAGCTCCATCCATGTGGTCCTCCTATCTGTCTTAAATCAGCGCGTTTCATAAAATCTGTCCCGTTCACGCTCCTTTTCTGCCCTGATTGTGGTGCCAGTGTCGGTACATTTCCATGTTTGCCTCTCTCCGCTTGTGTTTGTGTGCAGCGGTCCGGGCTTTTCGCGAACCGCGCCAGACACACACAGGTGGAAAAAACAGCCCAGACACCGCTCGCTCGCTCATCCGGGACAGAGCAGTGCCAACAAGCCGAGAGGTTACGTGTCTGCAGTAAAACGCCTAATCTGCCACATTATTTCACGAACTTTCCTCAGCACAAATGGTGCGGCTCTGATCACTTGTGGAATAAACACAGCGCCACTTTCAAAACTTTTTAATTCAGCCTGTTCACTACAAAAATAACACTGCAAAAAAAAAAAAAAAAATAATAATAATATAAACTTAGTTGGCTAGTTAATTGCGTTTGCAGTGCAAAGTGTAAATGTACCAAATACAGTTAATATTTGTTGAACTTTATTTCAAGTTGACGTTACATTTTTTCTTGTTAAAAAAGATACACTTTTAGATATACGTTGTGCTCAAATACACTTAAAGGTACACTGTGGAACTATTTGTCCAAAAAATAAACTTGTTTTCTAATTAAGATGCCTTTGTGACGCTAAATAAATAATACAAATATGTAACTTCACTTTGAGTACTCTTCCATGTTAGTTCTGCCTCTCTTTTGCAGTCAGATTAACTAAAATGTGTACTATATTCTTTCTGTCACTTTTCTGCTTCATGAAATTTGACAAAAGAATGAGATCTGAGACTTGAAAAAAAAAAAAATCTAAATTACATAGTTATCTTGACGCATGTATTGAGACTGAAATCAAAACAGAATCGTCCCATTCCTAGTTCATTCATGCTATATGCTAAAGTCGCATACAGTAACACATAGAAGGTTCTGTCTGGTGGTTATGTAGCGAGGAGAAACATGCCCATATGTATGAAAATGGAGCGCAAGTTAGCCTTATGTGTCCCTTTTTCAGTAGACTTATTTAAAACTCAACAAATAGGCCCTTAAGGCAAAAGAGGCAAGGGATCGAACTCCTTTAGCCGCCCTCTTTGCGTGGTACTTACAAGTCTTCATTCAATGCAATGAAAAGAGCACATACTGTATCCTTGGATCTTGCAGCCTTGTATTAGATATTTAATTGGCACACAGGAAAAAAGAGCAGCATATAGGCCAGACCGGTCATAATAAACGCAGTATTATTTGTTAAATTCTTCAATTAATACAACTACATGAGCTGCTTGTCTTAGTAATTTCGCTTTATGAAACAGAAAAAAGCAACACAACTAAGGACATTTTCTGTCTTTTAAGATAAATTTATATTTTAAACTTTGCAAAGGTCTGGTTGACAAGGTAAAAAATTAACTTTCTTGGTCCCAGATCACAAGAGTCTAGACTTCTAGACTGACTATTTCCCGATTGCTTATGAGGTCAATAAAATCATCAACTTTTTTCTGAAAGTTCCTAAAATAGTGACCTAAGATGGAAAAAATGGACCATGGACCAGACCATAATGCTTGATATTTAGACAATATGATGGCAAAGTGGTTCATGCGCTGTCGTTTTTAGTGCACATGTGTAACCTACAGCATCATTTCAACCAGAATATGACATTTCAAGGTTAAGACTAGGGCTGTCAAGCGATTAAAAATTGTAATCGCGATTAATCGCATGGCAAAAGCCAAAGATGGCGCCGGTGTGTCTGGTTCGCCTCTTGGCACTGCCAACTTTTGTTTATTTATGTCTGCTCTTTACTGTTTTTACGAGGACTATCAACTCTGCACTGGTGTATGATCGAACAGAGCTCCTGAAAATCAAACAATTTGTGGATACAAGTGCAGTTTTTGCCAAGGATCACTCTAAAGGCGCGCGCCCCACTTACCTGGCAGATGTGCCCGCGTTCCTGTGCCGGATCCCGGCCCTGCCTGTCAGAAGACGCCGCCGCCGCCGCGGAGTGCGCAGTGGCCGGCTAGTCAAAGTGAAGGCTCTGCTAGCACACTCTCCGGATCTGATGAACCATCCTGAAAAGTTTCCGGACTATCTTCGACCCTGCTTTCTTCGCCTTGCATCTCGACGTAACCTGGCTCCTCTGGGTGCGTCGCTGGTCCCGTTGGGCGGACTAAAAGTGGAGTTAGCTGTACGTCCTCGCCGGTTTCGTCGCCGGGGCTCTGGTGGAGCTAACCTCGGCAACCTGCAGCCACTGTCCCGGGCCGCTCCGGTGATGTTGGAGGACGCCTCCTCTTTAAGATGCGGGCTTATAAATGCCAGATCTGTGGCGAACAAAACTTTTATTCTCCGGGATCACTTCAGCGCACACAGTTTGGATTTAATGTTTGTGACTGAAACTTGGATCAAAGCCGGTGAGTCCAGCGCCTTTTCTGAACTTGTTCCCCCTTGTTGCACGTTCATAAATGCACCCAGAACTACCGGTTGTCGTGGTGGTGGTGTAGCGACGATATTGAAGAGCAACATATGTTTTAAGCCGCTGGCGGATATGCGCTTCTCCTCATTTGAACTGAGTTATTTCACGTTAAGGCAAATGGAGCCTGTGTTGTGCGCGGTGGTCTACCGGCCACCCAAGTACAATAAAGACTTTCTTACGGAGTTTTCCGATTTTATGGCCATTGTTTTAACGGACTTTGATAAGGTTTTGATCATTGGAGATTTTAATGTGCATGTTTGTTGTCCTTCAAAACCCTTTGTAAAGGAGTTTTTAGATCTCATTGATGGTTTTAACTTAAAGCAACATGTCACTGGTGCTACTCAAGTTAAGGGTCATACTCTTGATCTCGTTTTAACGTATAATTTGCACATTGAAAATGTATCTGTAGGTGATGCAGTAGTCTCTGATCACTGTCCAATTATGTTTGACATTTTGCTGAAGGACTTTGTAAATTCTGTGCCTCCTGTGCGCTTCCGTCGCTCGCTCAAGCCGGACACAGCAGATCAGTTCTCTCCTCTCTTTACCACATATATGAATAGTGTCGCTGCTGTATTGGATACTGAGGAATTAATGTCTCACTTTCAAGCTGCGTGTTGTAACGCACTGGACAGCGTGGCCCCACGCAAAGCTGTGCGCCCTAGAGCCAAGCCTGAACCGTGGCTAAATGACGTTACGCGTGACGCAAGGCGCTTGTGTAGAAGGGCGGAGCGCAAGTGGAAGTCCGACAGACTGCATGTGTCTCATGATATTTTGAAGAACAGCTGGCGCACTTATCAAAAAGTGGTCAATGATGAAAAAACTAAGTATCTTTCAAATGTTGTGGCATGTAATGTAAAAAATCCTCGTGTTCTTTTTAAAACTATCGAGGCTGTTCTTAATCCTGTCCAGTTATCTGCTACTGACTACTCAGTGGATGTTTGTAACAAATTTCTTTTGTTTTTTACTGAAAAAGTAGCACATATTAGGGCCAACATTGTGACTTCTCTGTCTAATCCTTCACCAGACTTGGTTTGCTCATATGCACTTTTGAATTTTGAGCCTGTAACCTTGACATGTCTTTCTGATGTGGTCAGTAAACTCAAATTGACGTCTTCTGCAATCGATCCAGTCCCGCCACGTCTTTATAAGGACTCATGGACTACAATTAGCTCTAGTGTCCACAAACTTATTAATAGCAGCCTTGTTTCTGGTGTTGTTCCTTTGTTTTGCAAAGAAGCTGTGATTGAACCTCTTTTGAAAAAACCTGGTCTGGACACATCAATTGTCTCCAATTATAGGCCTATTTCCAAGCTCCCTTTTTTGGCCAAGATTTTGGAGAAATGTGTCCTTCTGCAGCTGCAGTCTTTTCTGGAAGCACATGGCACCTTTGATGTTTTCCAATCGGGATATAAAGCATTACATAGCACAGAGTCTGCACTTTTAAAGGTTTTTAATGACCTGCTTTTAGTAACAGATTCTGGTGATTCTGCCATTTTAGTGCTTTTAGACTTGACTGCTGCTTTTGACACAGTTGACCACTCAACTCTTTTAAATCGCTTGGAAAACTGTGTAGGTGTCAGGGGGACCGCCCTAGAGTGGTTCAGGTCTTACCTCAGTGGGAGTGTTGCTCAGTCAGACTGGGGGACTCCACCTCATCCACTGCTCCCTTAAGCTGTGGAGTCCCCCAGGGTTCAATTCTCGCGCCTGTTCTCTTTGCCCTGTACCTCCTCCCACTGAGGGAAATCTTTAAAAAGCATGGCGTTTTATATCACTTTTATGCAGATGATTGCCAAATTTACCTGCCACTCAAAAAACGCACGTCCTGCCCCCTGGCACCTCTTTTAACTTGTCTCAGTGACGTCAAGGCTTGGTTGGCCCACAACTTTTTAAGTCTCAATGAGGGTAAAACTGAGGTCATTGTCTTTGGCAACCCTGACCCCCTCATGGACTTGGGCCCACTCAAACAGCAACTTAAATCAGCTGTCACCAACCTTGGCGTCACTTTTGACAATGATTTTAGACTTGACAAACACGTGAATGCGATCGTCAAATCTGGCTTTTATCATTTACGTCTTTTATCCAAGGTAAAACCTTTTTTATCTTTTAAATCTTTTGAACAAGTCGTGCACGCTTTTATCTCCTCTCGTTTAGACTACTGTAATGCACTTTTTAACGGCATCAGCCAACATGCACTTTCCCGCTTACAGCTTGTCCAAAATTCTGCTGCGCGCCTTTTAACCGGCACCAAAAAACGAGAGCACATTACTCCGATTTTAGCTTCGTTGCACTGGCTTCCCGTTCGTTTTAGAGTTAATTTTAAAATTTTATTGTTTGTTTTTAAAGCTCTGAATGGACTGGCACCTCTTTACATCTCTGACCTCATCCAAATTTACTCCCCGGCGCGCGCTCTGAGGTCCGAGAGCCAGCTCCAGCTCGTGGTGCCTAAGACGAGACTTAAAACCAGAGGGGACAGAGCGTTCTCTGTAGCTGGTCCGAAGCTCTGGAACGCTCTGCCCCTCCATGTTCGTTCTGCTCCCACCGTGGAGTGTTTTAAGTCTCGTCTTAAGACCCACTTTTACTCTCTGGCTTTTAACACCGACTGAGTTGTGTGGTCCTCTGTTGTCTTTTTATTTTTATTTTATTAGTTTTATTTGCTTTTATTTGTTTTTATTGAGTGTTTTATGTTTTTATTTATATTTTTTCTATTTGATTCTACTGGTTTTACTGTTTGGGACCAGTAGGTCAAACTGTTATTTATCATACTGTATGTTTTGCTTTTATCTGTGAAGCACTTTGGAAGCGTTTTGTTTATGAAATGTGCTATATAAATAAAGTGGATTTGGATTTGGATTTGGATTGTCTTGAGTTAACTCGCGATTAATCGCGATTAATTAAATGTTTTTATTTTATATATTTTAATGTATTTTACATTCTAATAATATTTAGCTTGAATTCCTGTTTATTATGTCTTTATTTGTAGAATCTGTTACACTCTTGAAGTGTAAAATAATGTTTATATATAATTTTTTTATATATATTTCATTATTTTATAATAATGCATTCCCATAACATTAGGCCAAATCGTGGGAGTGAGATGTCTCACTCATTATAAGCATTTATTACTCTGCTCTTTCATAATAAAGCGCTTTCTGCAGCTGGAGATTATGAAGCTTTTATTCTGAAAGATTCAAAGGAAGTGTTAGTTAAAACGAGCGAAGCTTTATCGCTAAGCTAGCAGAGCCAAAGTAGAACTACGAAAGTTTTTACTGGAGTTTTGAAAGACTATTCTGGATATTGGATCGTTTCAACAACCTGAGTGGTCAAACATCGCATTTAGTGATCACGGACCGCAACTTTATCAAGACACGGGAAGGTGGAAACATGTACGGAGCCTCCTCATCAGCTGATCGAGCTGCACATGGACGAAGCCGAGGTAAACAACACACTCACGCTCAGACAGTCGTGGGATCGAGTGGAAACGTTACCAAAGTCTACAAAAGCCAGCAGAGCTTTGTCTAGGTCTCTTTCTGTTTGTGCTCTGTGTTTTTCTATGAACCTCGCGTCATTGGAGCGTTTTAATGGTGAAAAATAAATATGCGATTAATTTGCGTCAAAAAAATTGTCGCCGTTAAAATAGTTTTGCGTTAACGCGATAAAAACGCGATAAAACTGACAGCCCTAGTTAAGACCTTATTTTAGTTTAGTCCCAGTTCATATAGTCTTGTTCACGATGTGGTTTATGGTCAATGCAATCCAATTGTAGACAAGGTTTAGTCTTGGTCTGGAACTCGGCCTGGTCCCCAACAATCAAGTTTGAAAGTTGATTGACAATGGGTTTGTCTTGGCTAAAGCTGGCTGCGCACTAGAGGATTTTAAGAGCTTTTGCAAGTTTTGGACGAGTCAAAAAAGAACAGGGCACAAACATTAGGACGTTTACAACAATTATTTACAGTCGCATCATGTCGCTGGAAGAACAGAACACTATTATGCCACCAAGCCTTTGAAAAAACAAAAAAAGAAAACAAGCAAATCTCTGGAAAATGTTTTTAAAAGAATCAATTAATGTTGCCGTAAAACAAGTGCAATGAGTTTGATTTCTTATAGCATTTTTAGCATTAAAACAACTTTTAAGACATGAAAATATGCTAAAAATCCATTCTCATTCAGTCATAAATGGATTTTTTTCATGAATCAAATCAGAAAAATTTGTCCGATAATAACGCCCTTTATGACACAAAAGTGTAGCCCAGAAGCAAACCTCCAAAAAATGCAAACCGCAACAATCAACATTCACTTTCAAAAAAAAAAAAAAAAAAAAAGGGCAAAGCTGTGATAAACAGGCAAACTTGGCAATTCTAAAGGCTGTCCAATAAAATACATTGGAGGGAAAAGTATTTGAACTTATAGATGCATCAAATAGGAACATGATGTGAAGATTTATCAAAAAGCAGATTGTAACAGATGAGCTCATGATTCAGTTTTTAGCACGGTATTGCCCAGCCTTGTTTTTATCATATGTATTGTCAATTCGATGGGTTTTTACCAGGCTAAGTAAAGCTAAATACATAAGGAAACAAAATTAATCCGGATAGATCTCCATTAAAACCAGTAAATACGGAGGTATTTTTCATTTCACTTTCAACTTTTTCCACAATGGGCCACATTTTGAAGCTTATTAGAGTGAAGGGCCGTATAAAACACAACCGTGAAGTGAATCATTCAGATTTGTGCATGTGACCACACTTTATAAGGTAACTGTGTAACTTTTGGACCAAAAATAGACTTGAATAATCGCACGTTTTTGTCATTTCTGTGTCTTTGTTGCTTGCATTGTCACAAAATGACTGTTATTTGACCTATGAGGGCTTCTTCTGGTATATATCATGGAAAATTTGTTCCTTTAGCTGTATTTTTTCATATAAAGGCATAAAACATCCCCATTCAGAATGTCTCAAAGCATTGTTTTACTTTCTATTCCTACTGAATTGTGCCATCAACTTTTCACCTCCAGAAAGTTACACAGTGAACCTTTAACAAGACATTAAACATTAATTTTAGGTTTCAAATGCATCAAAATGTTGTTATTTCTACTATGACAGAAGAATTGCTCAAATTTGACAGTAAAAACTATACTTTTTGTAATCCGAGCCAATCTAGCAGGAAGTCTGAAGGCCAAAAAAATGGGCCACGTACCAATACTATTAGATAAATGCACATCCAAATGCCCTGTGCATGTCAAGTTGCAGAAACCAAAGCACATTTTCACAATCAACACACTGTCAGCGTAAGATCATGGAATCCCAAGCAAAGCAGGAATGTTCTCTACCAACGTTCTTGTAAATTCATCATACTATGGTCACAAGCCCCGCAGTATCATTACAGCAGAGAACTGAGCCTATTGTAAATGTATTCTTAGTATCACAAAGCCTACCTCGGGACGGCTCAGTGCGCTTGGGAAGATCCAATGTGTCATAGTTTTTGTCGTTTTCACCATTTTTTCTGCCTGTGTAGAAGAAACAGTGAAAAAAAAATGTTAGCATCACAATAGTATGTTCCAAGTAATTAAATTACAAACCCAGCACAGTCAATTAGCAATTTAATCATGTTATCTAACATTGGAAACATTTTTATCTCTGTTAATCTAAATTAAACCACACAAAAGAAGTAAACAAAAACTGTTTTACCTGTAGATACAATTTGGGTTTTAGATAGCGATGTGAAAATTTACACAGATACAAGCCTAATTTTGGTATTGACAGACGGCAGAATTAGTGTTGTTCCGATACAGTTTTTTTGAACCGATCCGACACAAATACTTGACTCGGGTAGTGCTGATACCAAATAGCCTATTGCATTATAATGGCTAAAAAAGTCAATTATAGGTACAGCTTTTAACTCAAATTTAAATCAATAATCAATTTTGTAAACTGGACTCAAAAAGCAAAATTAATACATAAAGAGCTACACATATAAAAAGTTACCTCATAAGAAAATGTGTTTATTGTAACTGCTATGTAATTATTCAGATTTTTAAGAGTATTTTAGAGTCAAATGTATTTTTCATTAAACATAACTGTGTTGAGTATATTCTCTTTTAGTTCTTTTCCACCTCTGTGTGTCATAAAAACAACAGTGAGGCTGTAAAAAGACGCTCACCTATTGAAATGCAATGTAAACAAAAGTCCAAGTTAGCATGTTAGCCTGTAAGCGCCCTGCTAGGCTGCTGTTGGACCATTTTAAAGTTAGTTTAACAGTCCTGAGTTCTAAAGCTAAATTAAACATCACAGAGTAACACGGATGTTTGTCTGCATGTATGGAGTATTTTTATTGTGAACTTTGAACCTTTTCTAGCTGCTATTCTGTTAGCTGTAGCATTAGCCACGAACAGAGAACAGCTGCTGCGGCTCCATCTACGGCTCCTCATTCAGGACAATACAGGGCGGTGTCGAATCAGAGTTTTGGTATGAGTACTCGACGATACCGATATTTGAAAAATGTGCGATATTTTTCCAATACTGTATAGGAACAACTCTAAGCAGAATGGATAAAGCTTTATGAATAATGCATGCATCCAACAGCTAATGCTATGAATGTGATATACAGTATTGTAGTTTATAATTACAAACAATAAAAACACATTCGTTTGCACAAAAAGCATTCAACATTGCACAGTCCTATGTCATCCACTATGCATGTCTTAAAAGAAAAGTATTTCCAGAGATGGTAAACACTTTGAATATATGCCACAGAGACATTGAGTTGGATGGAGGTGGTCCAGTCACTAAGACAGACATCACGTGCACAAGGACATGCTCAGGAGATAGCAAAGAGAGAGAGACTTAGCAGGAAGGAAGAAGGCAGTAGAAGACAATACATGGAAACCAGCCAAGCATCTTTGTTAAACCCAATAGGCCTTTTCACCGCTGCCGCCGGCGAGTTCCGGTTGCCACAAAATTGCAAAGCTTCAGCGCTCCATTGATTCTCTTTGGGGAATTTTACACAAGCCTTGCTAAATTAATGAAAATGTAAGGATCACACAGAGGAGAACGACTGATAATCAGCGGCAGGGTGTTTATAGAACAAGGTGCTATTGTCTCAACCTACTGCAAGTTGAATGTTTGTGTAAGAACGTTACTTCAGTTTGTGATGTCATTTTAGCATTTTTACTACCAGACAGCGACAGAAACACAAACTTTTAAAAAACACTATTTACTTTGTATGTATGTTAATGTATGAAGTGTAGTACAAATAAGCTAATGTCAGCTAAAATATTGAAATAGTGTAGCAAGACTTGGCTCAACTGTGGAAGACCGCCCTGGAAGTAATTTGCTTCATTGTAAACTCCCATAGGGATTTAGAAAAAATCTAATATTCAATCAATCAATATTTTTATTTCAAGCTTGTTTGTCAGGATAATTTCCACAATGTTTATATTTCATTCATCAAATTAACAAAATTAACACAATCTGTTTAATAATGTACACATTTCTTAATTGATTAATTTAAAGACATATAGGCAGCTATGTTCTAACTGTTCTAAGCGTGACTTTTTCTGTCTAAAAACACATCTACAACTTGTAATTTGGAAAATGTCCTAATCACTTCACAGTTTATAAAGTTGCAGAAACAAATTTTAAACAAAACTGTAGGCCTTCTGCTCATGACTTCTCATTAACCAGCACGACGTTTTCAAACTTTTAATAAATATATATATATGTATTTTTCAAAATCCTTAAGGAGATTTAGCATGAGTGGTCGTATTTGTTGAGCTCCATGGAGAATGAATAGAGCGGAGAGACACTTCAGATTCAAATGAAAGTAGGCGGTTGATGAAACAGGCTTATTGAGCACAATATCAATAAAAAATTAAGCCTTAAATTTTGTGGTAAAACTTGTTCAAGTAACCCAAAAAGCTGCTTACTAAATATTCTTTAAGTTTCTAAGTGTGGCTTACCTAATATCTTAACGATATACTGAAAGTAATGTAAAACACCATTCTATTATTATTATTTTATTCACTAGAGTTCTGTTCCACTAAAATACTATTCTAGGCCTTGCTCTTGGTTTTGGCCTTGGCATATTAACTGGACAAATAGCTTAAAGTGGACATCTTCAACCCGGTAGCCAAATGTGGCCCTACGAAGCATTTATCTTGGCCCTTACTGTAAACTCCCTGCCCAAACTGCCATCGTTGGGTATTTTGCTTTTACAAAGCCAATGCAAGTATTTTATTCTGTTTTGAAGTTCTAAGCCTGAATAGAATTCTCGTGGCTCTAGTGAAAAATTCTGTCAAAATGACTTTTTCATTGTATGACTACTTTTTTATGGCCCTAATCGGACTTCCACCTTGTGTGTGTCTTATGCTGCTTTCATTTGATGTGAGATTTTTTATTAAATATCTGAAAAATCGATATTTAATTTTTTTTGTTAACAGTTTTTAAACTTTAAAAACTGTCCTTATACAACCTACTGTACTCACTTCAATATCTTGTTTTAAGTGTCCAACTTTTCACCTATTTAGTTTTTCTTACACTTTTAACTTCCTTTAATTGGGACTGTAAAGCAAAAAAAGCCGCGTGTACGATGTGTAGAGCTGCCAAATTTTCTCCTAAATTTATTCTCTCTTTTCTTAGATTCTTTGGAAAAGGACCAAGTCTACTTTTAACTATTTTCCACAGCCGGGAGCAGCAGAAAAGTAGAAGAAAGAGGTGAGAGAGAGAGGTGAACGGGGGTACGGTCTAAAAAGCACACTCACCTTGATTAAACCATTCCTCTATAGTTAGCCAAGGATTCAGCAGCAATGCCATAAAACACAAAGCAGGGAGAGAAAAGAGAGAGTTAAGGTGAAAACAGCGTGCGCACGTGTCAAGACAATGCAAGCGCGGTCTACGGCTTGTGAAAATCGCTCATAAAAAAGGATGACGGCTTAGACTGAAGAAAATAGAGAAGTTGAATAGTGTCAGTTGAGGAGAAACATAAAGAGGAGAGATGGAGGCAGATAATTAGACATCGGGGAGAAAGAAGAGGACAGCCATTAGCAGCCCATACAGAGGTTTGGAGAACATGTGTTTAGAGAGTTTTGGGAACAGGAAACTGAAAGGAAGGAAGGAAGGAAGGAAGGAAGGAAGGAAGGAGAAGGAAGGAAGGAAGGAAGGAAGGAAGGAAGGAAGGAAGGAAGGAAGGAAGGAAGGAAGAAAGAAGAAAGAAAAAAAAAAGAAAGAAAGAAAGAAAGAAGAAAGAAAGAAAGAAAAAAGAAAGAAAGAAAGAAAGATTTCATGCAAGAATCTAAGAAATGATGATGATAAGAAAGGTTGACTTGATAATTTTGTCTAACTAAATTCAAAGTGCAGTGCAGTCCATCTCCCTCTTAGTAATGTTACTGCTTTGTCTAGAACAGTTGTGCTCAAAGTGGGGCCCGGAGGCCAAACTTGGCCCTCCAGATGGTCCAATTTGGCCAGTTACGACAACCTTTTTATTCAATTTTGTGCTGAAAAACTACAAATGACACCAAATTAGTCGTCATTTCTAAAACATGTTAATAAAAGACATAAAAAAAGAATATTAAGACTTAATCTTAATATTTCTAAAAACAAAGTCTCTATGCATTTAAAAATCTTTTTGTTTTGTTTTTTGGGCTGCACATTCAAGTATAAAAGAGGTGAATTTTAGAAACGCTTCACATTTGAAAGGTGGATTTTTAGCTTAATTTTATGTCTAAAGTCGTTATTAATGTTACAACTTGTTAGAAACTTGATTTATAATTTGTTTTAAAAAAAACCTTTACATTCCGGTGTCCCTTCGAGGGATGTCCACTTTTCTTTAAAAATTCTATTTTGTTCAGTGCATACTATGAAGCACCTGGAAAGGTTAAATAAAAAATCACATTGTATCCCTTTTATTTGGACAAAATCAGCCTCTGGGATGTGCCGATTCACTGACTCAATAAAATCCAAAATCAAAATTAATAGGACTTTTGCATTGGCTCTGCCTAATTTTTTGAGTAATTTTGGGTCCCTAAAACTCATTTTTACCTCAGTTACCTTCAGCTTTTACAGAGGAATGTCAAACCCAAATTGCCAAATCTAGTGTCTCAGCTGTCAACACCAGTTTACCTTCTATATCTACAAAAAAAAATAGGCAGATTTTAAATGTTGTTTTTCTTTTGCTTTTGGAGAAAGTTCACTTCTGATGAGAGCCTGTTGGACATCAGAAGCAAAAACTACAGAGACACAGCTTTAAAAAGACTCCAGCCATTTGCCTGAGCTCCAAAGGGTTCACGAACAGTTTTAGTTTGAATTTTTACTGATTTTAGTCAGGGTGTGGGGGAAAAAGGCCGGAATGAGAAGGGGTTTTAATAACATTTTATTCAAGGGTTGAGGTAACTTGTTTTGGGATTTTAGATTTGTATTTTTTTTATCATGCAGTTTGGTCCTCTTTTGGGCTAAGCGTCCTTTAGAACAACCTGGTTTACCATTGTTTAGACCTGGTCCTGCCTCATTTTACTCTATTTTGAGTTTTGATTTAGGCCTAACATAGTCTAAGTTTTGATCTGCTGGTACTTGGAAAACCAAAGATTATATTAGATCAGTGGTTCCCAAAATGGGGTCCGATAATAATTAGATAATACTTGGTGTGACAGGTTTGAGAACCACTCTCTTACAGTAACACTATATTGTTTATTATAAAAGAAAAGCCGTAAGCCTCAGTGATCAGATTTACTGTTCATAAATGAAAGGAAATGTTTTTAAAAGATCCAAACACAGTTGACAGCTTTTCTTAACCCACCTGACTGTCCTTCATTCCTCCTCCTTCACCAGTTAAACACTTGTCATTAGTTAAAGCAGGCGCACACATTAGTCTTAAGGTAATTGCTTTTTCTGTTTGAATACATGTACATGCTTCAGTGACGTCCCAAACCCACTGAGTATTTAGGTCAAAGGGTCACTAGTAGCTGGGTCATGCCTCATTGGCTGACTGATTAATGGTGGTCATTATTGTAGTTGTTGTAAAGACTTAACAGTGGAGATAACAATGTTTGTTTAGCTAATGGTTGGGACACATAAGAAAAGAAATAGGATGAAGCACTGTGGAGGCAGCAAGCACTAAAAGCAACGCTGAAGATAGAGCTTAAAGGGACGGATGTCACAAAACCACTTTTCTAAAATAAAAACTTGTTAAAGACACTGTGAAAAGTCACTAACGGCCAAGTTAATTTGAGATTTTTAGACGTGTCAAAGAAAAAACAGGCCACAGACATAAGGACATTTACAAGTGCGTGTGGGCAGAGTGTTTTCTTTCACGTGCGCGGTTATAAAAGTGAAACGACAACAACGATGAAACGCCAGAAGATTAAAGCAGAGCCCGATATACAAGAAAGCTACATTTCCCACGACATTACGCGACATGTAAATTACGTACGATTAGCACGAGTTCACGGCTGTTTTGTGTAGTACGCGTCCAGTCCCAGTTCATTTCTATGCGGTTGTAGATTAAGATGTGTTCTTATATTAACTAAATCCCGATCCTAATCTTAACCTACCCCAAGCCCAGACCTAAACTTACCCATTTTAATAACTTGATGCCTAAACTTACCCGTTACACCTAAAGAAAACGTCCAAACATGGCTTCTACCAATTTTATGTCATTTTTACACTTTTTCATATCGTGCTAAACGTACGGCGGAACAGAAGTACACGAAAAAGCATAATATGCTGTTTTGTGTCGTGGTAAATGTACGCTTTCTTGTGAGACTGTGTTGGAACCTCCAACAAAAAGTTCCAACAGATCTTAGTGACGCACAGGCAAAAGGACAGAAACGCCAATTTTTTAAAATGAAAATCCTCACTCTGGCCACGCCTCCCGAACTTGTCGAGGGGCTTAAAATCGGGCCTAAAACTCCTGTAGTGTGCAAAGGCTTCTCTTTTTCTCCAACCCAAGAATATCATGATCCGGTCAACAAACTTTTAACCAAATACTTAAACTTAACCAAATAAACTCGTCCTATTCCATACTCTCACCCTAACCTGAATCGTAACCTAACTTTACCCAGATTGTGGAATACAATATTACAAAACATCTTAAACCTGCTACGGTGTGGTTTCAGGTCACTGGAGAAGAAGAAAACAAAATAAAAGTGTCTCCATACTCTGCTTTGCATTAATCTCAAAATCATTTATTAAAAAAAGACAAAACGGCTTCATCAAGATGTCTGAGATTGTGAAAACTCTTGGAAAAATAATCATTTGTGTCCCAGAACACCTGTTGTTTTTGTTGTGCTGCTTGTTTAATTAAAAATGTACTACATTCTCCTTTGGACAATCTATTTTAATTGGATTGTTATAATGCTTGTTGATTTCATGGCCAACATCTCTCCTGCTGTTTTAGAATGATTTTTGCTGGGACATTCAAAGGCAAATATTTAAAGTGATATAAATAAAGTCTATAAATAAGGATTCATCTGCTTATACCAGACCTTTTAACTGATAGTAGTATGTTTCATATGAAGTTACTATTGTTGTCACTTGTATGCTGTTCTAGAGTTGTGTTTGGAACGTTTTCATGTCATTTCATTTTTAGATCTGTAGAAGTTTGTATGTTATACATTGTTTGTATAACCGGTGTAATTTCATTTAATTTATTGTAATTGTATGTTATGTATTTGGACTCCCTCAAAGGGGCATTGCTTAAAAATAAAAATGAAAATAAAAAAATATTCTCCAGAAACATTACAACAAATAAAAAAAACTCAGGTTCTAAAACGGATTGTGTTTGTGTGGAGTAGTTAATTCAATTTCATTACAGTGTTTTTCTGAAAGTCAAACTCTGTATAATGTGTATAATAATGTCTCTATTATAACTTATGCAATAGTTACATACAATAAGTATATGGTGCCTTTTCTGCTGAAAATGGATTTCCTGTGTCTTTTTGTAATTGAGAATGTTTATATGTGAAATGTGTATTAATATTAAGGCGTGCTTCAAGCATTATGGGACTAAAAATGTATAGTATAAGATATATACGTATATACATAGGATGAAAACAAATCTATGCCTGGACAGCAGGGGATTAATTATATACATATAATTTATTGTTATTGTTGTTGTTGTTGTAATAATGATGATAATGATGATATTAATAATGATTATAATATTTATTATTTTTCTGTCTCTTTTTATTATTATTTTATTATTTTTTTTCCATCATTATTTATTTTTATGTACTTATTTTATCACTACTATTCTTTTTTTTTTTTTTTTGTTATTTAATAATGGCTTTTGTTGTTTAAATAATATTAAAAAGAAAAAAAAAAGAACATTGCAAAAAACACACGACTTTCAGACTTGGACCTTACTTTCAAAAATGCCCTTTTAGACTCATTTGAAAACACGACTTCTTCAGAAATGTTTTGCAAAAATTACAATTAAATCTAATTAAAACAACTCAAATCCAGAATAAATTAAATCCAAGCTATTTTGAGCAGGGTTACATATATATTTTTTGCATCTTGTTACACCATGATAGCGATCCGGCCCTCTGCAACTTGTTGAATTTAAGGTGCCCTTTGGTAAAAACAGTTGCTTTATACTCCTGGTCATCTCTGAATATTATCTTCTGTTTGTGGTTGTTTGCTGATTGTAGGATCAGATATCTTAGTCTTAGTTGAAGCTAGCAACCAGCAACAACGTACTAATATATAATGCAATTAACAGAGCTGGAACTATACGTGCACTAATAGCATTACCATTTCAGGTGACCATAGGGTATCATGTCTACTGTGTTTGTTTGCACATCATCACTAATAATCTGTGGCAAACAGGACTGCACTGCTAATAGGGTAATGTGATTTTCAGAGCAATTTTCTTAACAGATAATATGTATAAATCACCTTTGGCCTTCTTTCCTCCGAAGCAGCCCGCGTCGTCCTTCTTCTTCCTCTGAGGCCCGGCCGATCCTGGGGCTTGAAGTCCGTTGGGGTCCTGGAACTTTTCGGCGCCTGGAACCTCTTTGTGCACGTGGTACGACAGGTTTCTCATGATGCATACGCAGTTCTCCACAGACTAGTAAACAAAACACACAAACAAGCACAAAAACAAGGTTAGGTCATGGACTAAAGAAATACAATTTCAAGCGACCGAACAGCGCTGATGCATTCAATTTAGTGCATTGAAGCAAATTTTGAAGCAGAATCTTTTCAAAACCTGTTGCCCCAAAAGACTCCTTAAATGCCCCAAAGTGTGTCAGGGGTGGTGGGTCAATAAAGACACTTTTTACGCCCCCTTTTTTTTTTTTTTTGCAAATAGCTTTGTTTTGCAAGTAGGCTGATCATGTTGAGATAAAGAAAGGAGGGAGAGAGATAGAAGCTTGCTGCCTTTATAAAACGTAGCTAACCTAAACGACAGCACAACTTTGGCCTCCTCCAGGCAGTCCTTTTGCTGCCTCTGTGCTTCTTCATTGTCACGTCGGTACAGCGGTGATTTAAACACGGCAACGAGCATTTTTAATAGATCCATATGAGGTCAGTCTAAATCACGTATCATAGGGCTGTGCCATTAATCGAAAAATCGAGAGATCAAAACAAATCGTCAATTATTTGGTGGTGGGTTTTGAATTGAAAGATTGAAAAAACAATCTTTTGTCAGTAAAAATGTGTGGTTTGGAGTAAAAGTCAAACTTTGAGGTAGAATACTGATATATAGTTTCAAAAAATCCAATAAATGGACCATATTAAAAGTTTTAGTTTTGTTTATGTTCATAAATGGCATTTTTTATTTGGTTTTGAAAAGGTTAAACAAAATCGAATTGAAAATCGAGATCAATCAATACAAGAAAAAAATCGTAAATATACAGTATTTTTTCCCAGATCGCCCATCCCTAATGTCCCATATTATTTGTTTTGCTGTGTCAACGTTGCCAGATTTTCAGAGCGCAACAAGCGACCAAGTCTTTGAAAAAAGCCCCAAAACAAGCGACCCCTCGATAAAAACACGAGTGTTCAGGTGTTGGAAATTCAGCAGTGCCCAACTCAGACGTCGACACTTGATGAGACGGCCAAAGCGTCCGTCGCAGGTTGAAGCGTCTGCTTGACAAGACACGCTGTCAGTATACGCAGAACAAGCAAATCTCAACGCATTAGGTCCAAATCAAATTCACCGGTCTGAACGCAGCATAAAGCTAACAAACACAGAGCATGCAAACAGTGAACTTCCTGGTTTCAGACAATAAAAGGTTCTACTAGAAGATGCACAAAAATATTATCTCTAAATTATAAATGTAATGCATTGTAGCAAAACGGATCCCAATGACTTCAAATTTGCACCCGCCCAATTATAAATGATAGGATATAATTAATGAGTTTGGTCTTAATTGAATCTTAACTGCATTACCTTATTGTCCATGTCTTTCTTGCCCACGGCCGACTGCAGCGCGTGGAGAAGTGCGTCCACCAGACCGTCACACTCCCTCAGCCGACGTCGAGCCTCTGCCCCGTCCGAACTCACGTTTCTGCAACAAAACATCCACATCAGCAGCTGAAAATCTTCACAAAGCACGAGGTTTCCAAGAGCAAACTAGAATGAGGTTGTCAGTATATTTTTGGGGTAAATTTTCTGATGAGTTCCTGAGATGAGTTTGTCTAGATAGTCATTGCTTTGGCAGAAAATACAGGTAATCCCATTGTCAACAGGCATCTTGTTGGTGTATGATTTTATAACTGCATTATTGTTCTATGGCAGGAGTCTCAAAGATGCATCCCTCGACCAATTCCGACTTCGTTCATTTAGGCTCCAGCTCCATTTGAGTTTGAGACCCCTGTTCTGCAGAGTTTACATCATTCTAAAGACATTTCCTTCTTTTGAGTTCAAACTAGAGCTAAAATAGAAAAAAAAAAAGAGAGAGACTTCAGTCTGAGAACAAATAAAACAACCACATCTCTGTTGAAAACTGAGAACACTGTTATTAAAAATTTTGAAAAGTAGATTTTACATCAGAGGTGGGCAATTATTTTGACTCGAGGGCCATATTCAACCCCAGAACAGTGGTGGAGGGCCGCACTGCCAACACTGGTCTAACAAACTCTCATTGTATCAAACACATTTCTTCAACAGAAGACCAGTATGAACAAATAGTGTCCAACAAAATGTGAATTTTTCTCGTAAAATAATAATTTTTTTAGGTTTAATCTCTAACAGTTTCTTTTTATGGCGTGAACTTTATCCTCAGTTTTTTTCATATTAATGAGTTTTTTCAAATTTAAGTATGGTCATTTTGGAGGACAAAAACCCCAAACTATTATCAGCACTTGTACTTGGACGAGTCAAATGTTTGCATAAAAACACACAATAGATTTTTATATTTATAAAAATGTTCCATGATCCAAATTACCATTTTTTTTTTCTTGTAAAACTTTATTGTTAAAAAAATAGCTTTTTATAGCTTTGACTTTATTCTCATAACACTGTGAATTTAATCTCAAAGTGTTAAAGGTTTATTGTCGTAGCCCAAGTTTTTTGTCTCTTGCATTTCTGTTTCTCAAAACCATGCCAGGGGCCTGATTGAAACAGGTCGTGGGCCGCATTTGGTCCCCGGCCCGCAATTTGCCCAGGTCTGTTTTTACGTAATAGTCCCCTTTAAGAAATGTACAGCAAACAAACAAACTAAGCTGAAATATGGCTTGTAGCATACAGTATCCACCTCCCCACGCTGATGCAAAGACATTATGTAATCCAAACAGAACGCTCTGGATGCCGGGCTTTTGAGAAAATCAATATACATTTCATTGTTGCGTTGCTACAAAGGGAAATGCCTTCTGTGTTACATCAGCTCTGGGTACAGTGGCAGCGGCAGCAGCAGCAGCAGCAGCTTTAGCGTGTCTCTCTGACTGACTGTGAAAGGCACGGCTTTAAAGAGGGTTATGGGAGAGCAGGGGCACCCCGTCTCCACACTGGGGACTTCATTACGAGGCCTTCAAACCCACGTAATCCCATTAGCTCAAACCCTCAGTCCTGGGACGTGGTGAAGCAGTCAAAGGGAAAGCACATCCTTCTCTGGCTGCACAAGGTTTTTCTACTGGCAAATTATTTTATTTATTTATTTATTTATTCATTTATGGAATACCCCTTGAGATGTCACATCTCATTTTCGAGGGGGTCCACAACCAAGAACAATTATAATGCACGAAGACAGGTACAGTACATCTAATACAAATTACTACATTAGACAAACAAGACAAACATGCTCGCACTCACTCCTCTCCAAACTCCTGCAGAAAACAAGCTTTTCATTAAGTCACAGTTATCAGGGGTATCAAACATATACAAAAATTATACATAGGTTATTATTCACATCACAAGATACTTCAGTGTTGGGCAAAGCATTAAAAAAAGAAATAATATTAATAATATTAATTCATCCAACTAACAAACACATAACTCTCGTATAACATAAAGCAACGGCATCATTGCTTATTCAAAACAAGGACATTTTCAAACTCAGCTTACTCATTGCCATAATGCAATTTGTATTTCTATGTTTTGTGTACAATTTATTCTGCTACCCAACACTGATATATTGTGAGATTTCTAAACGCAGAGTCGTTACTATTATTGTACCAATAATAATATTTAAATGATAAACATTCTCAAGAGTAATAAATAAATAAAATAAATAAGCTAAACTAGAAAAAAATGTAGACCACAAAACTAAAAACATCGGCAAAAACTTTTGAGATAAACAAGTAAAGTTGACTTAAACAGACTAAAAGATGTTAAAGATCTTAAAAATATGGGTAAATTATTCCAATCAAAAGGGGCTTTGTACTGGAATGATCTACGTCCAACTTCCTTGTAGATTTGCGGGACAGACAAAGTGAGACTGTAAGTGCTTCTAAGCGAATAGGATGAACTTACTGGAGAATTAAATAATTCCAGAGATAACATGCTACCTCCACTTTCATACATTTACTAACAAAATAAACAAATAAGATAAGTATTAAAAGATCATTTGGAACTGCTCCAATCGCAACATACACTGCCAAATTCTCCGAAGCACCCGTGGAGGCAGCTTATTTGTTCAGCGCACAGTTAACAGCTCTATTAGACGCTGCATCTGTATTATTTTGCTGCGCTAAAGCTGAACATGTCAATTTGGTCTTTTATTGTGACGATAAGGACTAAGGCACACCTGGGCAATATCTGTGCTATCTAATCTAGATCAGATGTAATAGATTATCTCAACTAATGGAAGTGCTAACTTATGTTTTCTAACGCTTAACAACAGACAACCAATACAAACCAACCTACACATACACCAAAACGTACACTGAACAAAAGATTATACTCCTGGGGCCTTACTTCTAAAGCTTGCTTATACCTTACGTAGTAAACGTGACATTTACAGGGGACCTACTATGCAAAATCCACTTTTCTGACTTCTTAACCATGTTATAACAGTATTCTTTCAACATTAGTTTACCCAAAGTTGTAGTTCAATTGATTCCTGCATGTTTGTATTGTCCTGCAGCTGATGGTCGGTGCTCAAAAAATCCTCGTCTTAACATACCACCCACTCGTTTGTCAATATTTACCTGCAATTAGTCAAAACAATCCGATTCCAATATGGTTTCACAATTGTCTTTTAGATACATTTAAACTTTGTAATTCAAAATGTGAAGCTTATTAAAGTTAAGTTTTACAGTACTGCAGTTTTGAACAGGAAGTTAGTAAATGTTTTTCTATTTCCAAGTCCCAAGTTGTACAGTGAAAAAAATATTAATAACTGATCTACATACTGTATGTTCAAGTTAATTTCTAAATACATTGAAAAAACATAATAGATCTCCTTCAAAAAGCTCCACTGGTTGCAGGATTTTGATTAGCTCTGCGTTACTTGTTCCCAATGCGGGTGCTTTCTGCAAAGGCTGGAGACACGGAGAAAAGACGACACTTATGGAGAGAAGCAGAAGTGAAGTTTGTGGAAGTGTTTGATGCAGGAAATCATCATTTTATACAAATAATTACTTTTATGCTTTTGTCTTAAAGCAGATGTTGACCAGACACGGACAAGGGCGTTTTATTCCTCTTATTTTATTTACGACACATGTATTTGAGCCCGCGTGCACTCGTGTACAAGCCCGTAGAGAGAATCACCCTGAATCTGTGAACAGATTTATGGACCTGAGAGAAAACTCCTTCCTCAGCACATGAGCAAGGCTTTGTTCAATGAGAATCAGAAAAGAGGCAGCATCCGCCAGAATGTATGGGCAGAAATGATCCTGACACCAACGCGCGTAACACAGCCAGCTTGAATCGAGATGGACCAAGAAGAGGCAATTCATTTGATTATTTCGTAACGGGGAGTTTTTGAGCGCTTCTCTCTCTGTCTAAGTAAAGAGGTAACAGTTAAAAGTTTCACATTCCGTTCTCGCCTGTAGAACTTTGACTGTTTCCCCGGCTTCTGCATATTTCCTTCTCGTTCTTTTGCTCTTACAGGGAGGGCATCTGTGTCACTTTTGCACACTTATGAACCTTGTTTCTTTGACCATTCATTCAGACTTCCACGTGCATGTAGCTATGTGAGTGAACACGGTCAAATCACACACACATTCCGTAAAACATGTAAAAGGTGAGCCTAATTTAAGGGAGAAGAGTAGTGATGGGACTTTCGACTCTTTGAAAGGATTCGAATCATCATGAATCGTTCCTCTCAAAGAGTCGTTCAAAAATCCGACTCTTTCACAAGTTTGACTCTTTTGTTTTTTTGCTTTTTCAACCCACCTCAGTCCACACTGTATTTATTAATCGAAACACACCAAATTAAAAACTCATTTTAACAAATACTTTAGACTGCAAAGGTTTTAAATGAAGTGGGATTTGGGGTTTTTCTTTCACCCCTTTCACTCTCTCTCCTCCTCCTCTCGCTCTCTCTCTCACACAAACAAGTGCGGGGCATGGTGCAGGGAGGCAAAGCAAACAAGGAGAACTGAGACAAACACGTCTAAACCAGAGAAACTGAGGACAGAAGAGACACGAATGACCGCAGAGGTGTCTTCATTGATTTTAAGGATTAAAATAAAGCGTGTTTTATTATATTACGACTTATATTAATGAAGAAATGAGCCGAATAAGGACACAACCTTATGGCCTACGTGTCTAAATGTAAAGTTACCGCGGGCATATGAGAACAGGGTCAGACTTTTATCATCACCACCACAACCTGCCGCTTTGAAATAAAATCTGCGATCCCGACCCGTGAGTCCAAAAAAGACGGCGGCAGTACGTGACGCGCGCATACTTGTTAACGCGGAGCGCACTTGTGTAACCAGCAATACGCAGAGGACTGTCTGAGGTGACACCGGAAGAACACCGGTGCTCTGTGATCACTGTACACGCAGATTTGAGTGAAGCTGTCTTTTGTCCCTGTATTTGTTGTTTTTTGCTCCCCAATGAGGAATGAATTGTTCACCTCCGTGAGTAGACTCTCATCTTTTACAGTGAGAAGTCGTTCAAAAGAATCGGATCGTTCGTGAACATCACATCACTAGAGAACAGCCAGTTTATCAGTTATAAATCCCCTCATGTGATAGTTCTGTGGTGCATCTCCCTCTGACTCCTCCCTCTTTGCTTTTGCCCGTGTGTCAAAACCACTGGTTATCGCCTCATGTAAATTCAAATATTATTTATGGTGATTCGGAGGTGTGGAGAGGGCGTGACGTGACGTGGCTTCGTGTGTGGAGTCAAGAAGCAGGTGGAGGCTTTTAGAAATATGGATTTTGGAAAACTCCACACTCAACTCTCTATTAACTGTTGTATAAAATAATACAGAGAGATATAAGTTTGCATTCTCCAGGGCAGAGTTTCAAGTTTATTAGATTGTATTTCCAATACAATCTCTGGTGCCTTAGGGTTAAAAATTTAACTCTGGAAGAATTTTTCCTATAATTGAAGCACACTCTAAAAAAAAACCTCAATCGTTTTATTTACCATTAGTGTCATTATCCCGGTGCAGTTTTAGATCATTTTAGCAGCAGCTTTACCATATGTGGCTGAGAACAGATGAGTGCCTTTGCTGCTTTAGGTCGGGCCCGCCACATAAATTTGAGCCGTCGCGTTGGGAGCACACCTGCCCGGTTTCACGCGGCAGACGGGACGGCAGGTGGCCAGCTGGTTTTCATGTCTGTGGGATTTTACGCAGGGCTGTCCTGAGGTCTTACTGTGTACTGTGTCAAATATAGTCCATCGTTACAAGGGTCAGCTGTGAGTAGTTTACTGTGGAGGTTACTTTATTCTGACAGCTAGTGTTGGACAATAGATAGTGACTTTTAAGGATGGGATGACTGGGAGAGCTTAGCTTGGGTAAAATTAAAGTCAAATTGCATAAATAGTTTTTTTGCCCCAGTTTTGCCTATCGTATTGTTCACTAAAACAATCAAATTGAATAAAAGCAAGCTAAATGTTTAGTGACATCTTATTCATAATCATGTTTACTATGTTTTACTAAAAATGCAGTCAAACCTGTCATATGCACTATAAACTTAAACCAAATAAATAAACCAAATAACTTAACCTAAGCTGAAGCCTAATCCTTAACCCTAACCTTACCCAAAACCTTTAAGTAAATATTTTGAAATTTGCTAGCATAGCTATATATGCAAAGTGATTGTGTATGGCATCACAGACATTAAATTAGTAGACGCGCAGTCAGCAGCTCTGTTGCTGCAACAGGAACAGTGCAACGTCATATTCCTCTAGTTTATGTGATGACGCAAGTCAAGTAAACACAATGGCAGAAGTGCACCTTTATAAGTAAAACCAGCTAAAACGAGCAATTTCAGCAAAACCATTAGCAAAACGGACTGATTTGTGTCTTATGAAGCTTTTATTAAACAGCATTGGTGATGTTATAATGTGTTTCCCAAACCGATACATTCATAGCAAAAATGCTTTTCAAGCCTTATCACTCAACAATGTGACCTAGACACTCCTCCACAGAGAAGTGAAGCTATATGTAGGCCTACAACTTATATTTGGAGATGTTTATGTCATTTTTCTGCTGTTCTCACTAGTGACATTCAAAAGAGGACGATTAGTGTCATTGGAACAAGTTTAGAGTTCACTAGCTGTTATACACAAAGTTAGCCTATAATAAAACACCACAAAGTTTGTAAGCTCAACAGTAAGTTGTAGCATGGCTATCACCTTTGACCTTTGCTAAATGTGGTCAGTAGGTTTGTACCAGCTGACACTCTCCACATCTTTCATAATTTGCGTATTTTGCAGGCTAATGCTAACGGCTATAGGAAAACAAACAGGATAATGCTCCAGAGTTCATCAAAACATTCCGGACTAGCTCAGATGCTAATGTTTGATAGCATCAGAGTGAACTGCGCGTC
The DNA here is from genome assembly GCA_038363315.1 of Mugilogobius chulae. Classification (NCBI taxonomy): domain Eukaryota; kingdom Metazoa; phylum Chordata; class Actinopteri; order Gobiiformes; family Gobiidae; genus Mugilogobius; species Mugilogobius chulae. The sequence goes on from JBBPFD010000414.1 coordinate 83,411, forward strand.
TACTAATTATCAAGCTCTAATTTTCAGAAAATTGTGAAAAGTGGTTCTAAACTCATTGTGGCGAATACTGAATGGATTATTTAGGTGGAATAGTTGTTGATTTATGCTTTTAATAAGGTACAATATTGGTTTGCTTTATTTTTTACCAAGCAAAACATTACGAACAATTTCAATAAAAAAAAGCTATGGTGAGGACGAGCTTTTTTTCAGCTACAATAGTTGGCCAAGAATCGCTAATTGTTTTGGACGTCCTGATTCATGGTTCCATAACTTCAAATATAACTTCAGGTCAGATTTTTTGTAACGCTCCGAAGTTAGTCAAGCCTCTGGAGCTTGTGCAAAATGTAACAGCGCTGCTTTTAACTGGTACTGGTAAGCATGAACACATTTCCCCATTAGTTGTATAGTAGAGTTTGGCCTAAAGTGAATGCCACCATGCAGCTTTCTAACAAACTAAACCTAATCTTTGGCGGAGACTACGGCAGCCAGCACACACCATCTGTACAACCCCATAAACCGTACACTCATCCATCTTGAGCTGTCAGAAAAGGGGACATTACTCCTCCCTGTAAACTGTAAACTGATCGAGAGGAGCATTTATGTGACAAGTCAGCGTCCAGGACAGGCAGACCGAGCACTTTTACACTCAGCTGTTTCATTTCAGGAACAGTTGTCCTGCTCCGAGGTTTACGAGCGTTACATCTGTCGGTTAAACGCACAGGAGAAAGTCAGATTTGGGTAAATGTTCAGTATGTTTGGAGACACTTTTCTATGTATTTCTATGATAATACATTGATTTACTAAGAACTATGGTTGTCTTGATGCAATATGTTTTTCTGTCTATTTTACAGAACCTAGTTTGTTTTATGACAGCCATTATTTCTAGTTAAATTTCACAAGACAATTTATCTCGTCTAAACCAGGGTTTCGTAAACTTTTTCGGTGTTCTGCACAATGGCATAATAATACAATTAGGCATTGGACGATATTGAAATTTGCACTCACGATTATTGTGACCAAAATAATCGCGATTAACAATATTATCACGATAATTTATTAAACGTAAAAGTGCACAGATTCAAAATCACTGAAATATTTATTAGTGCACAATATGTTTTGAACAACTACTTATTGTATTTTGGTGTAAGCACAGAACAAATGATTACAATAACTGCGTTTCCACCCTTATAATATGCGCATATTGTCTAAATTCGCATAAGTAAAGCGAATAAAAAAGGCGAATTAAAGATCGTTTCCATCAAAGCGCATAACTGGGTGTTGTTAGGGCAACATGAGCTGTCATAACACCGCTGATCCTGCAGAGGGCGCTGCGTGCACAGTCTGTTTGGTTTCACTTTTTTTCACAGCCGCAGATTCTTCAATATTAAGTTGTTAGCGGCAGACTGCTCCGTCTTCTGCAAACTTTACCCGGTTATCACTTTATTAATGCGATGGATCTGTTTAACAGCCAAAATAAAAGGCTGCTGTCTTTGTTTTTTAACACAAATTCTCCGCCGTGGAAAGGACGAGCACTGAATCACCGCAGTGTTGGACAAACATAAACTTTCACGGAGTTTTTAGATCAAACAGCGCTGTGTTTCTCCGGGTTAGTTTTGATCGGCTGACCTCAACAAACATGTTTTGTTTTTGTGATGTAACGGTACTGCGTGTCTGAAGCATTTTGAACAAAACAACTCAGTCTGTGTGGATTATTTTGGCTTTGTTTATCACCTAAATCCCCCCTCCAGAGCTGCTGCAGCAAGTACGTAACCCGGGGGTCCCGTGGGTTTTAATTTGCTTCAAGAGTTAATGCGAATAACTGCGTTTCCAGCTTTCAAAATTCGCTTAATCCGTTATGCGCATAAAAGAAAATCCACCTCTAGAGAGCGTATAAACTTTTATGCGCATTAGGGATTCTAAATGCAATATTTGCCGTTTCCACCTCCAGAACTTATTCGATACTTCTTAATGCGCATTAAAAACAAGGAGGTGGAAACGCAGTTAATGTAGAGCAAAAATCTACTAACTGTCTCAGAGTCATTAACTCTGCATAAGCTCACGTCATACTTAACAAATGAACCTTTTCTTTGTTTAACCATAACACAGCTTTTACTGGGTTCACAGCGGTTAGATTTTAGATGCTCTTATGAAGCCACAGGTGCACTTCTGCTGCTATAATTGCGATTATCGTCACGTACGATTATCACAATTATGAAAAGACACCACAATTATTTAATTGTGATTTGCGATAATATCGTATATTGTCCCATCCCTAAATACAATTTCAAAATTCACAACATTTGGAGACTTTTCATAATTCTTGTTACATGGTGTAGTTGTTTCTATCTAAACAGAAGATTGTAGCCTATATCATAAATAATGACCATATTAAACTAGTGTTGTCACGATACTAAAATTTCAAACTCGATTCGATACTTGAAAACAAACTCGATACTCGATACCGATTTCGATACCACAGTGCCAACTTTATTTATTTATTTTTCTTATGATAGAATTTTGACTTTTTAATTTTAATCTTTTTCTGTATGTTTTTCTTTTTGATAATATTAAAATAATAGTAATTTAATGTATTACTTGTTTATTATTAACTTGATTCATTAACCTGTACATTAAGACTGGGCTTTGTTCTATTATCAGACACATTTGCTGTTTATGTAGTTTATAGGCTCTATGTACAGTATTTGATAGTTTCATAATTTCCATCTCCAATGAGAGAAGAAGGGGGCGGGGCTTAGCGTGCGAGAGGGAGACAGGGGGCGGGGCTTAAAATGTCGATACTTGTTCAAACAAGTATCAAGTATCTATATCGGTTTTAGTGTCAATTAGTATCGGGGAATCGATATTTTTGACAACCCTATATTAAACTACCCTGAACTGTTATGGAGTTGAAGTATAGACAAATACATGAAATCTCTTTCCATTCAATGTTAATGTCATTCCTTTGCATTTCGACCAGAGCCCTGTACTATGAACGTCGCTGTACGAAAGAAGTTAGCAGTGGGCGGGGTTAGCGCAAACTGACCAATCAGAACAACTGAGCTGTGGACTTCAAACGTGAAGAAACGTCAATCATGAAGCGAAATATACAGGTTTTAAAATCTAAAAGAAGGAAATGTGCTGCAGATTCAAGTGGAGTCTGTGCTTAAGTCACAGACACATAAGTTATGCTATAGAATTCCTTTAAATGTCATATAGGGATATAACAGATTTTTGTCTGAATCAAAGTGATGAGTAAAGATCCACAGCCATATGTGCACTCATTCAATAGTTTGTGACAATGAAAGAGTTTATTAATCATCACACAGGTAAACAGGATTCTTCAGACTAGTTACTGCTACCTATAAGATCTCATGGCTCCTCTTTATAAATTAAACATAAATTAATAAATGTTGCAGTTGTAAAAATCTGGGACACCAGATCGCCAATATGACCCATTTGCCTGATTTATGTTCTGATTTTCAAATAATGCTAACATTTCCAATTACATACAACCTTCATGTTTGTGTTTTGCCTGCTTATTGTTTTGTTTGTTACTGTTATTACTACTATCAGTGCCATTTTCTAAAAAGCTCTAATTTTAGACATTTTGTAACGTCAAATTGGTTTGATCATTTCAGTGGCCATTACTGAAATCAGATAAATGTGGGTTTTTTGTTTTTTTTGACCAGACACGGCTGATAGAAAGCAGCGTTTTATTGTTAGCGGCTAACAGAATAAGCGCTGACGGCTGTCACTGTCTGTGCGTGTTATCAGATGAAGACAGTGAAGGTCAATGGGAGTCCCGTGTCTGTATGCAGAGGACAAAGGAGCAGCTGGGGAGACAGCCACGACCAAACTGACTGATGGAGATGGAGGAGGCTATTCTGACCCCGACAAGGGCATGAGACCAATCACGGCAACAGCATAAGGTCCTAAGTGAGTTTTTTGTTTTTGTTTTCCATTCTACTCTCCCTTTATTGGAACCAGCTACAAATAGTATTACAGCCAAAAACCTTCAGTGAAAAACAAAGTATGAAACAAACAAAACAAAGTGAAATTTGGGTTTGAGGTAAATATAATTATCAGTCAAACGAAATACAACCACACAGAATAAAAACTTCAAACTTTCAGCAACAAAAACAATAACAACAACAAAAAACATTGGTTAATTGCATCAAGATCAGGTCCTGTCCTACAACAAAGATGGAAGGGAGACTTATGCCTTGTCCACACGAAGACAAAACAAGGTTTTAAAAATGATCTGCGTAAACATGAAGCTGTCTTAGGAATTCTTTAAACTTAGCAAACATTCTGAATCAACAACATGGATCTAAAACCATAGAAAGTGGATTTATGCTTCAGATTCTTTGGAATATTTTGACTGTTAAGACGCTAAACCAGAGTTTTGAAATCTTTTCACTCTGGAATCTGGTTTCAGAAAGATTTGTTTTTTGTTTTTACAAAATTTGTTTATTTATATTATGCAAAAATTGTGCAACATTACAATGACATTACAAATTGAAAAAAAACCAACAAATATACATTTGCACAATCTCCTTTAAATTGTAAAAAAATATATATTTCATCATAATAATATAGAAATATATACACACTATATATAATAAAATCAAAAGAGAGAAAAAACAAACAAATAACAACAACAAAAAACACAACCACCCCAACGCACGACAATTCAAATGATAAAGAATACAACTGTCCCGGGAAGATTTGTTTTTAGTGTGACATTAGTTCTGAAACGGGGGTGCACGGTAGCCAAGTGGTTAGAGCTCTGGCTTCCCAATAAGGAGGTCGTGGGTTCGACTCCCGGGTCGGACCATATCAACATCTCACGATCTCTCTGGGTGGAGTTTGCATGTTCTCCCCGTGTCACCGTGGGTTTTCTCCGGGTACTCCGGTTTCCTCCCACCTCCAAAAACATGCATGTTTAGGTTAATTGGGCATCACTGTAAATTTCCCTTAGTGAGTGAATGAGAGAGTGAATGTTTGTCTGTCTAACCCTGCGGCAAGTTGGCCACTGTCCAGGGTGTTTCCCCGCCTAAGGCCCACAGTTCCTGGGATAGGCTCCAGTCACCCGCGACCCCTAATGGGATTAAGCGGTAGAAAATGAATGAATGAATAGTTCTGAAACGCATGAGCTGAGTGAACAAAGCATTATTCTTTCTCAATTGTTTGCATGAAAATAACTTTTGCGTCTGCAAAACTGAGCCTCTGTGATTTTGTCAAGAATGTTCTAAATGTTGGGATATAAAACATGTTTCCCCTCACAACAGGTAAATTCTTTATCAGACTCTATTCACCTTATTCTGCCCCACCTACTTTCCTTGGCAGCTCACTTCCTGTTTAGCTCTGTTAAGGTGCGTAACATGTTAGCTTGTCTGTCTGGCAGGGTAATGTCAAATGACAGTTCAAATGAACTCAGCATTGAATTCTACAAGCTTAACGCAGGTAAACAGTAAGTGTGCTGCCAAGAAAATGGGCGGGGCAGAATAAGGTGTGCCATTTCCCAATAGAAGTCAGTGCCCAGAAGTTTCTACACAAACGTTAGTGTTTGAATTTGACAACACCTACGAGGACAAACAACATAGTATATGCTATATTTATAAATAACTTTATTTAAGATAAATATAAGTTTAACGTTTTTAAAACACAATATTTAACTGTTAATTAACTTAAGCAAACAGCTCAGAGCAGAGAAACTTCGAAGTCACAGGCATTAGTGTTACATTGAATGTTTTTTACGAGTGTAGAAACGTGACTTTATCGCAAAATAAACATTATTACACTTTCTTAATAGAGTTTTTTTTATCTCATGTGATTGGCCATCTAATGTTACATCGGACAGATGACATTTTTATCTGTTTCTGGCAGTTTAATTAATGAAAATATAGTCGAGCCAACAACTAGCATGATTGACTCATTTTAAGGCAAGTGACTGGGACTGGGGAATGACAAGGTGATTGCACTTTGTTCATTTAATTATTCAAAATTGTAACTGATAAGAAAGCGCGACATAACTAAATTACTTTTTATTACCTGTGAACCTGCTTCAGTTTCAGTTTGAAAAATAATTTCTAAACTTGTGCCAGTGCTCAAAAAATCCATGCATGTGAAAATAATTTTAAAGTTGAGGTACGTAATTTTCAAACACAATTCAGGTTTCAAATCTGACAACTTCCTCTCTTAAATTCTTTGACTCATGGTTAATATCAACCTGTATTCTTTTTGATAGCAATTATGGTCAATAAATATCTTTTACGAACACCAAAGTGAAACTAGAGAGGACCACCCAAGCGCAGCCAATCAGAGCGCAGCATTCAGCTCACTCAGAAGTCTTGTTTTGTCACAAAGCTTTAATGTTCACATAGCTGGTTCCGTTGTATTGTCTAGAATTCAGTTTTAGTTCATTTGTTAGTTTTGTACTGTTCAGTTTGTCAGTAAAGGAAATCCAGGCGCATCACTTCCTGTTTTGGTATGGCAGCTCAGACACTGACAATCTGTTTGCATCCTCTGCTAAAGACTGGTGAGTCAATGTCGTAAGTTTCTCATATGCATAATTTGAATGTTTATCTTGAGATATTAGCGTTTATTTTGTGAGGATGGTGTGTATTTTGGTTTAAAAAGGCTAAGGGAAGTAATGGGGAAAAAACAGGATGCTAACACAAGTTTTGCTAATAAAGCTACATAAGCTAATGTTCTGTTATGCTAGTATACCATGTGACAATCGATGTATACTGAATATTATTTAGTTTTTCTGTGTTTTTGTCACAGTTTTTACTCCATGTCATGGTGAAAGAGTCTTCAGTAAACTACAAATTACAACGTTGACTCATCTCTTTGTCTTGAATGGAGTTTAGCGTGGTGTTTAGTCGTTGCACTTTGATAAGAACACTACATCCGTTTTAAACACTAACCCTGAATGTTCACTACGCATTTAAATAAAACATTACACCACTGCAAGATGCATAAAAATATCTCCGAGCATAAATTCAGGCCTTTTCTTCTCCCTAAGGCGATTGATCCAGCTACAGAACATTATTCATGATTGTCATTGATTTGAGTTCAACTTTAGTTTATTTCTCTGAGCTGCTCATCTCCCATTCAGTTTTAGCTTCAGCATAAGAACATTGTGTTTAAAATCGTGTTAGTCTTCTGGCGGCTTCGCGGTGGTAAAATAAACATTTATCATATTGACAGCTGGCAGTAAGAATGAGCTGAAGTAACCATTTTCAGCAGATTGTCTTTAATCCTCCACATAAATTAGCTCCGTTCTGCTCTCGACTGGGAAACAGCTGTCGATGAGTTCACCATGCAGACACACTTTACTTGGGTCATAGATTTGTCCACATTTTCACACTCAGGTAAATACTCTTTCTTGTAATGGTCAAAATGGGTCTAAGTCTTTGTTCGAGCAGTTGTTTACGTTTTAAACTGTAACTCAATGGGTGTAATAAGGAGATTGTGGGTTCGGATCATGATTTCTCTGGGTGGAGTTTGCATGTTCTTCCTGTGCTACAGTGGTTTTCTCCGGGTACTTAGACTTCCTCCCACCTCCAAAAACATGCATGTTTCGATTAATTGGGCATCACTGTAAATTTTCCCTAATAAATGAATGAGAGAGTGCATGGTTGTCTGTCTAACCCTGCGACGAGTTGGCCACTGGCCAGGGTGTTCCTCCGCCTAAAGCCCAAAGTCACTGCAATAGGTTCCAGTCACCTGCGACCTCTAATGGGAACAAGCAGTAGAAAATGTAGGGCAGAAACTTAGAAAAAAAAAACGCTCTTACATTAGATTCTGTGGAATTTTGAGTCAGGAGATTGCACCAAAAGAGGCGGAACTGTGTACAGGCACCTGAAAATAAACTCCTCTGATTGGACAAGGATGTTTTATGGCATTTTAATCAAGTTTTGATTAACTTTAACTACAACACCTCGCAAATTTTTTCCCCTTTTTGTTTGTGATGCGTCGCACCTATCGCCCTCATGACGGGCCTCCCCTGAACATCATCATCATCATTTATTTATTCAAGACTTAAGGTCCATTAAAAAAAAAAAGGCTTCGGGGTTTAAAAAATTTCTGCATACGAATTCTTTGTTTCGTTTTTGTCTTAACCAGGGTTATGGATTTGATCAGGGAGAGTTGGAATAATGTTTTAATTGACATAAAGTTATTTGAAAACAACTTTTTTTTTCACCAAAAACAGAAGCGACGTGGGAGCCTGCCTTCTCAGACTGCTTATAGATCTACATGGAAGCGTTGGAAAACTTATAACATCAAGTCAAGTGCTTCTATGACTCTGGGCTGTTTTCCTCTGTCAGCAAATCAACCCAGGACCTGTCTGTGGGTTTAAAAGAGCACTTGAATGACCGACCAAAGGATTACATCAGAAAGTGACACTAGACTTTTACTAGCTTACCTCTAGTGCAGTCCCAATGCCAAGTTCATCAGGATTGATTATGCTAGCTTGCACAGCATGTCGTGTCACTCATGAACTGGATGTGTGGACCTCACATTGATATTCCACAACTGATTGTCTGAATGTGATCGAAGTCAAATTAACCTAAGATCAACCTAAATATGGATTATAATAATGTTATCCCACACCCCTCCCTCCAGGAAGAACTGCTTCGCCAATAGTGTTTCTCTTATCTTCAACGCATTCAACTGTCCTTCTTGATTATGCCATAGTAATCGTAAACATCCAGGTTATCGTGGCTTCTATAATTTCCACACACTTTAAGTCACACACTCACATACACTTCTCCCTTACCAGCTCCCTGATCATGACAATCTGCTGCTTCTTTCTCATTCCTCACAAAAAAATCTCAAACGTAATTTCTAGAGATAGAACAATACAGTATAGGCTGTACCACAGGTGTGCCCCAAGGGTCTATGCTGGGGCCGCTGCTCTTCAGTTGATATATTAATGACCAGCCCTCTATCTGCAGCGATGTGGAAGTCTTAACGTATGCTGATGACACAGTCTTTTTTGTGTATGGTTCTGATGCTAATTCTGTTGCCGCAAAGCTATCCAGAACAATGACAAAAGCACTAGAGTGGCTCAACAACTCATGTCTTGCGAGAAAAGGGTCGCTATGTATTTTTCGAACAAACAAACTGAAAATGTTTTCTTAAATATGTATTTTTATTTATTTTATAACTTTGCACACTGTCTAAAGGTTTTTGTTGTAAATATGTATGTTTGTCGTTAGTCTAAGACTACAGATGAAAATTCGCATGTTGCTAAATCTGGTGCAGCAATCTTTTTAATGTAACTGAACATTGTAATTTAAATAAATAAATAAAATAAATATCAGCTGTCCAATATTTTCTGGCTGATATATAGATTTGATTGGCCATATGGTCAGCTTGACTTATATGTCATCAGGCAGTGATCAGCTGAGCTTCAAGTTACGGTTTAGTCCTTTCTCTTTTTAAAGAGAAAAAGTAAGACTTGTTTTATCTCTCGCAATTCCTTAGTCTGCAGCTTTGATTTAATCCATGTATTTAAATTTTATTTGCTAAAGTTAGCGTCTTTATGGCTAATGGCTTTCAGTTACAAGTGTTTTGTTTATTCTCCGGCTCAACAGTGAGTTTAAGCGGCTCTTTCTTCATCTTTACTTCAGCCGTGTTGTTTACAGTTAAAGAAGTGACGCCGTCTGCAATGTTTTTCCGATTCTCGCAATGAATTGTGGTCTATATTGACCTATATAGCAGTTAGGATGCATATTCGGACACAGCCTGTGTGTTGAAAAGGAGAACTTTCTTGAATTGCTCTTGAAAAATGTTCTGTGATGTGTATAAACAGAATTTATTAATTAAACAAGACATATCAGTAGTGTAGATTAAACTTTTTTTTGATACACTGTTTCATTGGTTCAATTGGTCTTGAAAAAACATAAAACCTGTATTGATCAATCTCTAGTAATTTCATTGATGATGATGACAACACATTAAAAACAAATCAACGGACTTCCGGGTTGCGCGCCATGTAGTCGGGTGTGTGAGCAAGTCGCTCCGTGATATTGTTTTATTTTGTGCGAGGAATTTCACTTATCCGTCCAACTTTGTAGGCAAACGCAATATAAACTCGAGGAGTGTACGTTTGTTACATCTTTGGCATTAAAAATGGCAAATACACGAGCGAGAAGCGAAAGAGGCGAGGTCCCCCGCGTAGGCCGCGCCAAAGCCTCGTCCTCGGTTGGGGAAGTTGCTGGACCCGACGTAGACCTGGATCCCGACCCTTGCGCAACGCTGGATTCTGTTTCCAAAGACTGTCCAGTCGTGAAATCTGACTGGGAACGAATGGAATCACTGCTCAATGCAATGCGTGGTGACATTTGCGGGAGGCTTGGTTCGATGGAGTCACAATTACGTGACGAGATCAACTCCGTCAAAAAAGACATCCAGACAGCTATAGCACCTCTACAACAGCGACTTGATGCACACGGTGAGACAATAAAAGACTTGGAGCGGGCTTGTGTGGATAATACTGACCAAATAGCGGAGTTAACATCTACAGTGACCGTTCTGAAAAAACAAGTTGGGTTACTCACCGACAAATGCGAGGACCTGGAGGGGCGATCTCGGAGGAATAATATTCGCCTGTTGGGGATTCCGGAGGGAGTAGAGGGGCCACGTCCAACTGAGTTTGTTTCACAATTGCTGAAAGAGGTGTTTCAACTTGGTGATGCACCCCTACTGGATAGAGCCCACCGCTCGCCCCGTGCGAAACCCAAAGAAGGAGAGCCGCCTCGGCCATTTCTTATCCGGGTCCACTTCTTCCATGTACGCAGTGACATCCTCCGCCGTGCTGGTGAGACCTCGCGGGAGACTCCTCTACTTTACCGGGGCAGGAAGATCTACGTGTTTCCAGATTACACTGTCGCAGTATCCAAGAGGCGTTCGGCTTTCCAGCCCGTGAAAAAGAAGCTTCACTCTTGCCCAGGGGTAAAATTCGGTCTTTTTTTCCCGGCTGTTCTTAAGATAACGCTTCCTGGTGGAGCGACGCGCAGTTTTGATGACCCCGACTCAGCCATGGACTTTGTGAATGCAAGTATTAAGACAGTTGCCACACCTGATGCCATATTTTAGACTTGTTATTGCTCTGTAACGTATGTTTCAACGTACAGTCCACAATACATAAAAGTAAGTCTTACATTTTTTTATTTTTTTTTTACCAATCTTTTATTATTTATTTATCTCAATTTATTATTATTATTATTTTTTATACTTTATTTCATTTATTTTCTGTGGGTAATTTTATGTAACTTATTATTTATATTTTATTTACTTTTCTTTATTATTGATATTTAATTATTATTATTATTATTATTTATTTATATATTTATTTTTAGCTCTTTTATAACATGACTTTTTTTTTTTTTTTTTTTCCTAACAATATCTCTAATATTTCTATGACTAGAAATCACAAAGCCACAGAGGTTTGCTAGTTGGAATATTGTTTCCTCTTTGTTAGTGATTATTAAGCTGATCTCACACTCAAGTAGTGACTTTTGCTTAGGTTCGACATGGAAAGAAGATTTTTGGGATTTAAGGGTTTAGCGTGTGTCTCATTTGGGGAGGCGCTTATGCAGGGTGAGGGTGGGTTGAGTTTTGTTGTTCTAAAAGGTTTTTCTGATTTTGTGTTTTTGGAAAATATGAAGACTACCAGACCATTTATATTTACCTGTGTTAAGGCACTCACGCACCTGTCTAAAATAATTTGTTTGTCATCGATTACATGACTGGAAGAGGAATAAAGTTTGTAAGCTGGAACTGTAGGGGTCTAAATCAACCAATTAAACGTAGTAAAGTTCTCCATCATCTCCAACAGCTAAATGCTGAAATAGTGTACCTTCAAGAAACTCATTTGAAACCATCTGAGCATGTGAGATTACGCAGGCGATGGGTGGGGCAAGTTTTCCATTCAACTTTCGGGGGAAATCTAGAGGTGTGGGAATCTTAATTAGTAAAACTCTAAATTTTATCAGCTCCGATATAATCTCGGACCCCAATGGGAGATTTGTGCTGGTGGTTGGTCAACTATGTAATAACCAGTAATTCTCCTTAATATTTATGGACCCAACTGGGATGACCAAGCTTTCTTTCGTACAGTTTTTACTAAACTAAATGCTTGGCCATCACATCAGATAATACTTGGAGGTGATTTCAACTGTTGGATCGATTCCAAATTGGATAGATCATCTACAAAGTATACAGCACCCTCAAAGTCTGCTAAACTTATTCAGTCATCCTTAGAGAGTTTTCCTTGTCAGATCCCTATCGATTTCTTAACCCACTCACTAAAACTTACTCCTTTTTTTCCAATGTTCATCATACTTTCACTCGCATAGACTATTTTTTTGTTGATAATCATCTTTATCCTCAGTAACATCATGCTTTTACGATACTATTGTGATTTCAGATCACGCCCCAGTTGTTTTAGAAATACATTTTAAAGATTATAGCCACTCTCATCCTCCGTGGCGACTTAGTGTGCGCCTTCTTTCAAATGAAGATTTTGTTAATTTTCTGTCAAACCAAAATAGATTTTTATCTCTCATTCAACAAGACTCCGGGTATTTCGAACTTAGTTTTGTGGGAGGCTATGAAGGCCTATTTGCGAGGCGAAATTATCTCTTACACTGTTACGAATCCAAAATTAGGAAAAGAAAATGAGAGAAGTGAGTGCACAAATTAAACAATTAGATGAAATATATGCTAACACTCCCTCACCTGAGCTCTTTAAACAAAGACTTCACTACAAGCTGAGTACAATGTCTTGATCTCATCAAAAGTTGAAGATCTTTTACTTAAATCCAGATCATCTTTTATGAGCATGGTGACAAAGCAAGTGGTCTTCTTCACATTATTTACGCCAGTCATCGGCCTCACATCTTATCCCCCAAAATCCAAACCGCCAACGGTATTACTTCAGACCCAGCAGCAATCAATGAACATTTTAGGCAATTTTATGAATACTCTTTACACCTCCGAACTTACGGTGCCCCCGTTCAGAATTTGATAATTTTTTTGAAAACCTTAACATTCCTACAGTGAGTGAGGACAAAGTAAAGGAGCTCGAAGCACCAATCACAATAGAGGAACTTAAAAAGGCAACATTCTCTATGCAGACCGGGAAATGCCCCGGACAGATGGATTTCCCATCGAATTTTATCGGAAATATTTTGATAAACTTGCTCCTTTACTTATTGATATGTATAATGAATCATATGCCCAAGCCAGACTCCCCCCTACATTAATGCAAGCTACCATTTCGGTTATATTGAAAAAAGAAAAAGATCCTCTTGCTGCTTCAAGTTATAGACCCATAAGTCTGTTACCTGTTGATCTGAAACTTCTGTCTAAACTCCTAGCAATACGTCTGGAAACGGTATTGCCTTCTATTATTTCACCAGACCAGACAGGCTTTATTAGAGGGAGATATTCATTTTCGAATTTAAGGAGACTCTTCAATATTCTCTATAACCCCTCTACCCCGGACTCGCCTGAAGCTCTGATTTCATTAGATGCAGAAAAGGCTTTTGACCGGGTAGAGTGGGAATATCTTTTTTACACTCTACAGAAGTTTGGATTTGGTCAAACATTCATTTCTTGGATTAAACTTCTATATTCTTCGCCTTTGGCTTCAGTCAGAACAAATAATACTCTTTCAAAGCCATTTGTTTTAGAACGTTCTACTCGACAAGGGTGTCCTTTGAGCCCTCTTTTATTTGCAACCGCTATTGAACCTTTAGCCATAGCATTGAGATCCAAATTTAACATTACTGGCATTTGTAGGTACGGCTCTGAACATATTGTTTCTCTATATGCTGATGACCTATTATTGTATATTTCTAATCCGATGGTATCTATTCCTGCAGCTCTTGATATATTTTCCAAATTCAGTAGTATATCCGGCTACAAGCTTAACCTGTTAAAAAGTGAAATCTTACCTCTTAATGCCGCTGCCAGGAACTGCCCATTGCATACGTTACCTTTCAAAGTAGCAGTGGACAGTATACAGTATTTGGGTATTAAGGTTACACTTAAATATGTTGATCTTTTTTAAATCTAACTTTTCTCCCTTAGTCGCACAAATGCGAGATACTCTTGAACGATGGGCGCTGCTACATCTTTCTCTAGCAGCCAGAATTAATTCCGTGAAAATGAATATACTCCCCAAATTCTTATACTTGTTCCAGTGTTTACCTATATTTCTCCCACTGTCCTTTTTCTCAAAGATTGATGCATTGATATCCAACTTCATTTGGGACAAGAAGACTCCTAGAATTACAAAATCTCTGCTCCAAAGGCCTAAATCAGTTGGCGGTCTTGCGTTACCAAACTTTCGGTTTATTTTTGGGCAGCCAACTTGAAGATAATCCAATTTTGGTTGCAATTTGAACGCACTACCTCCCCCATTTGTTGGATAGCAATGGAATCTTGCTCTTCTTCACCGGCCTCTTTAGCTGCTTTGATACACTCACCCCTGAATTTTCCAATAGCTCCATACTCTCAAAATGTCTTAGTGAAATCAACTCTTAGAATTTGGAAACAATTTAGACGACATTTTGGCTTACAGGCCACCTCTGCTTTAGCCCCATTAGATTCAAATCCAATGTTTCACCCCTCATTAAATGATGCAGCGTTCACATGCTGGCACAGGACTGGTATTAAAACAATTAGCGATTTATACACAGATCAAATTTCTGTTCATTTCAACAACTAGTGGAAAAGTATGATATTCCAAATCATAACTTTTTTAGATATTTGCAGGCGAGGCATTTTGTTAAAACCACTTTCCCTAACTTTCCGCATCAACCAATGGTAACAAGTCTAGACCAGTTTTAGTTGTATTGCCCATAAAAGGTGTAATTGCGACATTGTATAATCTTGTTAATTCATTGAGACCAACAACGCTTGAAAAAATTAAAGCATCATGGGAGAGGACTTAGCACTGGACATTTCGGATGAAGTGTGGAGTCGCTGTCTAAAACGTGTACATACGTCCTCCATTTCAGCGAGGCACGGTCTAATACAGTGTAAAATAGTACACCGGGTATCATTTTACAAAAGTCAGGCTTTCCAAATTTTGTACTGATATTGACCCAAATTGTGATAGATGCCTACAGTTTCCAGCAACCTATGTTCACATGTTATGGTCATGTCCGTGTCTGTTAAACTTTTGGACCAGTGTCTTCAGAATTATTTCGCAAATACTTAACTTTAATATCGATCCCTCTGCTATCACTGCTTTGTTTGGTGTTTCGCTCATACCATCAATGCCAATGTACAAACAACAGTTTATTGCTTTTGTAACTCTAATTGCTAGACGCCTCATCCTTATTCACTGGAAATCACCAGTTCCACCCAGCATTCACGCCTGGATTAGAGACATTTTACACTTTATCAATATGGAAAAAGTTAGGTGTACCCTTAGAGGTTCACTGAAACTTTTTAAGATGACATGGAACCCATTTTTTGCATTTGTTGATACAGTATATTTCCCCTCTGTTCCAAGCTAAAAACACTACTACAGTGATATTATCTCTCTATCAAAAATTGTGTGTGTTTAAAAGATTATGACAGGTCTGGTGCCTTTACTATGCATTTTCCTTTTGAATTATTATTATTTTGTCTTTTTTTTCTTTTTGCGTGTTTGTGTTTTAATTTCTGTTTTGTTTTTGTCCTATTTGCGTGTGTTCATTGCCAATACGCAAATACTTTATCCTGCAGATGTTGACCTATATGTAAAATGTTAATAAACAAAGTTTTGAAAAAAAAAAAAAAAAAAAACAAATCAACAACACTGATTCTGATTCTATACAAAGAATAAACTGCAAGCCATAGATGACTTTTTTAAAATGGCACTTAGCCTATCTGTTTTTGCAACTTAACTTTATTTTAAATAGACCTGTTAAATCATGCTGTTTTCAATTGTTTGATGAAACTAGACTGCGTACACTGCATTTTACTAACCCAATCCATAAAAATAAGAAAGCAGACACAATATTGTTTTGATTCGGACTCGTCTCCAGCTGTGGAAACTGCCAGACTCACAAAGCTATTCTTTCGACTGATCTCACAAAAGCAAACACTGTATATAAGACAGTGCAGGGCCCCGTAATGAAACGATCCCGCCTTTTTATCGAGGAGTAAGCAGCCTCTGTGTTTGTGTGAGTAAACAAGATTCTCCGTAGCATCAGCACTTCTTCTCCAGACATCGCCGGTCCAGGCAACGGCGGGCTTGGTTACGGTTACCATAGAGACTGATTTCCAACCTCAGCATCATGAAAAAAAAAGGGGGACGACAGGGATGCATTGTGCTGTGTGGCGGCAATGGTATCTGCGGTGGCATCAGAGTGACGGATCGGACTGACAGTTGTGAGTTTAGCTTGGAAGTGGAAAGGAAAATGAGGCAGATGAAAGCACCAGAAGAGATAAAAAAAGGAGGAAAGTATGGGTTTATAGAGAGATTGACTTGGATCATTACAACTGCGATTTAAGCCAAAGGTTGGTTTCAATCATGGCAAGTCTTTCAGAAGCTTGTGCAATGTAAAGGTACTCTATAGGTCAGTGTCTCTCAAACAGTGGGCTGTCTCTGGAGGTACGCGGGGCAATTTGACCTATTTTGTAAAATCGATTTTGTAACTATGCTATGTTCACACTGCAGTTGAAACACCCAAATCCGATTTTTTTTTTCAATGCGACCCAGGCCTTTTTCATACTGTATGTGGTCCTAAATCCGATAAATATCTGATCTTTTCAAAAGCGACTGCAGTCTGAACGCTCATGTCGCACTCATCCGACATTTGCGTACGCAACTCAACAAGTCAAAGCAGAAACAGTGGCAAAGAACCGAAAACTGACGAAGAAAGCATCTGCACCTGCGTTTCTAAAGCGCCCTGCACCATCTTGTAAACTCAACTCCACTGAGCCAGACAAGAGACGAATGGAAACTAAATCATACAGAGGCTGTTTAGTAACTACGATTATCACAACTAAACTACTGCAACAGAGCATCAGATCAAACACTGACATTATTTTATTCCAAAAATGCTTAGCAACATTTAGAATGAGTGGCAAATCTTCAAAGTATTTTTTCATTGTCGTGGCAACAGCTTGTCTGGTGCAAGCTTGTCTGCTAACAACAGTTGATGATTTACGACATTTTAACTGCAATAAACGGACTCAAAAATCTTTTTAAAGAAGAAAAAGTAATAAATTCAACTGCATGTCATGTCTGATAAATGTGAGAAGATAAAGTTTATCTGCTTTGCTACAACTGTTGACTTGATTTTCTCTTTATACATGTCAGTTACAAACCCAGTGGTCAGTAGACTTGTTGTGGGTTGAATTTGTTATCAAACTGTAGTTTATTTTTCCTGTTTTAGCTGTTTATTTAACTCTTACAAGAGAAAATGTCCTTTCTCTCCATTAACTCTCATGCATCACTGCCACTCAGCACTCACATTTAGTATCAATATTTGGAAATACTTTTCATTTTGTTACTTTGATTATCATTAACAACAAAAGATACTGTGCATAACTAAACTTCTTTTTATTATAAAGTTTCTCATGATTATACCTTCACCTTCTCCTCATTCTGTGACTTTCTACGCAGCAATAAACGCATAGACTATTTCCTCTTGTATTGTCAGTACGCTAAAACTCTCTTGTAGCAGAGCAGAGAGGAGTCGCAAGCAAAACCATCTGATGCCGCGCAATGGAGTGTGAAATACATTCTGGTACACGGCGCCCGGGCTACACATTTGGTTGTTAGATTTTTTAGTTCTGGATGTCACCCAGCAAAAAGGCAACCATCTTCTTCCCTGGATCCAACGCGGTCTAGACAGTGTTTGGCTCGGAGGAGAAGACACAGGCACCACAGTCTGTCGACGTGAGTGCAGCCAAAAATGACAGATACAGCAGGGGAAGGTGGAGGCATTACTGGCGAGATAATAACAAGGCTTCATTGATGGAGAGAGCTGTCCTCCGCAGGTGATGTCTGACAAGGTTTTCCGGAAGATTTCCTCAACTGAAAATGTCGACCGATCTTGAATATTTCAGCGATTGTCGGAAAACTGAAAAATCATGACTTTTTTTACTTTGTTCTTTCTGGCAAAAGTCAAACTAACTTTATTAAAGCTATCAATCAAAACGCAGCAGCGGCAACATCGAGAGGACAATTTCCTTTGGCGGCAGCTCCGAGCACTCTGCCAACTCAATTTTGTACTGCATTATGAGACTTAAAAGGTGACAGTGATGTTATTTGATAGGAAAAAATTTGGAAGTCAAGGGTAATACAATTAGTAGGTAGTAATACTTGTCACAACACTGCAATACAAGCATCGTTTTCATATTAAAGCGACTGCAAAGCCATTATGAAAACGAGAATAAATAAAATTCAAAATGTATATCATTTTGCTATTGTTTATTTGCCGACTTATTAAATGTATTCTGAGCCTCATCATTATTCATACAATCCTAATTATTCATTGTCATTATTCATAAAAACTTAACAATTTAGCTTTGCCACATTAGGCAACTAAAAACAGAACTAAAGTCCGATCAGAAACAAGACTTAGTCCAAATGTGGAACAGGAGCCAAGACAAACTTGTACCTCAGAACAAGGAATAAACACAATAGGAGCCTCCTGATCTGTTTAATTATAATAGGTCTAAATAAAGCCTTGAACTACAGTTAACAGCACAAGTCTAGAGTGTTTTAGTCATCGATTAGTTCGCACTTAAGCAGAACTACGCGATGATTACACAAGTCTTACATATTATTTACTCATGATAAACACAGTGCAGCAGCTGATAATATCTTAGTGGACTGAGACCAAGTGCAGCTTTGTCACACATTACACGTGTCTGTCTCACTTCACAGCTGCAGTTGTAAGCTCATTGATGAAGCGTGTTGTCCAACATCTCAAAGTCCTGCATGTTACGAGCAGACTTCATAACACATGGAGCGCTCGAGGATCATCCTAAATCACCAATATGCATTTATTTACGCTTTGTGGCGCTATGCCATTTGTGTTTTTACAGAGCGTGTTCTCAGATGAACCGGGGTCCTGTGGCCTGCCGTTAACAGCGACAGAGCTGCCGGGTTCTGTCAAATGGACTCCATCACGATAGGTCCCCTCATAGCTTTGTGACATGACATACCAAGCTTCCCAGTAAATAGTTACAATAATAGGCTAGTTAGCATAATTCGAAGCTAAGTTAGGATGCTTGGTGAGGAACAAAAGTCATTTGAAATAAAAAAAAAATCACTATTTTCTAGCACTAACTTAAACAAGGTATCCAATCTCGATAGGGAGTGCCATCTTGACAGAACACTGGAAATGAGAAAAGCATTGCAAAAGCAAGCTAAAGCGATGTCATGTAGCATATCATGGGAAACCAAATAAAATTCTGAAAATGACAATTAGCCACACAAAATAAATATTACTTCGTATTGTTGTTACTTATCATTCATTACGCAGTAGAAAATATGACTCAATTCTACTATTGCAAATAAAAACTCTTGCTCAATATAGATCTAAAATGTTGTAAATGTAAAGTCTATGCAACATGGCGATGCTGATGTTACGTGTTTAAAACATGGTCCGAGAAGACTGCAGTAGACAGTTGTATTGTCTTTCATAAACAGGAGTGATGGTGCAGACAGTCTCTCCACATACCAACCACAGACACGAGCACAAACAAAAGCATCTGTCCACTGTAAATCAACTGTGTATGTGAAGAATCTGAGTCACAACCTCGGTCTGATCTCTTCTCATCATAGCATATCCTTTGTAATTTTTGCTTTGGAGCATTACAAAACTATTTAAACTTTTTGCAGCAGTTCACATGTTTTTGTCACTTGTTTGTTTTAATACCAATCCAAATTCAGGAGTATTTTGCAGCTTACCTAGAGTTTCATTTTCAGGCCGCAAAGTAGTATCAACACAACAGTTCATCGTAATATTTTCCTTAGCTACAAATCGCCGGTGAAAAGTGCTGTTACGACAGTACCTGAGACAGCCCGAGGTGTTCTTGAAGACCGTGGTCCACTCTGCGTCCCGAGGTTTGGAGTCTTCGTTAGGCTCGTGCTCCCAGCCCGAGTGAGGGATGATCACCTCGTTCGTCATGGTCTGCAGGCCGTGGTTTATGATCACCATCTTCAGAGGCTCGTAGGACGACAGGTTCCACAGGTTCCTGCACACGACACGCAGAAGTTATAAAGATAGGACAAGTGTACAAACAACACAGAATTAATCAAGAATACATGACCCAACAGTGAGGTTCAACATCTGCAAAAAGGTTAAGGTTCGGAAAGCAGTAAACTAAGAGTCTTGGAACCCACGACTCAAAGCAAATTGCATTAAATCTGTTTATATCACGTTAGTTCATGGAATAGACAAGAAATATTGCTCTTCTTTTCAGAACATGTATAGAGTTTATCATATGTGGATTACAACCTGGTGTCAACTTAAGAAACAAACCTTAACCAAGAGAGCAGGGAAAATAATGGGCATTCCTCCTCCACTTTCTCTTTCAGGCATGTTTGATGAAGTTGTAACTAAACAGGGGCAAAAAATAGCAAAAGATCCTACCCACATTTTGTCAATCAATACAAATTACTGCCTTCGGGCAAAAGGTACAGGATGCCCCAATGTAGAGGAATCGCTATGGATATTAATTTATTCCTCTGTCTATTTCTTTGATCAATCAGAAGAAGCTGCTTTGATGGAATAGGAACAGTTTTTCATATGGACAGTAGGGAAGAGTCTTTATTCACTGCACTTTTTAGGCCTTTGGGAAATGCAATAGGAACTTTTACAAGGCCAATAGGGAAGAGTGCAATATTAACTGCACTTCTAGGCCATGTTGGAGCTGCAATAATCTTACTAAGGCTAGTTTAGGGAAGAGTGCAATTGTTTAACTGCACTTTAGGCCATGTGGGAAATGCAATATTAAGGTTACTTGAATAAGTGCAATAAATACTGCACTTTTTAAGCCATGGACAAAGTGCAATGAAAAATGCACTCTAAGGCCTTATGGATTGTGCAATGTTGTTTGTACACCGTGAATATGAATTATGTTCCTTTTTCTTGTGGACTGTCACTCTTGTTGAACCTTATTGTTGTTGGTGCTGTATGTATGTATGTATGATGTCCAAGACAAATTTCTCCACGAAAGACAATAAAGGCTAATCTAATCTAATGCATTCTGTAGCAACTGCTTTGTCATCTACACTGCCTCCAGATCCAGATCCGACCGTCACTCACACTGAGAGTATGCACGCGCCTGTCTGAACACTGCCGGCATCGCGAGACCACGAGTTCACAGAAGTTCCTGCTCAACACATTGTAAACAAAGAACACTTGGGTCGAGTTTTGGGCTTATTTCTCATCAGTTAATTTTCGGTTTCAGTTTTTGCTGCACAATGGATAAGCACGGGATGTTTATTTAGATCCTCTGTGATACATAATTGCATATATGTCGAGCATTTTGACTTTTGTATTATTACTAAAATATGCGTTGCAACACTGGGATTTCCCCATTGTGGGACAAATAAAGGATATCTTACTTATCTTATTTTTTATTTTGAAAACCACCGGATTCACTTCACCGAGTTCTCATAGTTTCCTGTCTGTTTTCACAACTTCATCAAAAGGGCTCCGGAGAGCTCCCACTGTCCGGAAAAAGTTCTTTCAACGAAAAAGATCCGGACGACCGGAACAAAGCTCGTGGCTCGCCGGACCAGATGGATGCTGTCTGAGAGCCTCTCATTACTTTTCAAGAAATGGAAGACTCCTTACACCGGACTTGAGTACGGACTAGATACAGTGGACCAAGTCTCCACCTCGTACATTAAACCTCGTTGCTTACTGATTACTAATGTATTCATAATGCTATAAACAGAAGAAAAATTGCACATGTTTGGGGAAGATAAATCTGAAAAAAAAAAAAAATTAAAAGACTAAACTTTATTGAATTCTCAGGTCAAAACTGGCCTTAAAAAACAATGACAGTCATCTCACACGACTTCACAAAATGAATGATTTAGCAAATAGAATTGTCACAGAATCAAAGTAACTAATCAAATAAGTTACTTGCAAATCTCTCTGCATCTTTTGGCAAAATCTTGCTGAAAAAACAAGACCGTAAATTCTGTCTGTATATGAGCTACTTTTGGGCTTGATGTATATAAAGAAAAAAACTTAAGGCGCCATTTGTTTCCAATGAATTTGTTGAGAAAGCAAATGACAATATGTAAAGTACACTATTATTTTGTTGGAGTTTTCTAGCAAAACAGACAGCTAAAACATGTCAGTCCAATTGCTTGGACTAGAGCTCCCGATAGAAACGATGTTCCTTTATCTAATCTATTCCACTGGATTCAATAAAACTGATAGAATGTTATAAAGTACGGTTGTAACTTTCTTTTTCAGTTGGATCATGACTTTTTTCACTTCCAGAAAGTTACACAGTGCCACTTAAAAACTGCTCGTCTTAAATCAATCTTGTCTGCATCTGCACAACTATGAAACGATTAACAAAAGCAGATCTGGTGTAGATATAGAACATTTGTGGCGTGACAGTGAGCCACTATATCTCCATAACCAGGTAATACATAGATTCCTGCCTGAGTAATTTGACTTGACTGGAACAGCTCCACACATCTCCACATCAGCAACATTATGTCAATTTCCAGCAGAAAATGTGATTTCAGCTAACAATGCTGTCAGAGCGGCGGCGGCGCAGGTGAAACAGAGGAGAGCGCTTTTGGCAGCTCGCGGAGGGAGGAAATGAGATGCAACAGATTGTATTCTATTTGCACTTTTCCAGTCACAAAAGTCTTAATCAGTTTGGAGTTTGTGCCAGTGCCAAGCAAGGATAAATGAAGAATCACAGTTACATCACAGAATATTACAGACTTTATGTTTGATACTAACAATGCAAGTTTCAAACGGCCTTGACATTGGTTTATTTTATGCAAGTGCAAAGTGTGTTTCCTCTTGTAGACTAGGCAGGACGATATGGACAAAAAATATAATCTCTTTGATCGATTTCAATTTTAACCCTCTTGTTATCTTCGTAAATGCTATGCACCTTTGTTCCTGCTTGACCGCTTTGACCCGAACTTTGAGGGTCTGTGACAGTGGTATAAAATAATGTTAAGCAACTTTTTTGTACTCATCTTTTAATTTAGTTACCACAAATTTTACATGTACAGTATATTCCTTTTTTTTGTGTAAAAGTATAACAATTTATGCAAAAAAAGGTCCTTTAAAAATATTTTTTTTTGGTGGAATATCTCTTAAAAATTATTGAATAAAGCGAAACAAACTAGTTGAAGGTAGAACAGCAGTGGTTGTCTATGTTTGACAGATATGTAGTTTTTCCAGTCTTTTTTCTGTTGAGAAAAAGTCACCTTCCTGGTCCTCTCGGGTCATTATGAATTTTAAATGTGTTGCCAAAAGCCAATGTGGCCCTTTGTTTCAAGTCAAAATATCTTGGGAGGTCCTCAGAGTTGACTGCTTTTGGGTTATACAAAAATAAATTGATTTGATTTGAAAATGACCCGAGAAGACAACAAATGCTATATTTTTTTACATATATTTTTTAAATTGCATTGGTTGTACAGAATGACATCTGGACTACTCCTGAAAGTTTCATAGGACAAGAGAATTTTGTTTTATTAACAAACAAAAGTCAAAACCAGGTAAAAAAAACTCAAAGATAACACCGGTGTTAATCAATTTTATTCAAAGTCATCGATGACTACTGTTTTTTATCATGAATTCATCATATTTTAAAGCATCAATAAAGAACGAGCCAATGAACCTAAGTTGTTTTATTTCATATTAAAACGATTAATAAGTCATTATGATTTTGTTGTTGTTTCATATCTAATAGTTTTGAGTTTGCGTGTGTTCATCAGTCACTCCTGTCACTCAAACTGCATCGCCATAGTTACACATCGAGGAGAAAGGGGCGGGGCCTGCTGCTTTGGGTGGAGGAGATCGAAGGAGACATGCAGTGGACTGAACACTTCACAAATAGCACATGCAGGCATCTCTCGCGATTCAGTAAGAAGCAAATAAAAAAATAGCTCGAGTGTGCGCAAGACTTTTCCAGAACATTTCCGCGAGACTGAGTGCTGAAAGCAGCTGCATTAACCGCGGAGAAACAACAAACTCGCAACTTTCACAGATTAAGCTATAGAATTTAAAAAGGCCATAAACAGGTGCAAAATTTCTATTTGTCTTTCCTTTCTAAGATTTTATGATTTAGCCATTTTTGTCAACTTTTAAAAACCCGAAATAATCAAAATGATTTGATTCATTGCCCAGCCCTGGTGCAGACCCAGTGTACTTTCAACTCCAGGCTCTGCCCTTTTAGTCCAAATTCAGCAGCTCTCTTTGAAATATGATTGAGAGCACAGTTTTAAACTTACTGTTTTTCCCAACTATTTTTGCGTATATGTGACAAGCATTTCAGCCTCTGTTTGATTCTATTGTGGTTGTAAAGAAGCGTTATTACCGTATTTTTTGCCCTATTGAGCTCACCTGAATATAAGCCGCACCAACTAAATTGAAATAAGAAAAGTGATAAAGTGCATATATAGGCCGCACTTGTTAATAGTAAGTCTATGAGAATCAATAATTTGCTGCATTGCCGTATAAGCCGCATAGTTCAAAGCTTAGGAAAAAAGTAGCGGCTTATAGGCCAGAAATTACGGTATTACAAAATCTTAATCTTAACCTTCCCCAAACTTCAGCCCGAAACTTTCCCATTTTAGTAACTTCAAGCCTAAACTTACCTGTTACACCAAAAGAAAATGTCCCCACTTGTAGTCAACCAAAACTCTGTGTTTGTGGGTTTATTTGATATTGTGCTGTATATACGGCATAACATATATATGCAATATGGTGGTGCAGCGGTTAGCGCTCTGGCCTCATAGCAAGAAGGTCCTGGGTTCAATTCCCAGTTTACATTCCTGGACAAATAAAGGTCAATTAAATGACATTTAAAAAAGACAAAATAGTGCTCATCCTACGTATTTTTTTGTGTCATGGTATATACACTTTTGTGTTGTTGGTATTGAACAAAGACTGTTTCATTGTTTAATTGTGAAACATTGCTGTTTGCTAAACCCACAATCAAGTCCCCAGAGGCGACAGTTGTGATTTTCGGCTCTACAAAAATACACTGGAATTACTATTACAAGTATTTACCTAGAAAACTATCAATAAACACTGGATTTTTTTGCCTGAATGGCATAATCATCTCAATCCATGATTTCTTCTTTCAGCTTTTGTGAGAATAGGACCAACACATGAGACCTGATGGGTAATCTGGTTATTCTATTTTGCTTGATAAAAGAGTTCATTTGTAAAAACTAAAGCACCAATTTAAAAAGTCATCGATGGCTTGGAGTTGCCAAATACACTAATGCTTTTTGATTTTTGCTTTGATAATAAAACTCTTCTTTGCTGATAAAAAATGAGTGAAAACCAGAGCTCAACCTCCTACAACCTCCAACAAAACAAACACATCATAACTTCTTCCTAAGCCACAGTTTGGAAACCACTGGCATAATATTGATATTTATAAAAGACAAAAATAGAAGCAATTACAAACATAGTAAAACCTTAGTTCAACCTTCAAACAATTCTCCTTGACAACGTTGGCCTGGTGCCAAATGTCGTCATCCTACTTTTGAGTGTTTTTTCTTTCTAAATGCCTGTCCTCGCTCTCCTTCACACCCACTTAAAACATGTGACTTGTCTGGGACACAAACTCTGGGCTACATAACTGTCCTGATCTGCTCATAACACAGACACTGATTCCTCTGGTCCCACAATAACGGCCATAAACGCTGCCACACGTTCTCAGCTTTTAAAAACAGTTCTGTACATTTTCCAGACACATTTATCAAATCAAGCTCACCACGTGTACAAGGTAAATGTCATCTGCAAAGGACTGTCCCACACCACTCAGTTTCTACTTTACTGTGATTGGTTAAATTCAGCTGTCACTCACTCAGAGCAGAACAAAGACTGACCAGTGTTGCTAGATTTTCAGGAAAAAAAAACACACGACCAAGTCTTTGAAAAAAAAATACCAAAGAAAAGCGACCACAGCATATAAATAAAGTTATTCAAATAATCGATTAATTATATCATTGTGTGATAATACAGTTTTGGCATTTCTAGCACTAATAACAGCTTTTGAAAATGTGCTAAAAAAATCAGTTTCATTCATAAATAGATATATTTTTGTAAATCAAACCTGAAAATTAGCTAAAATTCACCTGGAACTTGACTAGAAACTGCAGCACAAAAGACTAGAGATGGAACGAGATCCCACAAGATCAACCTGTCACGATACTGTGTGCACACGTACAGAACTATCTCGCGAGATTTTTTCTTATACATAGACTTTTATGAATGGTCATGTTTTGTATCTTTGAGCAGCTGTATCATTTACAAATGTTAGTTAATTATTAAGATAACATTATCTAATCATTACTAAATTATTAAATAGTATTTACTGATAATAAATAAACATTTACTAATCATTTACTTCCGGCCCCTATTCTAAAGTGTGCATGTAGTGGTTAGATCATATTTCAGTCAAATGATTTAACTCAGATCATTTAAATAATAGGAATACAAGGTGATTGACATAATGAAAGGTAAAGTTAAGCTAAACCAACAATAATAAACCATAAAAGTCAAATTTTATGATTTGCCTTAGGGTTAGGGTTTAAATTCTAAATTGAAACAAATAATGCAAATTATTTCAAAATCTCATCTCGTCTGAATCTCGTAGACCCAATCTCGTGGCTCGTCTTGTCTCGTGAAAATTATGTCTCGTCCCATCTCTACAAAAGACCTCAACACATGACCTTCAAAACCAATAAAACTATTAAAAACAGACGCCCAAATTCGTTATAAAGAAACAAACTCTGAGGCTCAGCGAGGACAGAATTGTCTGTATTTCAACAAACAGATGCATTAAACAGAGAAATGAGAAATCACAATTTGACGATTTCACCAAAAAAGCTGATTGTCACAACAGTGAGCTCACGATTCCATTTTTATCACAAAGTAGTGACTCTGTAATAAAAGGGAAGGAGGGATTACAAAAAAAAACATCAATTCCACCAAATGAACAAAGCTAAAAGATGCAGCGTGTAAATGAAAGGTCACAGGTCGAAGGTCAGCTCTCGTAGCAGCATGTTTGTCTCTATGGAGATGCTATTTTGCCTGGTCTGAAAAGGTCTACATGTGGTATTAAACAGGACCGCCAAATCAATTGCAATCAAACCAGAAGAGCAATTTGAATGGACGCAATTAGCAAAGGCTGCAATTTTTGAAGTGCTCTCATTTACTCCCCAAACGATCCCGTCGTCGTTTGCACAGAGAAATTAATCTGGAGCTGTATGCAATTCTTTTATTAGACTGTCGATAAGTAAATAGGAAAACATTACAATTAGACGTACAGTGTGTGAAACTCCTGCGCACAAATGTAAGGAAAAAGGTTGACATTAGATGCAGATAAAAAATGTATTTACAGAGGGTTAGTGGTTTTGATATTGTATTAAGTTTTTGAAAATACAAGATAAAACTTCAAAAAAGTAAACAAGTGTTAAGTCAAAGTTTGAGTTTTGCATTTAGTGTCTTGCCTTAAGAAGTTTCGGTATTCATCCAATTTTCAAACCAACATTATCATTTATTCACAGACTCAAGGTCCATTAAAAACATAGACAACAAATAACAAAATTATAAAAGACAGCTGTACCAGTGTTTCCTACGGAAGCCAATCTCTACTTTTTTTTTTTTTCCAATTGTATTAAGAAATTTTATGATAACTATCAGGTAATAACGTGATACTATCAAGTGTGATACAAAAAAAAATATAAATAAAAATAAAATAAAAAACTATGGTAATAAAGTGATACTATAAGGTAATAACGTGACACAAACATTAAAAGAATTTTTTTTTTATATCATGTTATTACTTGATAGTATCACGTTACTACCTGATAGTATCATGTTATTACCTGATAGTAGGGCTGGGCAATATAGTGATAAAAATGGAATCGTGGGCTCATCTCTGTGACAATCTGCTTTTTTTGATGAAATCGTCACATTGTGATTTCTTTTTTCTCTATTTGATGCATCTGTTTGTTCAAATATAGATTATTTTTTTCCAACCTCTTAGTCTTAGAGTTGCCAAATCCAAGTCTTTACAGCAACTTTGGACTTTTTTTTTTTTTTAAAGCCTCTTCTGGGCTACGCTTTAAAGTCATAAAAGGAATGAAGCTTAGCAATTTTTCAGGTTTGATTTGTTAAAATATATTAATTTATATGACTGGAACATTAATTTTTAGAATGTTTTCATGTTTAAAAGTTGTTAACGTAAGAAAAACACATGATATGGCAAAAACACAACACCTTTTTATTAAAGGGCTGAGTTTGCTTGTTTCTCTCTAAAAACCTGGCAACACTGGTCAGCTTTTGACAGCTGGATTCAACTGTTGATACTGAAATGCGTTTACCTCAAAGACTAAAGGAAAATAAATGGTCTACAATGATTGTGATAAAAATAAAATCATGATCTGGCTGCAAGAAAATCGGGATATACATTTTTTTGCCATATCGCCCAGCCCTACCTGATAGTATCACGTTATTAGCTGATAGTTAACATGAAATGGAAAGTAGAGATTGGCAGTACTGAGCCTCCGTAATTTCCACATGAAGAACTGGTATGGCACAGGAATGGACGTGGGATTCACCAGAGCAGTCATGAGAGAATTCACAGTCTCATTTAGGTGACCCACTGTATAAACTTAAGTGTCAAAGTTCTCTTAAGAGCCTGAAAGCTGACAAAGCAGGAGACCTGGGCTTTTTCGTTATGAGCTACTTTGAGCTTCTGTAGTTTATCCTTTTTACACTTTCACCACAGTGGAGCTGTACACAGAGATGTACAGTACGTCCAGAACAGACTAACCCTTTAAGCGCCACAGTCGCACTTCTGCACCAAGCCATTTCAGACTTCACATTCTCTGTTTTTGATAAGGTTCAGAAGCTTGAAAAACACCAAGCACAACTCTGCACCAGCGGTTTCATAAACTAATACAGAAATATTAGTTTTGATTGTCCGAGTCAGGGGTCTGCAACCTTTCACAGCAAAAGATCCATATTTTCCATATTCAAACCAAATCAAAGTCAGAAAGAGCTGCAACTTTATGCTCCTCTCTCTCCTAAAACCAACAAAAACAAAAAACCTTTCGACATTTAAGGGAATTAAAGCAATGTTTTACAAAATTAAATATTGTGTGAATTAACAAAATGTATGGTACCACTTTATAATAACTACGCCAGATTTAGTCTTAGTAAAGCCTTAATAAAGCATCCATCAATAAATCATTAATTAATGGATGAAAAGTTTATTAAGGCTTAGTTTAGGATTTAGGGTTGAGGGTTGGGCTTGTAGTAATTTAGTTGTTACTAAGCCTTAGTAAATACTTTAGTCCATTCATTTCTCATTTGTTCATGATGAATTAACTCATTATGCATGCTTTATTAAGAGTTTATTAAGGCTAATCAAGGTGTAGGTATTATTAAGTGCTACCAAATATATTTGTTTAGCACATTTCTGTCATGCTTCTGTGCAGTTTTGAGAGAAACTCCAGTTATGTCCCTCAATTTATTTAGAAATGTATAATCACTAAACATTAAATTAAACACATACTGTAGACTAGTAAAGAATGGTCCTGAACTTATAGTTTTCTAGTTCATCAATCTCTGTTTTAAGAATGTATAATTCCAGAAATGTATTTCAGCTGAAAAACTTCGGCGTCTACAGCGTCTGAACACAGACTGATTAGTTCTTCCCAGGTCAAGTTACAGGTCAGATCTGGGGAACAGTGTCACTTCTCACAATAAATGTGTTTTTGCTTTGTATTTTTAACAATAAAAAAGTTCTCCTTGAATAAATGTGTGTTTGTTCTAGCAAAAACCTCCATGAAGGAAAAAGAAACTGCAAAGACTCTTCTTGTTGTGGCAGCTGAGAAGTTTTGAAGTCAGTGATCATATTTTGACAAAAGTCTATCAATCATTAATTGAGAGTGTCCTTACATTTAACATTGTCTCATGGTTTGGTCATCTAACTGCCAAAAATAAAGCCAAACTCACTAGGGTGGTGAAACAAGGCAGCAAAATCACAGGCCAAATACAAACACAGTTGTCTGTGCATTACAACAAGGCAGTGAATCGTCTCAGTAATAAGATCATAGATGATGACAGCCATCCATTGTTTCACCACTTTGAGCTTCTTCCATCAGGACAGAGATATAGAGTTCCATGTGCTAAGAAAAACGTCTATAGAAATTCCATTGTGCCCAGTGCTATAAGAGTGTTAAACAAATCATGATGCCTGTTACTGTGTCTGTTGCTATGTCCACAGTGAATTTTAATACCACATGCTCATTTGAAATGTGCTGTGTGTGTGTGGCTAGCTGAGCAAGCCGAAGACAAATTCCTGCCATGACTACACATGACAGACAATAAAGTTCTATTCTTTTCTATTCTATTCTATTCTAAACCACTCACCAGAAAAGTTGTTTGTCTGCAGATAATAAGAATCTGATTGAACTTTCATATTTGCAGACATGTGTACAATTACAAGCCAAGTCAGATACATGAGCAGACTGTTTCAAATCAAAGTGATGTTTGCCAATATTGTATTGACAGAAGCTTACACAAGCAGGAAGATTGATATTGACCTGACGTGTAAACCTTAGACAATCTATAGAAACATTCTTCTTCTTCCTGGGAATTGTGTTTATTATTATGTAAAATAGGTACCATAACAACTTTCCCTTTCTTTTCCTGCTATAAAGGCTATTACAAAGAGGCGTATATACAGTCTATACTAATAAACCACAAGTGCAGTCTGTTTGTTCTTTTTGTCTTCGACCAAGTTTCTAAACAGCAGTGCTCTCGTCACATAGTAAGCACAATCTTGTTTATATGTGCATGTTGTCCCTGTGTTAGTGTAGATTTCTCCTACCACTATAAACATGTGGGTAACACTTTAAAGTACCACCCGCTAGTTAATAGGTAACTACGGGGGTACTTACTGGTACTTCTGGTGTTAGTACCAGTGATACTTACTGGTACCTACGGTGGTACTTGTAGTGGTACTTAGAGTCACAAGTACTGGTAACTTAAATTAAGCATCACTAGAGGTACCGTATAAGTACCACTAATTAGTACAAATGATGCACCATAATCCCTAATTACACTCCAAGAGTACCACAAAAGTACCAGTAATTACCAGTAACTATCACTATAATTAATACTTAACTTGCCGGTAACTGTTCTTTAGTTACCAGTACTTGTGACTCTAAGTACCACTACAAGTACCACTGAAGTTACCAGTAAGTACCACTGGTACTAACACCAGAAGTACCAGTAAGTACCCCCGTAGTTACCTATTAACTAGTTGGCGCCATTTTGTAACTATCAATTAAGTACTAGTAACTATCACTGTAGTTAATACTAAATATACTGGTAACTGTCACTTTAGTTACCAGTACTTGTGACTCCCGTAGTTTACCTATTAACTCGCGGGCGGTACTTTAAAGTGTTACCAACATGTGTCCTCTCCATCAGGAAAAAAAAAATCAAATCTCAGCAGTTAAAGCTGGATTACTTGATTTATTTTGTTGTGATTTAGTGAACTTTGTCCTCTCCAACAAAATGGATACTGTAAATGCAGTACTTTATGACAACATCAGATCAGTATGTACCAGCTGAAGTGAATAATACATTATTTTAATTCTCATTTATAGCCAAAACAGCTCTCTGATTGGTTGTGCTGAGTGGTCCTCTCTAGTTTCTTTTTGTAGATTTTAACAACCTTATGATGTTCATCAGTCATAAGTCAGGGTTTTGTGAATAGAGTTGTCTTGTAACCATGGAATGGGACATGAGGCTATGAATGCTAACTTTGCGAGCTTTGAACCTCTGAAATTCTACAGAACTTTTCCTTCTGCTGCAGCAGAAACTTTTTCCAGAGAAACATTTTGAGAGGATGGTCCTATCACAGACCAAAACAACAGAAGCCCACCGCTCCACCTGGACCCGATTGTCAGCTGTCTTTCACTCCACTTTCCACCTCCAGCTCCACCAAATAAATGCAGACAAAAGTTAATGCATATGAATATTTACCAAAGGATATGTCTGAGCTATAGAAAAAAAAAAAAAAAAAAAAAAAAAAAAAAAAAAAAAAAAAAAAAAAAGAATAGACAGAATTGGACAGTTACATAAATATACTCGATATACCAATTGTGAAACTAGAGTATTTAGCTATTAAATGTTAATAAACAAAATAAGAAAAAAAAACATTGAAAAAGAAGACTATAAGCTTGTTTTTTTTTTATATAAGCTTGAATACCCCCCCCCCCCCCCCCCCCCCCCCCCCCCCCCCCCCCCCCCCCCCCCCCCCCCCCCCCCCCCCCCCCCCCCCCCCCCATCTTATAGCTATAAAGCCTGAAAAAAAAAAAAAAAAAAAAAAAAAAAAAAAAAAAAAAAAAAAAAAAAAAAAAAAAAAAAAAAAAAAAGCAAACCTAAAGCTTGAATCCATTTTCTTTTAAGCTTGCCTTTGCTATACCTCCGCTGACTGACATAAAGAGTTGTGCTCAATCAGTGAATGAATGACTTTTAACTAGTTCTGCAGGGTTCATCGTGAGTGCATCTGGAAGAGGAAGTCTGAGCACTCGGGCATGAATCCCATTAACAGTGAGAGGGCTAATGTCGATGCTGGCTCTGATACGATGACAGTCATACCTGGCCCACGGCAGACAGCAGGCTCTCCTCCGCCGCTGTGGCATTAGCATATGTTTTACCTCTGACAAGAAACAACCAGCGGGCAGTGCAGCCAGTTAGCAACAAAGCAGAAGACGTCAGGCGGAGACAAAGCTGCTGCGACAGACGAACGCTGCGCTGTTTTGATGGGCAGAGGTAGAAAGTAACAAAAAGCAAGGTAGTAAGATGAATATGTAAAGCCCATATGACAGATTATTGCATTTTCCTAATTTTGTCCTATTCACAGGGTCTAATATTTACCTTGAGACCTTATGTAAATGTAATAAATACGGATGTCATCTGAGTTTCTACTCTCGTGCGAACCGTCCATGTCTGTAAAAATGTCTGTTAAATTTCACCAAACTCAGACGTCCTCATGTAATTCTAAAACTGTGTGAATGCATATGTCTGTGTTTTCAATTCATGAACGGTTTGTAAATGAATTAATATTGACTCTGCGGCTTATTTTAACTTCAGATTTGAACAAAACGCTAAAGATGAATCACACTACGTTTAAAAATGTGTAACCTGGAAGTACAACAACCTCGTTGTCGTAGCAACAGAAGGTCGAGAAGATGGATGTTTCAGGAAAAGTTTGGACAGAACAGTGGACAGAATGCTGCAATGTTTTGATTTTATCACTGTAAATGGATTAAAAGAGAGAGTCATTGGCTGTTTTGTTCGAAATCTGATGTGAATGTGATAGTGAACGATGAACTCATCAATGTGATGAGGAGCTACGTTTGCTGCTGCAGCTCAGGTAACACTAATTCAGGTTAAAACAAACCGAAAACACAAGAAACGCTAATTTCACGAATGAAGTAAAAGGTTGCTGCCGTAAACTATCTGTCGCCATTTCCGTAAAGTCTGTAAAAACAAGAAAATTACAGACATTGAATATGTCCGTGGGGATGCATGTAAAAACTCAGACGTCGTGAGGTAATTCAAAGGTAAATATTATGTTGTGTGAATAGGACATTAGTTTGGTGTGATAATTATTTAGTTCTGAAAAGAGGAGCGTGTTCTTTTAGTCGACTAATTAATATGTACAACGTGTCTTAAGTCCAGTAGAATCAACTTTGACCAGTAAACTTTGAACATTTTTCAGTTGACATAACTGACATAATATCGTCTGAATATGGTTTAAAATGACTGAGATATCCATTTTTGTCGGTATCACTCAGCCTTTTAACCTTCCATATCTTTCTTTATCTCTCCAAAGCTCGACATGGTATAAACTTAAAAGCTGAATTACCTTCTTAAAACTATTCATTCTACATAGTAAGTTTACATGAGGTTCATTAAAATTATAAAATCTTCTCCCAATCTGTAACTCTGCTGGGGTGTCGCGTTTTTATTCTTTAGTTTCATCCGATAAACTCTGCAATAAATGTGAATCTGCAGTTGAGCAAACAAAGCAATCAGCACATTCTTAATCTTCAGCAAAGCTCGGCTCTTGTGCAGTATTTGTACAATAGATAGATTAAACTCTTCTAATGTAATGTTCCGGAGTAAACCCTGCTATGAGATTAGTGAGGCCTGATGCCACTGCATTATGCACGTGGTTCTGAGAGTCATCAAACATACAGCCGCCTTTGTCTGGCATTACATTGTTTTTTCAGTGTTCAAAATGTAAATAAGCACTGTGTCCAATGTTTTAGAATAATGTATTTATTTTTTCATACCCAGTACAGATTTATAATCAAGTATCTATTCAAGTGAAAATAAGCTTGCCATAAAATCAATTAGTAGATTTTTTAAAACCCAGAAAGTGGGCTTATTGGTTTTAGTATAGCAGCAACACACAAGAAAAGCTTACATTTACCACGACAAAAAAACAGCGTACTATGCGCACATTTTCAGCGTTTTTTGCGTACTTATGTTATACCGAACATTTAGCACACAAGTTTTGTTTTTTTCTTTAGGCGAAACAGATAAGTTTAGGCATCAAGTTACTAAAATGGGTAAGTTTAGGTCTGGGGCTTTGTCGAAGGTTAAGATCAGGATTTCCTTTATATCCATAAATAGGAACACATCTTAACAAACACCTTAAAAAATGAACTGAGACTGCAACGTGTGGCATCTTAATGCAAAAAAGCCATGAACTCGTGATAATCATACACAATTTACATGTTCTGTAGTGCCGTGGTTAAATGTATGCTTTCTTGTGAGATCGGGCTCTCTAGACATGTGAACAACGGCAAAAAGTTTACAGTTAAACAGCTGTTTGTGTATGTTTTTAATACCGCTAAAATTGAATATTGAGTCTTTGAAAGCTTACTATGCAACTTTTCTGCTTCTCTCTATTAGAGCAAAGCAATATGACCTAAAATTTGTATCACAATATAAAAAAGAACATTTGCGATAACGATATATTTGACGGTATAGCTAAAGCTGGAGTTTTTCAGTAGTTACGCATTTCGGGCTATTTCATTTAGAGTAATTCTGCTTCCACTCTCATTCATGGTTTGGTTTCTGCAGAGCCTCCACAGTCTGGGCTTACGTCGCTCATGTTGTAGGCTTTAGAGCGATTGGACAAAAATTGTTTTATGGGGAAAACTAGCTTGTGAATTTTGATAGTTAAGGTCAATTTTGGCTATTTTCCAGGTTCATCCAAAAAAATACCCACTAATGGCTAGAGTGTGTTTTGCCATGTCTTAAAAGTCTTTATTATTGATGAAAAATAGCATGACATATGTAATTGCACATTCTGGCAACATTGGATGTTATTCACAATTTCTGTCAGACTTCCACACAACTAAGAGAAAAATACAGTTATATCACGTTATTCGCAATTTCAGCTTTTCCACATTATTATTGCGTTTTACGATATACGATTTTGCCCAGCTCTACTCTCTATTCATGTTGACATGATTAATATGGACTCAAGCCAAGTTACGGGCCAAAACTGTAAAGAGAGGCCACTCTCAATAACCCCTGCCGGACACTGAGTGAAAGTGCTTCAAACCTATGCGCCCTCCTGACCACAGACCTGTGCGCAAGTGCGCAGAAAGAATTCCTAGAGAGTTTATTTTTGTTGAAGGTCGCAGCAGTCTGATGCAACTTTCAAGTCAAAAATACAAGCTTTCTTGTGGGAATCCATGGGAATCCGTGTGGCTTTGGGCAAACACGGACGGCAGAGGACAGGAGCTCAGTGTCCCATTCATAGAAGAGACTATGGCGGCCCCCCATGGTCTAATTTTTGCCCCCATAGTCTAAACATAAGATGAACAATTTTTTGAATGAATCAATCAATTACATTAGACCCCCAAAAATCATACAAAATGAATTTAAATCAGATACAGATTGCTTGTGCCACTGTAGTCTCAATATAATCCTGTGGGAAACACTGGGTTCTGGTGTACAAGGCACTTCTCAACAGACTTGCACGTGTCTCGCATCCAACTCACCTCGCAGTCAGTGTACGGTAGGCGTAAGAATGCACATTTTCAAGATATTTGATTGATAAAACATGGATGCAAGATGGGTGACATTATTCAGATAAACAATTTTGATAGGAACACGTTGGCAGTCTTACCCACAAGAGAAGACACAGTGTACTTTGCTTTAATTACTTGTTGCACAAAGTTTGAGAACTATTGTTGAGTATTTCTCTTCACTGGGAGCCAATCAAAAAATAATTAAATGTCTAACCCTGACTGCTCATCACTATTAGTAAAACAACTTATTTTCATTGTTTTTACCATTTTTTTAGACATAATTATCAACTCATCTACCAACAGACTCTAACTTACTTTGCTTCCAAAAACATTGAGGGTTAAAATGCACTAATCCTACCGATGTTTAAATCCCACAGTCCTCTTTCCCCTTTTGCCATTGCCTCCAATCATTCGTCGAAAACACTTCCTCCAGCCAATGTATTCAGGAAAGTCTAGAAGGATTTCAAGTGCTGAGGGGTAAGAGGAGGCTTGTCTTTGTTATGGCTGCGATCCATCACCAACGACAGGAGACACAATGTTGTTTAAGACGACCGCGAGGAGACCGACTGCTCCACACACCACAGCGTCTGACCAGTGTGTCCAGATCAAGCTAGGTAAGTTATTCCTCCTGTGTCCGCCTGTCAGAGGTGATCGTGTGGGTAGGATGTCCGGCTGTCTCCTGGGGAAAGAGGCTGCTTCAATTTCACCTCATCAAAACATATCCGCTGGGTTGACATAAGATTTAAAA
Source organism: Mugilogobius chulae (assembly GCA_038363315.1). Classification (NCBI taxonomy): domain Eukaryota; kingdom Metazoa; phylum Chordata; class Actinopteri; order Gobiiformes; family Gobiidae; genus Mugilogobius; species Mugilogobius chulae. Next base: position 120,508 of record JBBPFD010000414.1, read on the forward strand.
GCTTTGTAACTGATTTTATCCCCGCTAGCTTCACATTGCTTAGCTAGCTATGCTCATAATGAAACAATAGTCTTGTTAAGTTCTAGTTTCAGTCTTTGTTAAAGATGGGACAGCTGATCTTTACACTGCAAACACAATTTAGGTTTTAAATCAGACAACATCCTCTCTTAAATCTTTTATCATATATTAACAACATGTATTCATTTTTGGTTGCAGTTATGGCTCAAAAACGCATTATACAAACAGCAAAGTGAAACTGGAGTGGACCGCCCAAGCACAGCCAATCAGAACGCTGTATTTGGCTCTTGATGAGGATTCAGTTTCTATATTATTCAACTCAGACAGTACACAGTGGTCTCAATTTTTCACAACGTGCTGAGTATACAACATACATATTTTAGTAGAAAGCACAAAAGTACTAATTATAACTAAACATACATGTCTTTATAGTTGTCAAAGTGAACATCATAGACAATGAAGCGCCTCTAAGCTCACTGTAAAGAATAAATCGTGTTACAGAATGCATTGGTCTCTGGTTACAGTATATAGCACTTTTCCACCTTTCAAGGCACTCAAATCTCTTTACAATCATGGATCCACTCTCCCAGGGTACACAGACACTGAAGCAGTGTGAGTTAAGCGTCTTGCCCAAGGACACAACAAATGTTCACTCTCACCCCACTGTGGCTGGTGCTGTTCCAACGGTCTCTCATCCAAGTACTAACTCAAACTAGCCTTTCAACAAGGGAATGTTGTTTTACATAAACATTGTTTTATTGATGACAACTGCTTCAGCCCAAGAATAAGAAATTATTTTATGGTAATGAATGTCCACAGCATGCATTTCCTTACTTGTAAATAAAAGTACAACATAAACATCCCCATTAAATACCTTATCCTTGGAATAACGGTGGGTATCGAGACTCGGTTTCATTACAACTCCGGTGCTGTGCCTTAATGGTCCGGATAGATAAGCTCCAGGCCTATCGGCCCTCTTACCGGTTCTGATGGAGTGTGTTTTATAAAATCTGTCTTGTTCATGCACCTTGTAGGTCCTGCTTTGACAGTATCAGCACAGTATCGGTACATTTCCAGTGTTTGCCTCTCTCCGCCTGTGTTGGTGATACACAGGTCGCATGTCTGCAGTTTATTGCCTAATCTGCCACATTATTTCACAAACTATGATCACTTGTGGAATAAATACATTTAGTTGGCTAGTAGTTATTTTGTCTTTTTTAAGTTTGATTCTAAAATCTTTGTTTAGAAAAAAACTTGCAATCATAAGTAGAAAAAAAAATAGTTATTGTATTGTTTTATTGTGAGTAAAAGCATTTATAAGAGAACCGTTACAAGACCGATCGATAAGCAGTATCGATAAAAGTAGTAGTATCGATAATCTTAACAGTTCCATGCCTACCTTGGAATTATATGAAAGACTTTTAATGTTCAGAAAGTTACAGTTAAGTTTTGCTTCCACTGATGAAAGATGTTTGTTGATTTAGAAGGTTGTCAATTTAGAAACATTTCTGTTTGCCAAACTGATGCATATCCAAAAAGAACATGCTATAATCTTGGTGATGCTTCTGGTATTGAGCAAACTCTTTTACTCCAAGATTACATGCCATCTATAAATACACTTTTCCGATTCTTTTTTATTAATGCGGTTTACCCACAGCGATCTTAATATAAAAAAGTTCAGACTCTCAGCAACCTTGAAATAAATATTAATAGTCTCTACTGCCATATACACCTTTCTTGGCTAGACTGAGGTGAAAAGGCACTGCGAATGGCACAGAAGATGGAGCGGCCGTGGCTAAAGCTAATTACATTTTCCAGGCAGCACTAGCAGGCATGTTGCTCTTCTAGAAGGGCTATTAACTTAGTTCTGCCCATTACTGGTCTCCTCCTCCTCCTTCTTCTCCTTGTCTGCCTTTGGCCCAACACAGTCCATCATCAGGGGACACAGGCAGGAGAGGGGCCGAGATGGCGGATTACTCAGAACGACGGAAAGAAACAAGGGGCAAAAGTGGTTTAATTAAATGAGGTGGGAGGGTCTGGGTCACAAAAGCGTGCGGTGTGTGGTTATATGAGAGAGCTGTTTATAGTTCGTTCTGACACACTGTGCCCAGACTGCATGGGCAATATATCCATTTTAGATAATGTGTTTATTTAATCTTTTTTTTATATTCATTTATAGGAGATCTCGTCCCATCCCTAGTGGTGACCAGACCCAGTGTGGGCTCAGGATCCCAGCATGTCCATCATATTAAAGCTGTAGTTCTGTAGTCGTTTAGTCGATTAATCGGTCGATGGAGTCTAGGTCGACCAATTCTTTTGTTTAGATTATAAGGAATTAAAGAATTATTCATCAGTAAAAGAATTATTAGTCTGAACTGCCTTTTTTATATAAACACAATGTTTCCTCTTCTTTTTCAGCATAAACTATAGCTTTTGCATGAACTACATAATATTATTCTTTTTGATTAAGGTTTCTTGCAAAGTTGCTACTAAAATTTCCAACACAATTTTGATACAAAGGAATAAACTTGATTCTCGATACCACAATGAGAATTAATATGTCCTTTCAAGAAAGTCAGATTTTTCTACACAAAATCCAAGTTTATGATCAAACATTTTAGTTTAGAACCAGTTTTGATGAAATTCAAGATTAGTTTAAAACTTTTCAGAAAAACTTTTTTTTTTTTCAAATTTTAGTCCTGGTAATGTTATCTGTATTTGTTTAAATGTGTATCTAATTTCGACACTTGTTTTAGCATTGAATTGCAATATTTGTTACAACTCTACTTTTTGCTTCAGAGCCTAGTCGATTAATCGGTCAATGGGACATGTTTTTAGTCGACTAAGAATTTTTTAGTCAACTACAGCAGCCCTACATCATGTTCATATAGTTTGGAAATAAAAACTAAATCACAAATGTAGCCTTTAGTTAATAAATAAATGTCAACTTTAATAAACTTTTTCAGGAATTTTTAGATTATGGGTGTGCATTGTTTTTAGAGTTAGTTTTCTGTATTAGAACATTTGAGGATTTGTTATAACTACATTCATCATTAGTCTACTCAAAGTTGTAATTTGAATTAATTCATGTATGTTTGAGTAATCTTGTATTCTTCTACAGCTCTTGCTCTGGTGTTCAAACACTTCCTGTTCTTGTCTGTATTTACTTGTTATAATTCAAAAATGAACACTCAAAGCAAAACACGTGTGGTTCAAAACTATCCCAGAGTCACTTTCCAACAATAAAAATTAGTCATTTAAAATCTGTTGCTTGTTACAGTTACATTTTAAAGTGACTTCTGCTGTTTTGAATAGAAAGTCACTGGAGCTGTTTCTATTTTTAAGTCGTTTTCGATCACTTTGGGTTTTTTCAGTGAACAAAATGTAAATTGCTGATCTACATATGTTCTAGTTTATTACTAAAGAGTTGGAAAAAACCCGATAGGGCCTCTTTAATTTAATTTTGTTGGACTAGAGCCGCTTTTTTGGCTTTTTGTCCAAGACTTGGTGGCTTGTAGATTTGAAAATCTTTTAGATCTGATCAAAGGCTTTGCTAAAGCAGCCAATAATGGTCTTGTGTACAAAAGATCGACAACAGTACAGTTTCAATAGAATTCTAAATAAAACAGATACATTTTAACATCAGACTACAATTGTACCGCAGGTAAGGTCAAGCTAACATTAGACTAGTACAGTTCAGAACAAAACAGCATTATAACGACAATAAATCTTATTTCTTTCAGTGTGTGGGCTCTGACTCTTCATATAAATATATTTTTTTGCCTCACGAGAAACAAAGATACACACTCATTCACTCTCATACTCATCATTATAGTTATTATATCACAAAGCTGGAGAAGATGGGTTAAAGCACTCCCTTGGTAATTTATAGGGATAACAAGACAGTAGAAGCTTAATTACACTAATTTTGCCAATTAGCTGAGTTAGCCAGTCTCGTATTTCACAGTCAAGACTATAGAGAGACTTACTGAATCTGGGACGACGATATAAAACATTATCAGTACAAACCACGTGGGAGCAAAATCCTATATCACATACATGTAACTAAGAACACTGACGCAGACTTGATTTAGACGTCATAAATTCTGCCATTTTATCCAAGCTTCTCTGTGGAAAAATTGCTCTAAATCTGCTTAATAATCTACATTTTCATAGTTGCAGCAGCTGTAGGGCGCAAACAGCTCGCAGCTCCAAAAAAAACGGAGGAAAAAAGAAGTCTAAAAATACGCCTATGTGCCTTTTTAGTCTGCCTTGTGCGTCGGAAAATCAAGCCTTTTTCACGTCAGTCGTTTTCCTCTGCGCCAAACTTTGTGGTTTTACTAAGTCTGTAAACTCTTAAACACATGAGCTAAGAATAGGGAGCTATATTTAAAAACACTCAATTACCCTGTTCAGCAGCCACACAGCAGCAGGAGCCTTACGAGCTGCGTTGTGTGGGCTGCATGGTCTCCTGAGAAGGACTAAATACTGCTTGTCATTTGTGTTGGTCGTGTACAGGGCCAACAGCTCATGTGACAAGTTCAACTACATTTTCAGTAGTGTTGTTCTAATATCGGATCAGTTTTGGAACTGATCCGATACCAGTATTTTGACTCTGGGTAGGTGCCGTTACCGATACCAGTGCCAATACCAAATATTGCTTTATAATGGTTAAAGAAGTAAATTATAGATACAAACTCAAGTTTAAATCAATTTTAATAATAGCTTCTGCAAACTTTTGTATAGTAACTATTAGCCTATGTATTGGATTTTTAAGCCTATTTTAGAGTCAAATGTATTTTTCATTAAACATAACTGTGTTGAGTATATTTTTAGTGCTTTTCCACCTCTGTGTGCCAATAAAACAACAGTGAGGCCTCTAAAAAGCTCATTCTAATGAAATGCAATGTAAACTAAAGTCCGAGTAAGCATGTTAGCTTGTTAGCGCCGATAGCTAGCGCTGCTGTTCGACCATTTTTGGAGTAAGTTTAACCACAGTCCTTCAGTTCTAAAGGTTAAATGAAACATCACAGAGGTAAAACATGTGTTTGTTTGCATATATTGAGTACTTTTATGGTTGAACGTTGAAGAGTCTCCACAGAGCCTTTTCTAGCTGCTCTGACTGTTAGCTGTAGCATTAGCATCTACAGCTCCTCATCCAAGACAATAGACCCTTTTCATGCTGCGGCTTTGCTAGCTCCGGTTTGCGTGATACCTATGGATAGTTTCTTCTTGTCCCATTCATTCCTAATGGGGAATTTGCAGAGATTCGCTAATATTAATTATGAAATTTTAAGCAGTGAGCAGATTTCAACTAGATAACCACTGGCGTCAAGTTCAGAGCTTCACATGCGAGGATTTACTTCACCAGAGAAAGACTGTGTTTATAAAAGTGCGTAAGTTTAGCGCAATGCTAAATGCTAACAAATAAAATAGCGCAAATATAAAGCAGACAATTTAATAAAAATACATGACATCCTAGGCCGAGTGTTTTTTTGTATAAAGCTAGTTCAGTTTGAAGAGTTATTTTAAAATTAATAAATAAATTAAATACAAATTAGCATTAGCTTCAGAGACAAAAAGGCCCATTTTATAAACACATGGTGAAGTATTTACCTTGTATGTGAAGCTTCGAACTCGCTGCAGATGATTGTCTGGCTGTCACTTGTTGTGCAGTTTGTGTCAATTAATTATTTAATTGTAATAAATTTAAGAGCTAGCCTCCCGAGGGAATGAATTGACCAGAAACAACGATCCACTAGTGTATTCACACCGGAACTCACCAAGCCCAATACAGGGCACTATTGGATGGAGTACTCGCCAATATTGATACCTGTGTGATATCAGACATTTTGCCAATACCGGTATTGGAACAACCCTAATTTTATCAGTTATACTGAACAAAAAGAAAGAAAAGAAAATTCACCAAAAATAATTCAAATTCAGGAGGACAACAAAATGACAAGGGGTTCATATCATCATCATCAATTGCTAAAACTCAAATTATACATGCAGGTCCTGACTGAAACTAATTTTGAGGCTGATTTTAGCGTTAGAGGCAAAATTAGCCACATCTAAAGGTTCTATTTTGAAGTTACACTGTAATGTCACCACTTGAACAGATAATGAAGAAAGGCAAACAGGAGAGAGGTGGAGCTGAATAATGAGTCAAGGAAGAAAAAAAAAAAAACTCCCAACATCCCCCCTTTTCCTCTGGCCCGTTCCTCTTGTGGTGCAGAGTTATTTTTAGCACCGACGGGGAGCAACACGCCACTGTAAAGGCAATCATTTCAGCTGCACCACGGCTATCGCTCAGCCAGACGTCTCTGTCACAGCAAAGGGAAGAAGGCACCAGCTAATGCGAGAGGAAGAATACACGAAACAACTGCAACTTTATGGGAAATGTGTTTGTGTTTGGAGGTGTCAACAGTAGTGTTTTAAGATGTGCTAGCAGGTATTTTCACAGCGCAGATCCAAAATGTCAGTACTGAGCAATGTTCTGTTTGTGTCAAAAGCAATTATCTTAAAGCAGCTGTTATGTAACCACCAGTTTATATGAGTTTTACAAATACTAAGAACATATTTGTGCGTGTTATGTTGTACAGCGCACTAGTATGACTTGATAATAGTTGTGTTTTGGCAAATACAATAAAACGTAGCAAGCAAGCATTCATTTAGTTGACATTATTGGTTGTCCAACTTTTTTACTACATTCCAAAATCAATGTATATTTGCCGGTCATGACACACAAAAATACTTTTTTCTTGCAAACAAAAAATGGGTCTGCAAAAACACACTGTTTTCTAATACAATTTGGCTTTTGCGTTGTTTAAGGACAGAGTGGACTCTCTTCTAACTATAAATCAGGCATGACCAACCTATTTCCTCAGCGAGCTAACATTAATTCATTTATTTTCTCAAAGGGTCAATGAGAATGATTTTGCAGCGTGCCAAGGGTCAAATCAAATTGTATGTTGCATCCAAAAAGTATATTTGCAACAAGAAAATGATTCAATTGTTTTTTATTAACAAGTTTTAGGAGAATAAACTTGATTTTGTGTACTTTGACAGTTTGTTCTCATTTCCAGCCGATTTAATTTTTTGGAAAAGCCGACTTTGGCCCCGGGGCCCCACTTCGGACACCACTGCTATAGATACACTATCTTACCAAAAGTCTTGGCTCACCTGCCTTTACTCATACTATGAACTGAAGTGCCATCCCATTCCTAACTTTGTGGCTGAGTTGCTGTTGTTCCCAAACGCGTCTATTTTGTTATAATAGAGCTGACAGTTGACTGTGGAATATTTAGGAGCGAGGACTGGATTTGTTGCACAGGTGGCATCCTATGACAGTTCCACGCTGGAATTCACTGAGCTCCTGGGAGCGGCCCATTCTTTCACAAATGTCTTGTTTCACAGTCTGCAGCCTGAGTGCTTGACATTATACACCTGTGGCCAGGCCAAGTGATTAGGACACCTGATTCTGATCATTTGAATGGGTGAGCCAATACTTTTGCTAATATAGGGTAGATTAGCATAACTCAATGTCTAAAGCGAAGAATCAAAACTATGAATAGGGTTGTTTGTTGTTGTGTGACGCTTCGTTGGCAAAACATTGAAATCATAATTGACGGACACTGCACAAACACAAAAGCTCACGGTTCCATTTTCATTACAATGTTGCCCAGTCCTATCTCGAGGGAAAAAAACAATGGGAACTAGTTTTGGTTCTGCCAACCAATCACATTAGCTCAGCTATCATCCCTATAAACACATTCTGAATGTAGGAAAGTGAAGTAACTCTAAACATGTTTTTGATTTCAGATTCTCAGCATCCTTTGCTTTGATCATTGCATTCCACCAAGGCACTTCAGTGAAGAGAAAACCCTCTCAGGTAAATTTCTCATGCAGTTCACGGAGAGAAGGCCATGAGTCTGAAGCTCTGTCAATAAACCAGTCAACCAGTCAAGTGGGGCTACTTTGAAAGTTTAAAACAGAAAATGTTGTGAGGGTTGCTGAACTTGTTTTTTGTAGTTATGCATCACATCCTTATTGTCTCTCATTTTTATTTATACAGTAGAATAGGGCTACAACAAGTTAATTGGTTAATCACAACTAATCGATTTATCAAAAGAATAATTTTGATAATCATTTACTAAAATGACTGTTAGTTGCTGCATTACAGTGGAAAAAAGGAAATATAAAGAAGGACATTATCATACTATATGACTACAAACAAATTGAATCATTCAAGAAGATTTATTATGATGTACACACAGTTGTAAATATAAAAAAAAGTGTCAAAACGTCAGTCTGATGAGTTATAATCATACTAACACTGCATACAAATCAAATGTGTGTGAAGATGAATCCTTAAATGGACACAAAGGTTACCATTGCTTTCCTTTCTCACCCTTGCACAACATGTCACACTGAAGTGTTTTTAAGCCTTATTTTATGCTTCACAAAGGTCACGCAGTCTCATTTTACACAACTTTTCTTTCGAGAACAAAAGCTCATATTGAATGTCGATGTCATGTCCTGGATTGACCCCACATGTTCTTCCTTCACCAGTTCCATTGTATTAAGGGAATAAAAGCACATTGGTAAAACATTTCACATTTGTCTTATGATTATACAATGAACTTCTAATAAATTTACTGTAATTTACTATGCTCAGAGCCGGATCTAACCTTTTGCGGGCCCTAAGCAAAAATCAGCTTCGGAGGCCCTTCAGTCTTTTCTACAAACCTTAATCAGTAAAGCCAAAGCAGCATTTAAATTGACTTTTTTCATTATAATTTATAATTATACACAAAGCGACAGACAAAAATGGGTGTGCTAACTAATATTTCTCACAATAAAGAGACAATTGTAAGTTCCTGCTTCAGAAACAAAACAGATGCATTTTCCTTACATTTTGACTGACCTATTTTAGACCAACAAATCTTTCATTTTATGCATAATTTTATCATTAATATCATTGCACCTCTCCACAAGGGGCCCCAGCCCTGTCCCTCTCCCTGTGAGCTCCGCCTCTGTTTCCTCTTCAGGATGAGGCTGTAACAGCTGATAGCTGCATCATCACGCTGGACTTTTTGGACATAAATACTGAAATCTGAAACTTTTTCAGGACAAATAGCCTCATGTTTTATGTGGCTTTTGAAAGAATTCAACACAAATTTGCAGAAATTCGTCGCAGTCATTTTTGCGATCTGCAGATGTTTAATTTCATCAGCTATTTGTGTTCGTAGTTCAGCCAATAGGTATCACTTTATATTAATTACACCTTATTTAGCGTTACTAAAGCCTTATTAAAACATTAATAAAGAGTTAACAATTAATGGACAAATCATCAATTAATGAATGGAAGTGTTTATTAAGGCTTAGTAACTGCTCAATAAAAGAGCTAAGATTAGGATTTTGGGTTGAGGGGTAGGGCTTGTAGTGATTAAGTCGTTACTCAGCCTTAATAGCCTTTTGTTCATTAACTTCTCATTTGTTCATTAAGAATTAATCCATTATTCATGCTTTATTAAAGGTGCATTGCGTAAGTTAAAATGTTCAATATTACGATATATCAAATTACCGTCCATTGGCACTTGCCTGGATATGCGCCATGACGTTTTGTAAACTTACCGAGTTTGCCTCTGTGAGCGCACACAGGCACATAAATGTGAGTGGCGCTGGTCGCATTTTCCCGCGCTAGTCCTCCTTCACTGGATTATCGTCATTATTTCTATTTATTTAGCAAAAGCTCTCGGTTTTATACAATGGACGACTGTTGTAAAGGCTGTTTAATGAAAAATAAAATAAATAATCATTGGTAAATACTGCCATCTAGCTTACGAACCCCCGTAACACACGAAAGAATTCAAAACAACTAGCCCACCGTAACGGCATGGCATGAAGCCGACTGCAGGACCAAGGAGCACTCGGACATGTTTTTGAGAAAGAGGAATTGTGCTGGAGATCAATAAGACGTTCATCTGGTGATTATTTTCATTAGAAGGTAAGACTCTCAGGCTGTCCAAGTACATCGCACATTTAGACACAGATTTAGTAGCTTAGCGCTTAGCTCTTTGTCTTGATAAGGTTTATGTTTTATTAGAGTAATAAATTGCCATTGAGCATTTAGTTTATGACAAATGAGGCCTGTAAAAAGCTTGTTTACAATTTTCTCTCACGCTAAAACAAAGCTTTTCCTCAAACTCTCAAAAAAGTGTAACTTTTGGAGTGTGTAAACTGATCATTCAGTCAAAAAGAACATAAAATAGCCAGCATCTACTTTTTCATACAAAAGCCTTTGTCTTCTTAAGTCAGAAAACATTTAGCAGAAAATAACGATGTGTCAAAAGAATCTTTTAAGCCTAAAATACGTCTTCAGCTGCTGATAGTAGGGAGGGTGCAGTGCCACAAAACGCCAAAGATGGCGCCCTTGTTCAAAACCTTTGCAACTTACGCCATGCACCTTTAAGAGTGTATTAAGGCTAATCAAGATGTAGTTAATATAAAGTGTTACCAGCCAATACTTGTCTTATTTACGCAAAATATAGATTGGTTGAGAGCTTATGAGATACAGAACATGTATTTGTTGTCCAAACTGTTCCCAAAGTCTTTGATTTTATGCTCATAAACTCAAGAAACTATCCACACACAGAAGGAGGCGGGGCCCAGCACAGATGCGGGGTCCTACGCAACTTGCATAGTCTTCGTAGAAGTAGGTCCAGCTCTGGATTTGCTTAAACACTTTTCTATGAGGTTATCAAGTTATGTCCAAAATACTTAGATATCTGTTTTTGTCAATACCTCGCATCCCTAAAACCCAGATCTCATGTGCAGAGACAATTGCTTTATTCCCCAGATGACATTTACCCAGTCAAGATTCCGCTTCTGTCAGACAGCAACTAAATCAATACTGAAGCCCCTCTTTATGGACTTTTATACATTTCATTACATAGAGCAGAAAACCTCATCCGCTGAAATCAATACGCACATATTTGATTTTCTGCGCTGTACATCAATTTAAACAGCAGGTGTTTTATTGCTTGGGTGTGTTTTTGACCCAAATAAACCTAAATAAAATCTTTGTTAGGCTGTTATTAAAAGTTAAATGTCGATAAATGGCTTTATTAAAGTTTGGTGGAAGAAAAATAAAGTAAACTGAAGAAGAATACAATAAAATAATAACTTTTTTTGCTTAGCATGGCCATAAAGCAGACCTAGGCAAACTGCGGCCAGGGGTCCAGATGCGGTCCTTCACTTGTTTTAATCATGTTTTTGAGAATAAGCATCACTCTTATCCTGCAAAGTCTTATTATCTATATTATCTAGTCTAGGTTAAAACTACTAGAATTCAAAATATTCATCTTATTTTTGTTATTTTAGCCAGATTCAAATAAAATTGTTAATATCTCGTAGCATATTTCACTTGTTTGAAGACATTTCTGACTGTTTCCAAGATATTTTAGCTTGAATCAAGTTTGCAAATCTATATAAACAAGACAGAAACAACTCGAAGCAAATGAACTAATCTAAGTTCATCAACTAAAACCATCGTAAGCATAAAAAATAAAGATTAAAATCCAAATTTCAAGACATTTTAGCAAATCTAGAATTACACTTTTTGTAGTCTATATTTGTTTTATTTGATTGACTTGGCCATGTGTTTGCACCTGTGACTAATAAGTGCAATAATAATAGATAAGTAGCCTCTTTTTAATCCAAAATGTGCTTGCAATAATAAATAGATTGTCTGAATTCAAATTTGGCCCTCGGATAAAAAATAACTGCCCACCCCTGATCTGCATGTTCGTAAGATTAAACATATAGTTTGTTGGTTGTCTACAGGTAGTCAAACTCTCATGAAGGGGCAATCAATATGTATGCAGACAACAGCAGAAAACGTGCAGCTTCTGGGCTGGACTTCAAAAGGAAATGTTGAAAAAAGTGTTTGCGGACAGAAGTTCCACGCGCACACCAACAGAAGTTCCACGCGCACACCAAGATTCACTGCGCTATTGGGGGGAGCGGGCAGAGGTGCTGTGGGCCGGGAACTTTTGTTTCTCTGAAAATCTGGCAACACTGAGCGAAGCTCGGGCTCATGAGTGTGGCAAGTCTCTCAAAAGACAACATTATCATTATTATAATTTTTTTTATATATATATATAAATATAGAAAGGTTTTGGGCTACATTTGATGCGCATTGTATTTGAAGTTAACAACTTTGTCACTAACCCCGGGCTCACACTGCATCCAGTCCAACACGGTGCAGCCACCGGAGTCTTTACTTAACTTGAAAAGTCTGAGAGTGGCTCACATGGCGTACAGTCTAGTCTGGTGTCTCCAATACAGCCAATCTGGTGCTACAAATACGCTTAGTTCATTTCAAATTTTGGCCGGATAAACAGGAAACCAAGCGAGCGCTGGTGAAGTGAATTCAGTGATTTTCAAAATAAAATCATTACGTTAGTACTAATAATACAAAACACGTCAAAACTTGACATTTACACAAATATCTAACACAGAGGAAGTAAATAAACCTCCCGTGCTTTCGGGGTCTGGCGAGGTCGCCAGCAGAGTCTGTGGCCACAGCAGGACTGTAGACCTCCGGAGCTATTGTGAGTCACCCACCGTAGCAAGACTGGTCCGGTGACTGCACCGGAGTTGGACTGGATGCTGTGTGAGCCCAGGGTAAGGCAACTACACCATAGCATGTAGCGACCTGTGTCAATGGGAGACCAGATTATGTTGGTGCATATTTTACCACAGTTTAAAATGCCACTGGATTAGTAAAGTTCATTTTCCTGATGCACCACCAGTGGTAAATAACTAGAGTTGGGAAAAGACACCATTCTCACACGACAAAATGAGAAATTTTATTGGGTCTACAAGAACAAGTTATGATATAACTAATAATAAATAACCTTGTCGAATTGTATCTCTAAATGATGTATTCAGTGTCAAGTAAGGAATCGTCTGCAAAGACCTTTTTCATTTGAAAAATAATAAGGCTTTTGTTTCCAATTTTACATTTTTCATTTTAGAAATAACAAGTGATGTGCTTGGGATTGACAGTGTATTAAGGTATTCTTTCATCAGTTAGAACTCAAAGACGCACTTCTGTCTCACACTTCTATCTTACTGTGCGCTAAAAATGCCTGAAACCAATTAAGTTGACAGAAGAGAAGCAAACGGCCCTGTCTGTACTACAGGTGTGTGTCAGAAGCTTATGTAACTTAGAACATATGGCAGATCATTTGTGGGATAAAAATAGAAGATTGGAGGCACTTTGTCAAGCTGGCAATCAAAACATCAATTAAAGTTTAACGTTGACAAAGAGCCCTATTATACTTGTGCAATAAACATTTAGTATAAGAACCTTATGCAACAAGCACAAAGCACAGACTGTCACCAAGAGCATTTAAGCATGAAACAAGGCCATTAACATGCTTTCTTTTTCTATACGAAATGAAAAAGTCATATATTGTGATTAGGGCTGCACTTAGAAATGAGTTAGTGCGATGTGACTGTTAAGTGCAGCAATTATTACAAGGTTTAATGTATTTTTATAAACAATAATTCAGTTATAATCAGTTAAAGCGGACTATGTAACGTGTCAGGTGGACCGCCGAAAATCGCTGTGTAGCATTCAACATGTCTCCGTGACGACAAACAGTGATCCCACTATGCTAATACCATGTTCATGTGGTCCTATGGGAAAATGTTGTTCCGAGTTGAAAATGCACTCGAACAACTGCTCGGAAACTTGGGACCAAAGGAACTGCCCAAGCTCAGCACCTGGTGTCACTGCTGTGGAGATGTTTAGACTGATGAAAATCTGCTGAAAAATAAATACAAACTACCTTTAATGTTAGTTTTTGGACATCAGATCTCACTGTTAGGTCTATTAACCTCAGTTAAAAGTGCCGTGTCATTTATTTATTATGGTTAACAAAGAATTCCCGACTTTCCGAAGAAAAAAGTACATGCAAACAAGGTCGAAATCTTGACCTCTCATCTCGAAAACACAATTACCTGAGGACCACATGAATACAGCATATGCTACAAGAGAGAATCAACGTTGTTCAGAGCAAATGCATATTTTCCCAAGGTATTTCTTAAGCAACATCTAAGCACATTTATCAAGGTTAATGTACAATAAATACATTCTAGGCAAAGCAAACATATCTCAGCTGAGATAAACATGTTAAAGTCTCCATCAGAACATTTTTAGTGCATCTTTAATTGATTGTGAACAACAACAAGAAGTAACTCATTCTTACAAATCCTTAACAGTCTTTCTCCTACCACTCTAGAGATGTCACATGTTTGTCACGTGATGCTTTGGTTGGCGAAATGTTTAAAATGTAACTGACACACACTAAATAAGGGTCGAGCCATTAATTGAAAAATCGAGAAATTTAGATCGAATTGAACTGAATCGTCAAATATTTGGTTGTAGGTTTTGAATCAGAAGATCAAAAACCAATCTATTGACAGTAAAATGTGTAGTTTGGGGCAAAAGTCAAACTTGTTTTTGAAAAAGTTAAACAAAATAAAATTGAGATTGATCCATATGAGAAAAAAATTGTGATAATATTTTTTCCAGATCACCCAGCCCTATACTGAACAAACAAGACAATGATTGTATCTTGCTGTGCAACTGGAGCAACCCAGAGAGCTTCTACTGTGCTCATAAAAACCCTACACCAAGAAGAAAGTTTTGGATTTTGGCAATTAGGTTCCGATGAAAAAAAAAAAACAATGGAAACTAGTTTTGGTTCTGCCAGCCAGTGAGTGGCCACGCTTGTATTTTGACGTCACACAATTGCTCCACAAACATTGCTCACCCTGCATCCACAACTCTGCTGATGAGTTTAGTTTCATGCTATAAATGTCTTAAAAGATCCTTATAACGTCTTTCACAGCCATTAAAAGTCACCAATTACAACCGATAGCTACAAACCTGCGATCAAATTATTTCAGCCTTTATTTTTTTCTCCATAGCACACAAACACCCTATTGCTAAGCCAATAAACCTATAGGAAACACTGCTTAATCTATCAACATAGCAATATTAAACAATTCGCAATCCATTCCAAATCTAAAAAAAATGCACTTACAATAATAGTTTGATACAAGGATATAAAAGTCTTACCAGTGATCAGTTCCCGAACCTCCATGTCGTTGGTCTTCCTCAGCAGCCGGACGAGCGCTGGAATCCCGTCGCAGTTTTTGATGGCCACTTTGTTGTCATTGTCCTTCCCGTAGGAGATATTACGCAGCGCCCCACAGGCTTTACGATGCACCTCAGATTTGGGATGGTCCAGGAGTCCCACCAGCACCGGTATTCCCTTCAGCTGACGTACATCCTTCTTTATTTTATCGTTTTCGTAGCACAGATGCTGCAAATAGGCGGCCGCGTTGGATTTCACGGGGTCGATGGGGTGTCCGAGCATGGCGATGACTTCGGGTAGATCCGGGTCCCTCCAGCGCGGGTCTTTGCGGATGCTGTCGATGGAAGGTGAGCGCCGGCCTCCCATGCGGTCCAGGCTGGCCATGCTCCCTCTCTCGGGCTGGGCGAGCGGGGCGGAGTACATGCCGTGGATGTATGGATGGTGGCGCTCATCGATCATCTCTGGGTCGATGTGTTCGTCGGGGTAACCCCTGGAAAGTGACAATGACAGGTAGGTAAAATGTTCTCAAAAAATTACGTACCATTTCGATGAAGAATGGGACAATGAGGTTAAGATAATATCTAAACTCCCGGGTCAATTTTTGTGAAACAAAAAGGGGACAGAATGACAAAACTTCCCTCAATAAGAATATAACAACTGCAAACTAACTTTACAAAACAGAGCTATGAAGGGACACATGAGGATCAAACGTAACACCAGAATTGAACGATAAGCAGACACCGGGAGAATATGCAAACTCCAGATAGAAAGGCCTCAGGTCAACTGGGAATTGAACTCAGGACTTCCTCTCTATGAAGCAAGCTTTTATGGTATGAAAAAGTGCTATTCCATTAAAATGCAAAGCTATCAGCAGTATATGTGTCAGCAATTGATGTTTAAAAAAAACGCATACACTTGCAATAGGGTGGTAATCCTTGATGGCGACACAGACGTGGTTCGGCAGCCACAGGGAAGTCTGTTCACGCAGTCAAGTGAGGTGAGCTCAGTGACTAATGAGGAGAGGATGAACCGAGAGGGGCAGGTGTTTGGGAAGAAGAGAGCAGACACAAAGCGACTGTGGCTGACATTACCTTTTTGCAACAACAGTATTCGAAACAACTGTTGGTGAGTATTCTTTCTTTCTTGTCACACATACTTTGGACTCAAGCAAATGTACTGTAAACTGTGATAGAAAGCAGAAGAGTAGGTTCAAAAAGCTCACAAACACAAAGGGAATGAGCTTTGAAACTTGCTCCAGTGAAGTTTTTTTTTTTCGTCTTTGTTTTGAAGCCGACCCATAGAAAGGAGAGAGAGAGGATTTGATGTCTGTTCCTCTCACAGAACAGACGAAGCTTGGCTGTGGCCCTCGGGGAAGTATATGACTCTGTCTGATGGCCTCAAGGCTTCCTATCAAGAAGGACTTGGAAATGAGGGTTTACAACATGAGTCTTGCTCATTTTTACCAAGATGCAGCTCAGATAAAAAGATTTACTTTCATCTCTGTTTAGCCATATAGGTTTGTATTAATATTTTATTTTCTGATAGTATATAACAAGGTTTGTTCACCTTTTTAAGCATTTTTCAAGTAGTTTTCAATTTACCTCAGGGCTAGGGCTGGGTATTGCCAAAAGACTTAGGATACGATACCTATCCCATTACAAGGGTCATGATACAATACCTTTCCAAATACAAGGGTCATGATACGATACATATCCCGATACAAGGGTCACGATACGATACTTATCCCATTGCAGGGGTCATGATACGATACCTATCCCAATACAAGGGTCATGATACGATACCTATCCCAATACAAGGGTCATGATACAATACCTATCCCAATACAAGGGTCATGATACGATACCTATCCAATACAAGGGTCATGATACGATACCTATCCCAATACAAGGGCCACGATACGATACCTATCCCAATACAAGGGTCATGATACAATACCTATCCCAATACAAGGGTCATGATACAATACCTATCCCAATACAAGGGTCATGATACAATACCTATCCCAATACAAGGGACATGATACAATACGTATCCCAATACAAGTTCCTTGGTACGTTACGTAGCAAGATACTTTTTTTTTTTTTTTTTATTGTAACTTAATTTAAATTTCAACTTAGTAACAGCAGCCTTGTAACAAACAAAATTAGACATACTGACCAAATCACGTAAATTTAGAAAAAAACTATAGAAAATTATTGTAAAAATTAGGGAAGCTCAACCTCTCCCTCTCTTTGTCTGTCTCTCTCTCTCTGCCTCTCTATCTCTCTCCCTCGCTCCCCATCTCTCGCTCTCTCTCTCGCCCTCTTTGTCTGTCTCTCTCTCCCTCTCTGTCTTTCCCCCGATCGCGCTCTCTGTCTCTCTCTCTCTCTGAGTCTGTCTTTCTCTCTCTCTGTGTCTCTCTCACACCCTCTCTGTCTCTCTCTCTCCCTTGCTCTCTCGGTCTCTCTCTCACTCTCTCTCTTTCTCCCTCTCGCTCTTTCTCCGTCTCTCTCTCTGTCTCTTCTCTCTCTCTCTCTGTCTCACTCACTCTCTCTCTCTCTCTCTCTCTCTCTGAAATGAGTATCTCTTTTTACTTTTTTCAAATTCTCAACAAATTTAATTGGCTTAAAACTACTATTCAGCTTATTTTAAATTGATTCAAGTTAGAAAACCCTCCAAATCTGGCAAAGTAGAAGTATGTGTGTGGGATTCTGTCAAAATGCTATGCAGAATAATAGTAGAATTTGAATAATAACTCACGAGGCAATGCACAAACACAATCACCAAATCTCCAGCATACCTTAAAATCATCACTGCCATTTTGTGCTATGAAAAAGTTGTAAAGTTACAGTGCATAATAAACAAGTATGTCAAAAAACACCATTTTAAAGATGTATTAGTTCTTTGACGAGTGCTACAAACTTTCACTTGATTATAGATTCTGTTTTCACTCCCAAACATGAAGGCGAGGCGAGTTCTTCAGACTGACAAAATACTGTACTTCTCAAACACATGTGGTCGGGGAAAGTTGTGATGAATTTAATTAGAGTTGTGTACTTATCGCTCCCCTCAGCTTGAGACTTGTTTACCCGCGTTACGTAATCCAGCTGCTCTCCCCATTCTCGATCTTTGATGTATGGCGGTCGGTGGTACGGCAAAAAACGGCGGCCAACTCTGTCTGGTGGTTGGCAGGGAATTCCGTACGAGTTTGAATTTTAATGGGTTTGATGTTAGTTAATTATGTGTGTTTACAGTTGGAGAGGATAAAGAGGGTGAGTGAGTGGCGTCCTGCCTCATCTAAGCTCATTGGTTTAGCTTGGCGTGACTGTAATTGATTTGATACGTCTACATGAGCATAAAAGCAGGTTGGAAAAAATCACACACATTTACTTTGAAAGAACAAGATTTTGATTTTTTCTGTGTTGTTTAATTCAAATTAAGCCCAGGTGCCAAATCCGCCCTCGATACACTTTCTAAATGTGAGAAAATACAACATTTTCTCAATGATTCCATATTTTAGCAACAATCTCCTTTGCTCTTGTCCTATTGGCAAATCTTGTTTTAAGATATGTCCAAATAAAGATAAATATGACTTCAATTAAGCATACATTCACCCATTATCCAGCATAAGATTATCAAACTTTAAAGTATATATAGTATTGTCTATATCCTAGCTTAATTCTGCGTCAGCCAATCAGAGACTACACTCCTGTGACATGCTGCTGTCACATGGATCTATTAAAAATGCTTGTTGCCGTGTTTAAACCTGCTGTACGACGTGACACTGGAGGAGGACAGAGACAGCAAAAGGACACTGCCTGGAGGAGGAGTAGGTTGTGCGATTGGGTAAGCTACGGTTTATAAAGGCAACAAGCCTCTATCTCTCTGTACTGCATTTAGAATGTGCGTTTTGTTGGAAAGACAAAGTTTCCTAATTTCAATAAATCATTTATTTTATAAATAAATAAAATGCCAGATAACCCTGCTTTAAAGGTAACTTACAGGAAAATAAAAAGTACCTTGGAGCATTGTTTATAGTGATAAGTGTGTATTATGCTGTACCTGAAGGTCTAAGCAAGACAACACCCAATGTATTCAATATAATATTCAGATTTTAACTGACAAAACAGGGACAAACCTAGACTCCAGCAGCTTTAAAACACGTCTAAACCCAAAAAAAAAAAAAAAAAAAAAAAATCAAACCAAAACAACAAACACGTCGGCTTTCACGGCTCATCTTCATGCAGTTCAGTGCCAGGAAAATCGATCCGAGATGAACCGAGAGGGGAAAAAAAACTCTGAGCCGAGCGATGTAACGAGACACTAAATCCCTATTCAGATGGTTGGAAAGAGGATTAATGGAGAGGACGCGGGGAGCTCCACCGCAGTTCGACTTTCCTCACAAACACTGTTAGCGACGCGGTGCAAAATTAGCTGAATGGACAAACCTTTAGGGAGAGATTTAGTTTTGTACGTACACAATATAGAGATGAGGCTTTGGAGGAGAGCTGGCATTAAAAGTACAGTCGTAATAATAACACAAACTGAAAATGTGTTTGCAATATGTGAGGATAAATCATTGGTAAACTAATAAGGTCTGTCCATTTTATGCCACCATCTTGTACTAAAAATAGAGGCAGAAACCATTAAAAAAACAACAGAATTTAAAAACTCATTTTTAAATTGAGTTTAAAGCATTGATATTCTTTCAACAAGTATCAATGCTGCTGTTCCAGTCTTGAAGTCTGGACCATTGATGCCCCCTAATATTGAGGACTTGGATCCCTTCCACTTGGATTCCTCTCCATTTTCCTCTCTTGGATTGGTCGTCCTTATTCTACTATCAGTGGTCCCCAAACTTTTTCAGCTCGCAAGCAACTTTTAGACTGAGCACAGCCCGAAGATCTACAGATTTACATTATTTTATTGACATTTACATACATTGTTGAAACTGTAGATTTTGAGACTAGTCTGGAGCATATAACACAGTTGGCCTATCTGAACGTTCTTTAATAGTGTAATAATATTTTATGAAAATGCAAGTTATAAAGTTGCTATGATGATGGAAGTTCAAGCTATCATCACCTCACATGTAGCGCTTCAATCTCCTGTAATATGAGTGGTTGGTGATTACCATGGTAACACTGAGGGGAGAAGCTAGAGAAAGTCAACTTTCCTTTAACTCGCATCAACAACAAACAAACTGCTGTAGGTTGGTCAGCCCAGCGTGAGCAGGTAGGATTCTGTATTCTGTTGAATCTCATGGTTGTATCTCGCTGTAAAAGTTCATATAAGCAGATGTGGCTTTTGGGTCGATCACAATTGACAGGTTGGTGACCACTGTGCTAGATTAATTGTCTCCCTCTGTCATTGGGCTCCACTGACTTAAAGTTCTGACCACATCTATAGTCTGTCCATCTATGGGAATGGATCTCTCCTTCACTATGGTTCTCCTCGAAGTTTCTCTTTTTTTTTTTTTTTGTCTAAAGACAAGGGATGCTCTGGGACAATGATCCATTTGTTGTTGGATAATTTGTCTTTGTATTTTAGATTAACTACACTTTCTGATTTTCTAATGCTTCTGTTGGTATTGACTATGTTTTTTTGATTTTTCTGACCTATTTGTTTGCTACATCAACAACCTTGTGATCCTCTGAGATAACTGCTGTTGTCATTTTGGGCTTTACAAAATAACTTGAACTGAATTTTCGATACCCCAATATCAATATCACAATCATAAGCTAGTCTCACCTTGTATTCTGAAAAGAAAGCTACTATATGTTCATAAAACATTAATTTCCTTTTTGTAAAACTATATTTGATCACAATGATACCAATCAGCTTAAACAGGATTCAAAGCTATATTTCTTTTCAAGTCATTCTATTCGATCTGTCAACTTTTACTGATGCTGACCTTAAATTAGAGTAAACTAACCCAGCAGCACAGAAGTAAGAAATCAGTCAAAACAGAAAAACTCAAATGTGAAACTAGCATAAGAATCACAGTGGAAAAGAAAAGACATGAAAGTAGCGTTTTAATCAGTCTAACTAAATGCTTCCTCGCGTAGGCATCTCCATACACTCCCACGCTGCAAGACCATCTGCTAGTTACATCCCGGTGCTAGATATCGGACATGACAAGCCAAGGAGAAGGGAGAAAACTAAAAAAAAAAACTCCACTGATATAATCCTAACATCATCACAGACGCACGGGCCCGCATGCATAACCGCATCGCAATTGTCTCTTTTGAGTATCTCCCTCATTATCTGGCGGACCGGCTTTGTGCGCACTTGCCGAATCCTGTCTAAAGACGTACGCGGTGCTACACTTGCGCCCATCTCGCTTCGTTTGGCTCTGTGACGGCTGGTCTTTGGACGGAGCGGGCGCGGGAGATGGGAATGTCAAGATTTGCATTTAAATTGGCGTCATTGTGAGCGAGGGGCGGGCGTACAGAAGGGGTATGTGAATGAGTTTTTTTTTTTTTTTTTATGTGGCCAGATGCGATGCCCCCGGAACGATCGCGGCAGATCACAGAGCTTGTGTTAATGCGATGCTAAATGTTCGGCTATTTGTGTCGCGCTTATCTCCGCCGCGTGGATGTGTTTGTTTTGTTGTAGGTGAAGAAAAGGATCAAAGGTAGAAGCTGGGAGATATAGATCGTGTGTGGGTTGGACAGAGCTTTCTATCATGATTAAAGGGCTCTCGTCATGCACAACTCACTTTTGTTTTTGGAGTTTTTGATCATGTTATAGCACAGATTAAAGTTGGGGTAGCTACATTTTCTAATTGTAAATGTAAAAAACTAGACCTGTGTTCAGTCTGAATCAAAATAAAAAGCATTTTATTTCTCATTGAGAGCAAAATACTGATTGGCTGTGTTTGAGTGGTCATCTTCAGTCTCATTTCGTTGTCTGTTAAAATATGTTTTTAAATAAGATAAGATATCATTTATCCTTTTTAAGACTTCTTTCATACAAAATAATAATGTTTGTGGATGTTAGCATGTACTTAGAATTTGTGAGAGCTAGGAACTAGTTGAACCTCAGATTATTGGAGTGTGAATATCAGCTACCCCATCTTTAGTTAGTTCCCTCTGGCAACCCGGTGATGAAGATGGCCGCCATGTATGTCAACGGTTCGTCAGTGCACATTGTTGCGAGTTACACGTGACCCACGCTGACAATGAGAGCGAGAGCTGCTAGAACGAGCAGAGTGTAGTCGGAGCTAAAGATTAAAAAGTTACTTTAATTAAATGAAGACTTTGAGCAGGAAAAAGTTATAAATTAAACTAGGTAAGATTTGTCCAACCATTTTGAAATGTGTAAGTTATCTGTGAGCGACAGCAGCAGTTTGTGATTACATTGTGCTCATGGAGAAATGCTTTCTGAACTGCAGTACAATTAAGCGACCACTACCTCAATCGAGACGGTGTTAAGCTAATAGATCCATAGATTTAAGCCTCAGAAAACACTGTTCTGAATGTCACTGATCTGTGATGTCATAGGTACATCTCTGAGATCTTCTGCTGTTTGTAAATTCATGAATTCTCCGGGCTCGTTTTGAGCATTTCTGTACCATTAGCATATCAGCTTTAGCATAGCTGAAGCTCTAGTTAAATTCTTGATGTGGTAAACACATGACTTTTATTTTATTAGTTCTGGTGATGTGATTCCTTAGTTGCATTATTTTTTCTTTTTTTATAACAAAGTAAATGCTAGCATTTCAGCTTTTCAGGGATTGGTATCGATGCCCCATGCTGTCGATACCCGATATCAACTGATACTAGTGTAATGACTGAATGTTAGAGACCCTGAAGTGTCTAGGGGAAAAGGGAACACTGAAATATCTTTTATTTCCAACACAGTCTCGCAAGAAAACGTAGATATAGACTGAAATGTCAAAACGTATGGCGAGCACGTTTTCATGCCTATATTACATAAATATGTTACGAAAAGCCAAAACATCAAATAACCTCGAATTTTGGTTGAAGCCACATGGCGACATTTTCTTTGGGTTAACAGAGTACGTTTAGGTTTCAAGTTACTAAAATGAATAAGTTTAGGGCTGGGGCTTAGGGTAGGGCTGGGCGATCTGGAAAAAAAATAATTGTGTTTTTTTTTTTTCTCTTCTTTATCAATCTTGATTTTCAATTTGATTTTGCTTAACCTTTCAAAAAAACAATGAAAAATGCCCTTCATGTACATAAACAAAACAAAAACTTTACTACATACAACATTTTATATTACTTTTTTTTTTTTACATTTTTTTAACTATTTATCACCATTCTTCCTCAAAGTTTGACTTTTTTGCTCTAAACTACACATTTTTCTGACAAAAGATTGGTTTGGGATTTTTCGATTCAAAACCCACCACCAAATATTTAACAATTCGGTTTGATTCAATCTCAATCTCTCGATTTTTCAAATAATGGTCCAGTTCTAGCTTGGGGTAGGTTAAGATTTATCCGTCAAACCCAAAAGAAAATTCTTTTCGTAACATGTTTATGTAAAAACATGAGCTGAAGTGCTGTGATTGGCCAATGCTCAGCTCAGAAGCTCTCTCATTGGTTTATCTGACGGATGTCCACCTCATCCATGCTATGATTTGTTCCTAGTGTGGCTGGGTAAGCAGTGCAATGCATTGGTTGTCATTGGAATATGAACGGAGCAACAGTTTTGGACTGTATCAAAAGCAACAAGAGAAAGAAGTAGCCCTGGGCATTAATATCAGAATAGAGGTTAGGCACTGACATCATTTTATCCCAAAAATGCTCAGCAACATTTAGAATGAGTGGCATTTTCTATGTATTTCTTTGTTGTCGTGGCAATGGCTTGTCTGCTTCAAGCTTGTGAAGCAGACATACTGCTTGTCAAAGCCTGATTCGTCAGATCTCAAGCTAAGCAAGAAAGGGCCTGGTTAGTACTTGGATGGGAGACCGTTAGAACACCAGGTGCCACAGTGAGACAGGAGATTGTAGTTGTGTCCTTGGGCAAGACACTTAACCACATGCCTCAGTGTCTGTGTACACTGGGTGAGTGGATGCTAGATGTAAAGCGCTTTGAGTGCCTGGAAAGGTAGAAAAGCGCTATATAAATAGACCATCCATTTAGCTTGTCTGCTAACAACAGTTGATGATT
This sequence comes from Mugilogobius chulae, assembly GCA_038363315.1. NCBI lineage: Eukaryota > Metazoa > Chordata > Actinopteri > Gobiiformes > Gobiidae > Mugilogobius > Mugilogobius chulae. Next base: position 144,843 of record JBBPFD010000414.1, read on the forward strand.
TAGGACATTTCAACTGCAACAAACGGACTCGAAAACATTTTTTAAGAAGAAAAAGGTAAAAGTTCAACTGTGTGTGATTTCAATGTCTGATAAAGGTGAGAAGCTAAAGTCTTGTTGTTTATCTGCTTTGCTACAACTGTTGACTTGATTTTCTCTTTTTACATGTCAGTTACAAACCCAGCGCTCCGTAGACTTATTATGGGTTGAATTTGTTATCAAACTGTGGTTTATTTTTCATGTTTTAGCTGTTTATTGAAGTCTTACAAGAGAAAATGTCCTTTCTCACAACCTCTACAAGGACTGTTTTTGACTCAAAAACTGGGAAGTTTTAATGCTAAGCCAAGTACCAAGATAATAGAGAAAAGAGAGGAGTTTAAGCTAGGCTAGGCTGACGATAAAAAAAGAAATAAAATATAATATATATATATATTATATAATATAATATATATAATATAATAAGGAGCATGAAACTAGAGAAATACCAAGGGCTCAGAGAGAGCTGGAGAAGGCTTGGAAGGTGAAGGCAACAGTGGTGCCGTGGTGACGGTGCACTGGGGCCGTGACCCAACTGGATGAGTGCTACAAATATCCTGGATCTACATCGACATCTCAGTCCAGAAAGTGCAGTCCTAGGAACAGCAAGATACTGGCAGAACCTCAAGTTCCTGCTCTGGTAGAGGACCAGCTTGGAAGCGGATGAGACCACCCGGTAGGGAGGGGATCATTTTTATATATATATAATATATATATATAATATAATATAATAAATATAATAATATAATAGAAAGAAATATATACCAAAAAATATTGTATAATAGATTAATTAGATTATAGACAGATAAACATCTCTGTGCTTTTGTGATTTAGCTTTGTTCAAATGAGTAGCTAGCACAACTTAGTAGCCATTTTAATCGCTTTCATCAACCCTTGTACTGAACAATTCTTCAGTCTTAACTCTCCTGTAAATGCATTTGGTTTCCTTTAATTCACTGTTACATTTAACTGCGCAAACGAAATATTCATTACAACATATCATTCCCTTTTATTTGCTTTTGTAATCTTCTCATCCTTCATCTTCCGTCATTAGCTTTCATCATTTTTTCTACGGCGGTTAACGCAAGGCCTCTCGCTCAGCGGACCGTCACAGTGCAGCGCGGAGAGAGATTAGCCGCAGCAGGAATCGTGTTTGCATCTCATCTCCGCACATTTCCTCTGAACATCATTTATGAGCACTTCTGTGACAGCCCCTCGTGAGCTCATTTTGAATCATGGGCAATAATTGTTTTATGGCACACAGAGTTCTTTGTGGAGCACAGAAAAGCTGGGGTGTTTATGGTTTTTTTCGCTCACTAATTTGTTGGGACTGTTTTGACAATCTTTGATAGTTCTAATTGTTTACAGATGAGTGACACTGCTCAGAAGTTTTTGAAACATGAAACATGATGGAGATTATGTTAACAGTATTTGATGCCTACTGCCAGCGTTTGAAGAAATAAAGTTAATGGTCAATGACAAACTGACTTGTTAGTAGTATGTTAGGTGTTCTCTCGTTTATCGCAGGGGTCTTCATCTTTGTTTGTTTACAGGATGGCTATTCACCACACAAGTTACACTTTTTTTTTAAATCGGCATCAAACTCTTTTTAAACAAACAACAGCCCAAATCTTCGTATTGCTCTAGTGATGCGAGGGTTCGTGTGAACCAGGTAGTTCGGTGCGTGGCCAAGACGTGTGCGACTGGTTGGGTTTACAGCGTCTGGAGGATCGTATTTGCTGGAACGCTTTGTGCAAAAGCACGAACTGTTTTTGAATCAGACGCCAAGACTTAAACACATAATGGACAGCGTTCATTTTGTGGATTTATTTCTTCAGTGAGGGCAGCTACCAAGCGTGACATGGATGTTACTTTCAGCGAGGTAAGTGTTTGCGTGCTTGTACTTAGCTGAAGCTCAAACGTGGATTGTTGTGGTAGTTTTGTGTGGTAAATGTGAGGCAGTCAGTGAAGGTGTAGTGTTTTGGACACAGACTGTTAGCGCGTTGTTGCTTCATGTTCAGTCACAGCTGTGTCAGTGCGCTCTTTGCGCAGACAGGTCTGATTACGTAGCTGTTTTTATCTTTAGTTTTTTCTGAAAGCCTTAAGGACTTCATACTGCTAACATGTTTTAAGTAAATAGGCTAAATAAATATAAAAAAAATGTAAAACTGTGAAACACAGAAATATCCTATGCCTTCAGACCTGATTCGGAGAGTCCTGGGTTAGACCTTGCCTGCTTTGACAGACACTTTAGAAAGACATAAGGGTCTGGGATCAGAACGCCAGGTTTCAATTTCGAGGGGGAGTCAACAAATCACAGAAAACTCGGAATTTCCACCAAAACGGCAACGCGCTAAACCGGATGTTGTTGTAAATATGTAGCACAAGGATTTTTTCAATGGAGCAGTGACCAATGTGAAAGCTCTCAACACGGTTTGCTGCTTCAGTTTGATTGATACATTCCTAATTGTTCAAAACCGAAGCTAGAGTCGAAAAAAGTTTTGAAAATGCATAGTGTTTGTGATTGGATCGTCCTAACTTTGGACGACGTTGGCTCTGTCTTTGGTTTCAGACCCTTCTGCATTCAAACAGAACGTAGGAGGTTCTGACTGGTCAGGCAAGGTTAGACCTGCTTCTGTGCTGTTGTCTGTGAATGCTGTGATGTGACACGGTCTCCAAGCAGTGTGTTTTAGTGCAATACTTATGTAGTAACACAGCGTAGACCTAGACTGGGACCGCATGCTGTACACAGTAAAAAAAAGTGCACTAGAAAAAAACCAACTGCAAGACCACGAAAAGTGAAACGCAATATAGCGAGGGAACAAATGGTCTTAAATAACTTTATCTCTATAAAGAAAAGCAGGCGATGTTGAAGGTCAGATTTGAAAGTATAGTGACGGTAACAATGCACATTTTTTCTTTAGCAATCTTAAAATAATAAAAACACATTGAACTGAATAAATGCAAAGCTAAATGTCACCCAACAGAAAAGGTTACATAATGAAGTTGTGTTGAGAATGCTTCCAAAAATAAAGTGAACAATTTAAAACCTGACAATGAAAAGCTATTAAGTCTGCATTATAAGGCTAATTTAACACAATATGCTAAAATATGTAAATGCAGCTCTGCTTAATTTATGAGTGACAATCACAAAATGCTAAAGGCAATCTAGTACGGCTGTATGTCTGGTTTCAAAAGTCATTTCTATACTTGTCTCATCTGCAATTTTCTTCCATTTGAGCTGGAATCAAAATTATAACCAAAAAAACAGAGAGAACACGGTTGTTTTTATCATCTGCATCCACACACACACATATCCACTGCGCTTACAAACGACTGCACTGTGGCGAGCGGAGAAGCCATTTTTGTACAAAACATCTTCATTTTTGTCAGTGCCTAATTGAGGGCTTGCATTGCAAAGATAAGCTGTAATTAAAGCGTTTTAACTCCCAGATTCATTACGCCACTTTGGTGCTAGCAGACTCTGTTCTCGGAAAAAAGAATAATTGTGTGGTATATGCACTGGAGAGCCTGCTCCGGCACGACTGTCACTGAAAAAAATCAGAACACGGAGGGAAAGTAAAGACAATGTAATGAGCACTTTTGAGTAAAAAAAAAAGAAGATGATTGGAGTTTGATTTTTAGTTTGTTAGCTCTGACTTTACTATACCACCTGAACAACTATCACAAAGTAAAGAAAACACTGTAGGTACTTTTTGTTGTTCCTGTAACCTTTTAGACCCTGGTCCCTTTTCCACATAAGAAGGACCAGGAACCAGGAAGGTCAATGTGAGAACCAACTTAGCTCCTGCTCTGGGGCAAGTACTTTTCCCTTAGACCGAGAACCTTTCAGTGTCGCAGCAACGTTATTCGTGGCGTTTTTGACACAGGTTATATGCACGTGACGAACATCAACAACACCAGGCGAATCGGAACGTTTTGTAAAAATAATAATGGCATTAAAGTTGACTGATGGCAGTGAGAGTTGGACGGATGCAGAAGTACAAACACCGCTAAGTTCGTACTCTAACGAGGAAGTACAGCAGGGCCTTGAGTAGGGCTGTGCCATTAATCGAAAAATCGAGAGATCGACATCGAATCAAATGGTGGTGGTGGGTTTTGAATAGAAAGATCAAAAACCAATCTGTTGTCAATAAAATGTGTAGTTTGGAGCAAAATTCAAACTTTGAGGCAGAATATTGTTATATAATTTTTAAAAAAATCGAATAAATGGGACATAATAAAAGTTTTGTTTTGTTTATGTTCATGAATTACATTTTTCATTTGTTTTTTGAAAACAAAATCGAATCGAAACTCGAGATCGATCAATATGAGAAAACAAATTGTAGTTAGATTTTTTTACAGATCGCTGAGGACCCAAAAAAAAACATACGAAACTTCAGCAAGCTAGCTGATGAGCTAGCACAAGTTGGCATTTATCCCACAAAGCAAGGCCGCGAGAAAATAAAAAAAAACCTGCAACAGGATTATAAGGACAAGGACCACAGCAGAGGGGGCAAACATTTCGTGACTGTATTTTGGCACATCGTTCAGCGGTTGACGTCACAGAATGTCCGCTGGATCCTGAGCAGTGCGTATCCTAGAAGATACTTGTTCCTAAGGTAGAATTGGCCCAGTGAAAGGAGTGTAAAAGCCAACCTCCTCTTCATAAGCCTTGTGGAAAAACCTGACCTCGAACTTTCCAATCATACTTGAGGTTGTTGTGACGTCCATTGCTTCTTGACCAACACCACTGTTTACGTTACTATGTTTACATTGCCGTACTTTTTATTGTTGTTATTTTCACTAGTCGTGTTATAATTGAGCACAGCGCTGCGAAAGTGAACGCAGAGCAGTGAGACAGCCACAGGTCTTTAAACTCTGCACAACACAACTGAACAAAAGCCTCTATAAACACTGTTGCACTATCTATTCAACAAAACTACCTTAGCTTGAACAGTTAAAACATCGATAATTTCCTATGCAAAAGTTGATTAATCCAGTCTGTTTTCTTCACAAGCATAAAATCCAAATGAATAAATCCACACGATCGACAAGTGTTGCAAGTTTGTAGTTTTAGCGATCTTTTTTTCCACTCTGACAGACTGCAGGAGCAATTTTAAGTATATTTGTGTCAGTTAACCGGCCAAAGAGCTCACACAAGGTTAAGCCATTCGTCACGGTTAATTGGTGAATCAATTAACCATGATTAACTGGACAGAAATAAAACTGAGTGAAAGCAGCAGATCAGACTGGCTAGCTCAGGAGTGCCCAGCTGGATCCAGGTGTGGCTTGAAATTAAATGAATAAATAAAAATAGGATATAGGCGAGGACGTAAATACAAATAGCTACAAGAACTTGTGCATTTAAGAGCAAGACTTTTGTTAATCACAGTTCCTTCCTGGGCAAACATTGTAAATTGAGGCCAACAATTAATCTGTACCTCAGGGCTATTCAACTTAATTTTTTACCGAGGACCATGGCTTCTGGGCCGAACAGTTGCTGTGTTCGACACTAGGTTGCACCAAACATTCACGGAACTAGATTTATTTCTACAGTGATACCAACCAATGCTGCAGTCCATTTTTATTGCTCTACAAAATGTTCGAACTCGGCGTTATCCCAGCATTAAACCAAATCTATACCAGGTTTAAACCAGGTCTAAAGTGGAATTCAATCAGGACTGAATCATGCACTGTAAAAATGAGCTTAAACTGGATAACAGGTATCGAATAAATGCTCATTATTATCGTTGTTTAAGCACATTTTAACTGTCTTCAAGTAAGATTTGCCCATAGAACAAAAGCAAAGTGGATTATTTGGCTAAAAATATGAAAAATGAAGCTTTTTCTCATGGAAATGAATAAATAAATGCACATGGAATAGAAACGAGAAAAAACATTCAAATCTTATTTTCAGACACTATTAACATATTAAAGAACCGTATGTAAGATGCAAAACTAGTGGTTTTAAAAAGGTATTACAATCACAAACACACATGGGTTGCCAGAGTGTAAAATGGCCCATACATTGAAGATTAGCTACTGACCAATCAGAAACAAGATTTACTATGAATCATGGGTAATAGCCAGAAAGTCACTTTCCCAGACATCTGACTCTGTGTCATGGTTTGTTCCCAAATACTGCTTTTTAACACAATGTGGGTGGAGCCTAATGAGAACTGTGTGGAAACAAGTGCATGAGCCTATCACAGACAGTTGTGTTTGTGTCCTGGTGCAACATCAGTTCAAACTCAAACATGTTCCTGACTCATGGTTCAAAATTCACTTCTGGTTCTAAGAAACCAAACTGGCAACACAAATGAAAGAGTCTTGTGAGGCTCATTCTGCTTTCTGATTGGATAATAAATGTAAACATCAACAAAGGACATCATGTCCATTGCTTTTTTAATTAAGAATAACTCAGAAATACATTGACTTTCAGCAAAAATAATAGCATATTTGGACTTGTTGACCTTGTATCTTTGGACACATGTAATTCATGTTTATGAAATCTGACATCAAAATCTTACATACGGTTCCTTTAAGTAACTTAAGTTGGCCACTATTTCTTGAGTAAAAACCTGAATAACAATCCTGAAATCTACAAACAAGAGAAAATATGTTTTTGTGTTTTTTGGAAAGTGAATGGAGGGTCAGATTATCTCTTTGGAGGGCCGATTTGACACCTGGGCCTTAAGTTGAATAGGCCTGCTGTAACTCATGAAAGCAAGTCTTTTTACTGAAATGTAAATGTCTCAAATTGTGACTGCATTTGACAAAAAGTCAGCGCTCCGGCTCACTGTCCATTCCCTGGTGTTAGCTCACAAAGATACAGTTCGTTTGACTCCGTTCACTTGAAAGACCTGTGACGTTCGACTGGTGACGGAGCGCGGTGGTTCAGGCCGTGTTGTGACACATGTAAGGCAGCCTGGAGATCGCCTGTCACAGCATCGCCTCGCACAGTGAACGGAGCAGTGACTCATTCTCTCAACATGTGGATGACTGTGTGAGCTCGGCCTTTGTAGTGACAGTATCCACATCACAACACGAGTGTGAAACAGACCCAAGCATCAACTATGACTAAGTGATTATTGGTCGACTGTGAACAACATAGAATCAGCAGAGTCAGTAGTTTTCTTTCCCTTGCATAATGTAGAAAGAGCATTCAGTCTGTTAGGTCTCCATAACTTGACAGTGATCCAAAATATTTAAGCAAAAAAGAAGAAATTACGCTGACATTAGGTTGTCCAAGAAAGAAGTAGGCTAACTTTTTATCTGTTCTAACTTTGTTGTATGTTTAGCGAAAAATACACTCTTCCATTGCAAACAAATTCTTCTATCTTAGAATAGTGAATATGACATTTTTGCAGTAAGATAAGGATGACCAAAAAATCATGATGTGACAGTATAAGTAGCATGTATTAGAATTTTGCACAAATACAGTATACATAATTCTAAACACAAAAATACTTGACTTGATGCTTTGTTTCCTTGATCAAGATTACAACAATATGGATTATTGTAAAACAATTTACAATTTAAGAAAAAAAATGTACAGTTGAGGCTTTCCTAAGTCTATTAACAGACATGCCGTAGGTGTAGATGAATTGGACGATCGAAGACTATTTTACTGCAGTTCCATCGTTTGTGGGACATTTTACACCAACTGTAAATTATGACCGATTGCATTGAAATAGACATTGAAATGGCATTACAGTGTCTTTTGAATGGGAGAGTTAGTGTTGACTTGCTAACACCTCTATGACAACCCAGGACTGTTTTGCAATCGACAACAGCTCGACCAAAAGAGAGAAACACCAAAGACTTGTTAAAAAACAAGTAGAGCTGGGCGATATTGACAAAGACAAATATCTCAACAATTCTTTGTCATACCTCAATTACGATATTCAGATGATATTATTTAAAAAACTAACCGGAAAATGTTCAAACACACAGTTGATCAGAAGAATTATACCGTAGTTGTTCCAGACATTTTTGTTCGACTTAAACGTGCTAATAATCAGTTAGTCGACTAAAAGGTCCCCTTTTCTCAAAACTAGTGAGTGTTCAATGTTCTGACCAAATATTGACTCAAACTGCCCTCACAAGACACAAACTCAGAGTTTTCATGCTAAAGTACTATACATAACAAATGCAGCTAAACATGATGTAAAAAAAAAAAAAAAAAAAATCCAATTTCTAATTAATAAAACATTTGGCAACTAAGGCACCAATGAGTGATTACTTGGCTAAAATATCACCTTCTACACTTATATGAACTTATATGAACATTTATATGTAACTTTTTTATTTTAACCTTTAAACAACTATTTGTGAAGCATTTTTCTTTACCATTAAAAAATTTACACAATATTCCATTTTTGCATATCTTCAAACAACCATCACGATATTATCTAAAATTCAAATATTGCCCAGCTCTCCTCATACAGAAGTAAATGTTTGTTTTATGTAGATTGTTAAGGCTGGCCTTTAGCTTTAAAATTGGCATTCATGTACAACAACTGTAAAACCTGATGCCCTGATGAAGACTGCCTAAGTCGAAACGTGTTGGCGTTAATAAATTACAGCAACCAGACGTGCCTCAGATCCATTTTTTTTCTAGAAACTGTAAAACCTTTCTTAAATCTAAGTAAAGTTTTGTTGGTTTCATCAAATTCTACAGCATCTACAGGTTTGCAGCCAGATATTGATAAGCTACTCTATTTTTAGCTGCTCCAATCAGATTAACTGCATTTTTTCTCAAATCAGCAATAGATCGTATAAACCTGTATATAAAACATGTCATTCCTGAAAGAATGTATAAAGACCTTAACTAAGCTCGACTTCTACATCTGAACACACCTGCACCAAAGAAAGACTTAGATTGTGCTACCACGAAATTCCCTCCTACCCACAAACCCCAGCTCTCCTTCTACTTTCTCATCACGACTCTGTCTCCAATCATCCCCGCCTCCTTGGCCCCTGACACTAACACATGTTCACCATCCATTTGTGGGTAAATAGCAATCAAAGCCTTGTTTTCTCTTGTTTTTTTTCTTCCGAGCAACTCGCACTGGAGGAAGAGACAGCTGTTTGGTTGTGCTCTGTGTAATGGAGCTCCTTCTTAGAAACAACATTTCTTTGAGAGGCTGAATCCTTCTTAATCCGATGTAAGTTGAGTCGCAAAAATTTGTAATTACCTATGTTTATGTTCAAAAAGAGAATAGAAGAAAGGAGTCTCCAACTGCAAATTTAATGTAGGATCTTCCTCAGGTCAATGGTTCAAAATTGTGTGCCACTCCTCTTTATACACTCTGTTCACTGATTGGCCGACAGAGGCAAATTACAAGAGTGACCAACACAAGAACAAAACAATAATAAGGAATACTACAGCACCAGTCTATACTTCCCCTATTTAGGTGAAGAAACCATTTCCAACCGCCCAGTTCGCTACAAAGTAAAAAAGCTGCTAATTTCAATAACATATCTGCCTCACCTGACTCTGGGCCCGTCCCGCAGTGGCTCCCTGTGAGTACGTCCCCTGTTGGCCGACGGCAGCGTGCGCCTGTTTGCAGTCGAGTAATCCGGCTCCAGCTCGTACGGCTCCTCCTCTTCCGCTCCCATGCTTCTCCTGTCGTCCTCCAGCCCGTACGGTTCGGGCTGAAATCTCTCCGGCTGCGACGGTTCAAATCCACCGTGCTGCTCCCCATCGGCACCTGGGGCTGGGCGATGTGGCCGTAGTCGTCCTTACGGATCGGTAAAGTGTAGCTGTTCTCGGACGGTAGCTGTTCGGCATGTAGGGGTAGCGCGGCGGCCGGTAGTTAACTCCGCGGGACAGGCTTCCGTAGTTATCCGTCAGATCAGCGTAGCCGTCGTGAAGCCCGTAGTGGCGATGTACTGGCTTTCGGGCGTGTCCGCGTAGGAGTCGTTGTAGGAGTTGTTGTAAGCCCGTGTGAGGGTGGAGGAGGCTTGAGGGGTGATGTATCCGCCGTTTTTCATGTAGCGACGGTCGATGGAGTCGTAGCTGCCGAGAGGGAAGTCCCTCGGGGAGGGGCAAACCGTCGGGACCGAGGGGCACCTGTCGCACCGTCCGCGTGGTCACCGTCTTCACCATTTTAGTCACCTGTAGAGGAGGACAAAGACAACAGGGATTGTCATGGGATGAATTGGAATATGTTGGAGTTAAGTGGATGAAACCCTAAACTCTGCCCAAATAGAGTTGTTAAACTGGGAGAACTAAAAGAGAGTGATGGGAGGAGTCTGGATGTACAAGGAGAAGCAGGTTCACAGACATTTGCAGAAGGTGGTTGTAGTCAGAAAGTAGCTGTAATCAAGAGAAAAAAATAAATAAAAAAAATATAAAAAAGTGTTAATATTGAAAAGAAAAAAAAAAAAAAAAAAAAAAAAAAAAAAAAAAAAAAAAAAAAAAAAAAAAAAAAAAAAAAAAAAAAAAGATGAGCATTATAGCCAACTAGTTATATTTTTTTCATGTATTTAAGTGTATCAAGAGAAAAAAACTTGAAGCGGCGTGGCGCTGTTATCCTCAAATAGAGCCTACTGTTTGTGATAAATAAATGTGGAGATTAGCGTACCGGACCCGACTCGCGGTATCGTGTCGGTGACGAGCCGGTTGGCGTTTTTTTGTTTTCTGCGGTGGCGAGAAGCCGTGCACAAACACAAGGAAGACGTGGAAGTACAAGCACATCAAAGCAGACAAGCGGTGAAGGACAATTTTATAAACGCGCTGATCAGACAACAGAGACCTAGGTGGAGCTTATTTTAGTTACGCCCCCCCTGCACGATCACCCCCACTATGAGAATACTGTATTACAAAATAAACTGCATCACTGAGACCTATTCCTATTCACACGGCTAATATTACCTAGGGACCTCAGTAAATTGTAATAATTACGGACGTCGACGAGTTTCTTCTCCTGTGCCAATCGTCCATGTTGTAAAAATGTCTGTAAAGTTTCCCCCGAATTTTACCTCCTGTAATTCACCAACCTCAGACATCCTCATGTAATTCTAATGCCGCGCAAATGCGTATGTCTGTGTTTTCAAACTATGAATGTTTATAAATGATCTATAATGACTCTGCGCTTATTTTATCTTCAGACAAAATTATTATTATTATTCACGGATCATTCTCAACGGAATTGTTTTTCTACGATTAAAAACCTAAAAATTAATCAAACTATTATTAGAAATCCATGTTCGGAAGTACAACAACCCTTTGTCGAGCAACAGAAGGTCGAGAAGATGGATGTTTGAGAAAAAGTTTGGACAGAACAGTGGACAGAACTTTGCAAAGTTTGGATTTTATAAATGGATTAAAGGAGAGTCTTCGGCTGCTTCATAAGAAATCTGATGTTGTGGATGTGATTCTGATCGACGATCACAACAACGTGACGAGTAGCCACAGCTCAGATCAGCTAGCCCTAATTCACGTTAAAACAAACCGAAAAAACGGCATTTATGAATTAAGTAAATGGTTGTTGTCATAAATTATCTGTCGCCGTTTTCGGAAAGTCTGTAAAAACAAGAAAAGTACAGACGTCAAATATCTCCTTCTGGAAGACTAAAAAAACTCAGACGCCGTGGGGTGATTAAGTTTACAGACGTCCCTAGGTAAATATTATAGGACTTTACAAAGATCTTTAAAAAGGTACAAATGTTACTGGGTTCTGCTTTAGCAAATTTCTCCTTGACTAAATTGCTCCTGTATGAAGGGACTGGACAAGTGAATTAAAAATAGATAACAGAAGTCAGAAAGGATATGGATTTCAAAAAGCATAGCTATTTTTAAAATGATTCCATTTAAAAGGCAACTTGACAAAAAAGGTTTTTATAATGCTTAGTACAATAACATTTGGTAGTATAAAATGTATAATTTGAGGTAAGGATGTTATGGATTCAATGAACAGTAATTGTACAACACACACATTTTATACATTCCTCTGGGGCGAAGAATAAATAAAATAGGCGTGCTGTGTTTTTATCTTAAAGAACGCCTGTTTCTGCGACTAAACCACGATAAGAGGACGTTCAAATCAGCAGCTCAAGTGTTTAAGCTGCTTAAGTGACGAGATGCAAAGCACATTAAAGAAACGCTTCACCACTCACACTTTAAAATGAAAGAAAAGTAAATACTTCACCAAGTGTCTCCTTCAAATGTCACATGAAAAGGACAAACTAGTCTCCATGGTAACTGGGCAGCGTGTTGGTTATTTATAAAGTCAAGTGCAAAAGCCTAAACTAGCCATCTCAGAACATTAAGTTACAAAACGCAGTAAGGTTCGAGAAGCAAAGGTTACCATGGAAATAAAAGCACAACTGCCATGTTTCTTGTCAGGTTTGCAGAAATTGTGATTATATTTTTTCCCAGATCACCCACCCCTACATGGACGCATTACTTTTATGAGATTTTATCAGAAGAAAAGTTGTGTTGTTTGGAGAGAGAGAGAGGACGTGAGTGTGCTGTTTTTTTGGTCATCAGAGGTGTAAAAACTAACGTGTGTGCATTTTGAACACGGTCCTTTTGATACGTAGGGAGAAATTTTACTCTGTGCCGTTACCGTCACCATTGTTTTTTGCATGTTTTCTTCAGAAAATATGTAAACAGAAGTTTATCTCAGCGTTTTCCAGTGCCTCGGCTCTTTTATTGGCTGTTGGGCTGCTGTTTGCCCAGAGGAGGGTCATAAATGCTAAACAGCACCGGAGAGCAGCAAAAATCGTGCTGATATTTCAAACATGTTTAAAAACCCATTACTGAGTTTAGTCTAGTCTTTTCAGCTCCAAACTACACGGTTGTAACGCGAGTCCAGTCGCAGATACCCACACACACACGAGTGACACAACTGCGACTGCTTCAACTAGCTTCAACTAATCTTGATAGGCGTGACAAGGGAAAAAGAATAAATATTGTGTGGCCCGCTTACGTCTTCTTAAAGATAACCTATTTGATTGAGGCAAACATATAACAATGTATTTATTCATTAAATGATGTTTTTTTTACTAGGCTAAGTAGGTAGTATGTTCAGTCTGCAGGCCTTTCTCAGGACATCTAGTCTTTCAACTTCACCTGCATTGCATGGCATTGTTTGCAATTGATTACATTCACATTCTGAGCAGTCACATTTCTGGATGCAATAAGTTTAGAAGCATTTTTCACAAGAGGCGAGTTCTGCTAACAACAATGCAGATAGCAAACTTTTTTTTAAATGAAGTAGCTAAACATACTACCTTGTCGTGAGCAAAGCATGTGAACTCCTACAAATAGTTACAGTTCATATCCATATCTTAAGAATCAGGTAAGGGCCTTTGGCTTTAACTTCTTAAAAAGCTCTCTCTGTCGATCACGCTCACGAATCACTCTCTCTCTCTTTGGACCGCCTGCCAATACAGAAGCTCATTTGCGGCCAGTGAATTCTACTGTGGCCGATAATTGGCTATTTTGTCTGCAGCTATAAATCCATCTCCAACTTTAATGGGCTTTATAATAATGAAGTGGCAAGAGCAGCAGAGGTCTGATAATCTGCATGTTGTGGCTGCAAAAGGTGGTTCTGAAAAGCTGACACTTATGGACCAAAGCAATGCATTTAAAAGCACAGTTTTTATTATTCATTTATTTATTTATTTTTTTCCCAATTTGAGATTTTTGAGATGTGTTTTTTATGTATTTCCCACCACTTAAAAAAAAGGGTTAAACAACAAGGAGTGACAAGAGTGCATTAAACAGATCTAATGCACAGTTGTTTAATCCGATTATACTGTGGTCACATATCATCAACTTCATAATAAATGTAAAATGTCTTCACTAATCTCAATTTATGCTTAGGAAATGTTATTTTTATGGCTAATTTGGTTGTGTCCAGGCTTAAAAACATGGCAATATTACAATATTACAAAATTACGTGCAGACCGCTGTTTTGAGATTGCTTCTTTGTCTCTCACTTTGTCTCTCTTGACCATGGCATGTGTACCAAACCATACCATACCATACCATACCATACCAATGTTTACCTCAGGACGGAAGAGAATATGGAGGAGGATGCAGTCCCTTCATTTTCAAAGCCTGTGCAGGCGATGTATTCCGACCCTTTTGTGTCTCTGTGTTAAAATCACAATCCAAGTTCACAAAATGCAATGTCTGTCCTCTCATGTTGCTTACAATATCCAACACATTAGTCTATTTATACTACAAAAAGTTACACTGTGTTTCCTGCACAATAAAAAGACTCAACACAATGCCGCTGAAAGCAGAGTCAGACAGAGCACCAGAGATTATTTCGTTTCAATCTCGGACTATAAACAGTTGATTGGTTTTGCTCATATGTTGCGCGTTGCTATGGAGACATATTCAGCGCACTGATATGTAGTTGATTTAACCTGCTGAACTGTGTATATACAAAGTTAATGCACGTCAGTTAACATTGGAACTCTCACTGAACATGATGTTACACTAATCAGCGGTCAGCGGTTGGGGAATGAACCACAGATCGGGACTACACGCGATTCGGGGGAGTTAGTGTGTGGTTGATGCATAGATGCGTACTGCCGAGCGGCTGTCACGGCGGGGCCACCGCGCTCACTGCGCTGGACAGCTGGACAGCTGTTTGCTTACATATGACGTATATTACGTTATTCAGACCAGCCCGGCCGAAAACTGCATCGGCCCACCGGGAAAACTCGCGAATCTCCCAATTGTCAGACCAGCTCTGACTTTAAGTTTTGATACTATTGCTTAAACTATCAATATCTTCATCTATATTGTTTTGCCATGACCTTACTACAGTATAAAGATATTAATGAATATACATATAATGCTGATTGTTTGTATTTTTAGATGACAGAACTATTGCAGGAGGGTCAGTCCTTGTGTTACGTATATTTTATTCTTATATGTCACTCATGATAAAATTGCTTCAAATCACGTTACTCAACTAATTAAAAAAATGAAGAATAATGTTACAGCAAAATACTCATTAGTTGCAGCCCAAAAATGCTTAAGGAGCTTGAACTTGATCTGATGTCCTTTGACAGTTTTTTCAACAAAAAATATAATCCTTTAGGTACTCCCAATAGCACCCTTTTCACAGGCTAAATTAAACCCAACCTCGGGCAACCCTGGACCCATTCCTGCATGTGATCAGTTCTATTTGCAACACCATCTCTCTAAATACGGATTCTATATTTTTTCAATCAGCGCTACAATTTAGATCCTAATCAGGGCCGAGCTGGAGCGTGTAATAATATCTGGAAAGCCACGAGGCATTTACCCTTGGTGCAAAAAAAAAAAAAAAAAAAACCAGCATCAACCACATATGGGCTTTCCAATATGGCGTCCTCATTAACTGTGGAACAAACAAACTTGAGCGGCCTTGATTAGACTCAGCACGCCCATAATGATGCTTTCTGCGCTAAGCCAAGGTTTATTTTCCCATTGTGAGACACACTGCAGCATTTTGTATTTGCACGGATAAAAATAACACTTCATTAAGTACATTAAATTGGCTACGGCATATACTTGACCTTGCACACATATCATTTAGATTGTGTGATATATATATATACTTTTTTTAATTAAGTGTCATGACAAACCGAGCACTGGATTTTAAAATTACCACTGATTTCAAGCAGTTCTGGACAGCGACAGAAAAGAGTGCATGTGTACGGCACCTCCTCTGTTCTCCTTTGCTTCACAGAGCAGTGTTCTTATTGCCTCCTCCTCAGTACCTCCCCTCGCGCACACTCACGTGAATACTTCCTCATTCCCTCCAGGGACAACCCCGCGATGTCTTTCTACTTTGAATTCTTCTCTGTTCACCTCACAACACAATGGCTGAATCAAAATCAAATAAAAAAAAAAAGATACACAAAAAGATACCACAACAAATTAGCATTTTTGTGCAGGCGCTGATGTGGCTCTATCCCAAAGCCTCAGACAGCGCAGCGCGCACAGCACAGTGCTGCTTTAAACCATGGATCTAATATATTGTCTGTATAAAACTTTGCTAGCTTGTAGCTGTTGTGAATCAGCTGGACTGCAGCTGGAAAATCCCTCTACAGGCTAGAAAGTATTTTTTCTCTCAGCAAATGGCAAACACAAACTGCTCATGTTCAGTAGAAACAGCACCTACAGCTTTAAGAACATTTGTGGCAATCCTACCTATTTTTACATCATACATTTTTTTCTGGTTCAAACAGGTTTAGTTTTGTATAAAACAACTACTGCTGCTTGATCTGTAACTCCCGCCCTGATTGGTCTGAATGGTCAGAACACCCATTCTTGTGCAAAGAATTGGGGGAAACACAACTGCGCATGTCCATAGCCTGTAGAGCACTAGCAAAAGGCTAAAGCTAACGGCCATGATGGAAACTAACGCCAGTGAGCAAAAGCAATTGATGCACAGCACCCGCCATCTTTGATCACCAGGGCTTGGTTTTAACCATCATTGTTAAAATGAGCATCTCTACAAATGTACAGTTATCTGACTAATGAATGGTAACTCGCATCTTCTCTAAAGCGTTAGTTTTTTAATAAAAGTAGCACTACTTTTAAGTAACTGAACGAGTTACTTTGAAAATTACACCCAACCTGATTTTAAGATCGAGTGAGAAAAAAATGCAGACCACAGACATGAGAACAAATAGCAGTGTCACCACCATGACTTTACACCAGAGCGAGGATATATTGAATTTTAAATAATATCTGGAATGTTGTTAAGATGTGGCACCTGCGGTTTCTCCAGCAGTCTTCCATCAAAGTACTGCCTAGGCCCAACATGCTTAGCATCTGAGTTCTGACGGAATCAGGCTTTAGCGTGCCGGTAAGGTCACAAAAACATGACATCACTGCATTAATTAGGCCAATAGAATTTAAAACAGAGAAGGAACACTAAAAAGGCTGTTATCCACAAATGTCTAGTCACTAAAACACTCCCGACTGATAAGTGTGGAACTACAATGTTCTTCATTTGCTCACCATCTGAACTCATGACATCATCAAATTCTGCAATGTGAACACAACCTATTAACCAAGACAAAACAGCTTAAAGACAAGTTTTAACACATTTTTGCTGAACTGATCAAATATCGTCTGAACATCATTAAAGAGATGTGCCATTATAGAACATTCAACATATGATCCTAATTCTCTCAGACAACACACTCCGCTAATGTGTTGTTACTGAGCTACAGTCGTTATTTACTTCGGCTGTGTAAAAATCTAATGGACGTAAAATCCCTTAACCTTCACTAAAAAGAACACGAAGACGCTTCACAACTTGCGTCCTTGGATGTCCTGCCCTGTCCTCCGTTAGTGCAACCATTAAGCCATAACTCAACACAAAAAAGAACAAAGCAGATATATTTAGAGAATTAGATCATTGTAGATTTAATGATGGTCTTGAACGGTGTCAAAGCTCTCTATAAGTGCTGAAAAAAAACTTTATAAAGTGTGTACAATGAACACTGTTAACTCTGTATGTCATCGCCTGTAATCATGTCAATACTGTCTTACCCTGTGAATCAGATGTCACTTTCCATCATATTATTTATCCACTGTTATGTATCTCTTCTCACACGCTGCTCACATGTTGAAGACACGTACTCATAGTCACATTGTACACATTACTATAGAGCAGGGGTCTCCAACCTTTTTTGCCAGGAGAGCTACTTCTGCAAAAGCAAACTGGCTGTGAGCTGCTACTTTTAGCGATAAACAAAAAACTGAATAACTGTGACATAGTTAAGATTTTGCCAATATCTATTTGGAAGTGGACATAATTAGGCATCTGAAGATACATTTACAGTGTAGAAATAGGCATGTAAGAAATAAAAATTGAGAACAATACATCATTTGTATGATTCCAATATCCTTTGGCGAGCTACGCGGAAGGTAGTGGCGAGCTACTGAACCCTTGCTATAGAGGGAAATTTCATGTGTTCTTTATCAACACGTGAAATGCCCAAGCACCCAGTATGAAAAAGAGCTGCAGCTTATTGACACAAGCTGTAGCAACAAGTTGAGACAGTGCTGTTGTTAGCTAACTACAAAAGTTTATTTCCTTTCAGAAACAAAAGTTATGCTGCCAAATCAACATTTGTGAATGAAATTCAACTCTACGACCCAAAGACGTTACATTCATTGAGTGAAAATACGATGAGAAAAACACTGTCTCAAGCTTCAGGAGACAGACTTCTGTCAGACCAGTTCAGACCTGATCCAAACAGCTGCTCTCGCCCCGTTTTGTCGTTTTAATCAAAGAAGTTTCCCAGCTAACCAGACGGACAGTGTCTCTTTCTGCCCAGGGCATGCGCAGTAAGCGGAATGTGACATCGACGATAATCTCTCTAATAGTGTACTGACAAAACTTTATTCATTCTGTCATACCACAATGTGTTCAACTGTAACAGCAACTTATAATACATACGAGCTTATAGTTTTTCTTCATCTAAACTGTGTATTAATGTTTTAAGGTGCACTGTGTATCTACACAATTCTGTAGAAATAGAAAAAGCATACTTTTAGACATTCTGAACAGGGAATAATGTTGTATCCATAATGTAAAAAACATATACAACTAAAGGAACAGCTTTTCCTTGAAAACATACAAGAGAGGCCCTCCTTTAGGCTTGGCCAAATAACAGTCTTTTTTGTGGCTGTGCAGGAGTTAAGAAGCAAATTTTCATTTTTTATTTAGAACAACAAAGAAAGCTAAATGGCAAAAACGTGTTTTATTCGAGAAAAAAAAGTTACACAGTGCACCTTTAAGTCTATCATTTAGGTCTATTCTAACATTATAGCATGTTTCTTATGCTCCTTTATGTTTGTGAACAGTACGTTGCTACACTTGAACTTCCCCATTGTGGGATAAGTAAAAGAGTTTTTATTTGTTTATTTATTTGAGAAGGGGCATGTAAATGTGCCTGGGTTAGCTGATAGGAGCAACTTTACATCGGTAGTTATTTGCCAAAAAAGCATCCTCAAAGTGAACACTTAAACACTAAATATATGTTATAAAACCAAATACAATTGCCTAAAAAGTGTATATAGTCTTTAAGAGGAATGTCTCTAGTCTCTCCTCACTGCTCCTCTGGTCACTCTACCCTCACGAAAAATGAACAAAGTAATTTAGTGACAGCATAGTCATGTTTGATTTTACACAGACATGTTTAAACTTCATTAAATATTACAAGCTTATTAGTAGTATTTTTGCCTAATATGACAATGGTGATAATTATAGTCTTCTTTTTTTTTGTGTTTACCAAAGTGTGATAAAGAAAAGGGAAACCGAAGGCGTCAAACTGTGCTTTTTACAGCTGTGGAGCAGGCCTTTTATTGAGAGCTTAAGTGGTGCAGAGTTAGTCACACAGCAGTAAATGTGAACTTTCCAAACACTTGATTACGGGGTTCACATTGGGAAATGCACATGATTAGCTTGTTTGCTAAGTCGACACACTGTCTAAACGTGGATACACAACATTCACACCACAATCCAGATTCAGGCATCATTCTTCAGACTTGTGATTTGTGTAGAGTCTGGAGAAAAAAGTCAGCCACACATTTCAGTAGCATTAGAAGTTCAAACCAAACTTTGAGACATTCTGAATGAGTTTAAATACATTTTGTCCGTAATGTGAAAATACAAGATGCAGTAACAATTTATTTTCCGTATATGGTAAAATGGTAAGCTGGCACGACTATCTACAGTAACGCAGCTGTCAAACATGAAAAAACTTTTCATGCTTCATCTTTCAGTTATCTTAATTACTGATTGCATTAAAAAAAAAAAAAAAAATTTTACTTATAGTACATGACTCGTGCAAAGTTCTAGCTTCAAATTGTCCATGTGATAATGTTTCACATAACAGAGGATATGCTAACATTGCCACAATTAAAAAAAAAAAAAAAGTGCACACAAATTATTATTACATAACGATTTGGACATTCACCGGTCATAACGGAATTAATGCGTTTTCAGTAAAATCATTCATAATTTAAGAGTCATGTTTTAAAGCTGTTGCTAACATTGGCCGTTTACCTTAGGTACAACATTAAAGTTTTCTAGACAAAAGCTGAATAATTCAGTCTATTTTCAAAAAAAAATCCAAGTGAATAAAACGATGCATGATTAATATTATCCATAAACACTGCAGTGACAAAGGTTAGTCATTATGAGTTTTAGCGATGATTTAAAATATGGTGATTTCTACAAGTTACTAAACTCATTATTATTTTTAGTATTACATAAAAACGGCATCTGAAGACTATTACTTTTAGCTGCCCTACATCTGATTGAAATCTTATTGTCCTGTAGAATGGGGTAATGTGAACAAACATGCGGTTAATTTATTTTCCTGATTCAAACTAAGAAATGTAGATGTTGTTGAGTTAACTTGAAAATCACTTTGTCAAGTCCAATGTGCAAGTAGTTTCTCACACCACAGTCCCATGCACGTGCTATTTACTGGTTCTGAGTCGGCTGGGGCGGCCTCAGAGATAGAGACCGGGGTCGGGGTGCGCGTGTCGGGCCTGGACTCCGCCGTCAGACCCTCGGACAAGATCACGGGATGGTAAGTTCGACGGGTGATGGTTTTGACCACTTTAGTCACCTACGGCAGGAAGAATGGATGCAAAAAAAAAAACCACCTCAATAAGACAAAGATTTTAGAGCGGTAGCAGCAATTGAAGACTGTCTAACCATGCAAAAGTTTTTATTGTACAAAGTTTCAGTCTTAAGGTAAAATGTGTGAAGTCTACTGTGTTTTGTCCTGTTCAGTCTGAGTTGTACAAGTAAAAAGCATTACTACATACAATAGAGCACAACACTGACCGCCCACCCCCTTGGTTCTGGCTGTACAAAACTCCTATTATAAACTGACAGATAGATTTGGAAAAAATATACACTGCTCAAAATATACCGTACTTATATTAAAGCTTGAAAAGTCCTTGGATCAGCTATGTGGTGAGTAATGAGCAAAGACCACCTGTATTATTTAAAATTTGTTTCTGCAGCTTTATTAACAACAGAATTATTAAACTGTTGTGCCGAATTCAAATATTTGTACCTGTTTCTAGACCAGAAGTCTGCAACCTTCGACTCAAGGGCCACATGTGGCTCTTTAAGGACCTCAGTGTGGCTCTTTGGAATAGGGATGCGCTGATTCGATACTGGGATCAGGAAATTTTGCTGGATTGGGTATCAGCTCCATGATATCGGTTCAGCCGATACCATTGTTGTGCCTTTAATTGGACATAATGAGACTAATTTTGCTGGTGTTGATCCAGAAAGTCTCATATTACAGATCATGTTGTGAAGTTGTGACTTGCACTAATAATACCAGTTACATAACACTGAAAGACAAAATGTCTTATGTTTTAATAAGAAAGAAAAGCAATTTCAGTCCTTACACTAGTATCGGTTGATATTGGGTATCGGTAGATACTTAAAGGCAAAGTATCAGAATCGGTATCGGAACAGAAAAAAACCCTACTTTGGAGTCTTACAGAAAAAAGAATATTAGTATGTGGTATTGCTAATTTGTGTATTTATATTCTAGCATCAACACATGCAAAAACTGTGTTATACTCTGTTGATCACAAGGAAAGTGGGCTATAAAGTACATTTTAGCATTTAGCAATGTCAGAATGCTTGCTAAATGCTAAAATGTACTTTACACAAGAAGTGACAGATTAATTGCTCAAGCCTTTTTCAAAAGGTTTTGTAAAAATTGTGCAAAATAACTTTTTTTATCTTCAACTTATTTTATTTTTTAATCATTAAATGCCTCTTTCTGACTTTAATTTGCTTTGAATTGGGCAATGTAGCACTTGTTTTTAAAGGTTGCAGACCCCTGTTCTAGACTGAAAACAATTGTGCTGTGGATCTGAATTAGCTCGCTACTTTTCTACATTTATATTATTAGAATGGGACTCTGTAATTCGAGAACCAGGGCGAGCTTCCACTGTTGAGCTCCATAACTGGGCTGGACACATATTTTATTAATGTGACAGAAACAGTTTTACAGTCCTGGAGAAGATGGTTCTTTTTCTTTTTTTTTTTTTTCGCAGGGAAAGTTAAAACCATTTTCAAATCAATTATGTTGTCATAATTCCTTTTGATTATGTTCTATTCTTTTATTTTTTTCTCCTGGCAGCCAATTATACCTCCTACCTTGAAGTGATTTTACCCTTTATCTTTAAATGCCACGGGAGCATAATTAATTTTGGCGTATGGAGCTCAACAGTCACTTTGAAGTTCGCTGCAGTTCTCGACGTAAAATTCAATCATTCATTGTTCCAATAAACCAGGAGTGTCAATCTGTGGAGAAGGGGCCAAATGCGGCCTCTCAGATGATTTATGTGGCCTCGGGATGATTTCTGATTATTTTTGATAGTGGCCCCTGATAAAAGCTTGAAACAATTTGAACTACAGGTCCCATAATACACTGCAGCCTAGTGTTGGCGAGAGAGCCGCATTTGTTTAAATTGTTCTTGGAATGAAACTTTATATAGCCGAACCATTTCTGCATAAACACAGAAGGACCCATTTTAAATGTGACCCTCGACCAACTGTAACTCAAATTGGTTTAGCCCAAGCACCATTTGAGTTTAAAACTTCTGCCATACACTTTTCAAAATGTTTAAAAGTTTAAAGAACTATTCACACACATATACTACATACTCATTTGTCTTTATTAAAAAAAAAATAAGCCGTCTAAAATAGGTATGCTAGCTTTATGTAGTCATTTATTATAAATGTTTTGATAAAGACAAATGATGTTCATTAGTTGGTTTCAGTCCAAAAATCATTGTCTTTGACTAAATTTATAATAAATAACACACAGTCCTAGCAAGCTTGCTGGGAATACATTTATCTTTGTAACACTATTTTTATGTTTACAGTCTGCAACGCTTCATATTCCTTCATATTCACTTTTCCACAGTCAGTTTGAGATGATGCCATCAGAGAGAAGATTAGCAGCCCGATCTTGCCCTTTTGTCTTAGCCGGTCTTAGCCTTGGTCTTAATTATTTCTCTGTTGGCCACTAGTGGCTCTCTCCAAGCTCTATACACTGTCAGTATAGAAAGTGTGGCTCCAGCCAGATGTGAGGGTGCAGTTTTTTTCATTGAACCTGACACATGCTCTCACATCTGGCTGGAGCCACACCTTCTACACTGACAGTGTATAGAGCTTGGAGAGAGCCACTAGTGGCCAACAGAGCGGTCAAGCAGCGAGCGGATTTCAACTAGATAACCACTGGCAGCGAGTTCAGAGCTTCACATATGAGGTAAATACTTCACCAGAGAAAGACTGTGTTTATAAAAGTGTGGAAGTTTGGCGCAATGCTAAATGCTAACAAAGAAATTAGTGCAAATATAAAGCAGACAATTTGATAAAAATACTTGACATCCTAGGCCGAGTGTTTTTGTATAAAGCTAGTTCAGTTTGTAGAGTTATTTTAAAATTAAAAAAAAAATAAAATAAAGTATCGGTTAGCATTAGCTTTAGAGACAAAACAGCACTTTTTATAAACACATGGTGAAGTATTTACCTCGTATGTGAAGCTCAGAACTCGCTGTCACTTGTTGTTTGTGTCAATTAATTATTTAATTAGTTTACGGCATTTGAGCGAGCCTCCCGAGGGAATGAATTGAACGAAAACAACGATCCACTGGTATATTCACACCGGAACTAGCCAAGCCGCAGCATGAAAAGGGCCTATTCATCTCCATGTCTTCGTATCTATATTGGACACACTATATTCCCTTAAGTCCTCTTTTGCTGTTGCAGTTGTTGAGCAGTGAGTGATAAAAATGCTATTCTGACGCCATCTGTATGTATTTATAATCCAGTCCACATAAAATATCAAAAATCCCTTGCGATATATTTGTCTGTTTCTATAGTGTACCTCTCGATGAGCTCAGTGATAAAGCATTCATCCCAGACTAATGACACCACCATATGGCTTTTTTTTTTCCTTTCGTGAATCCATAACTAACATTGCAGTTGGCTCCCTGTCGCGCGCTGAGCAGTGAAAGTTCTTTTTATTTGTTTGTGTGGTCTGTCCTCACTCATTAGCTGCTGTGAACAGGGGGAAGAAGCAGTTTTATGGACCCGACTTGAGTTGTGAGTGCAAACCGACATGACGCGCTCCACTCTCGAGGCCAGCTGTGTGCAAGGGCTGTATAACGGCCAAGAGGAGAACGGCATGCTGGGAGAGAGGTACAGGAGAGTCTGTAATTAGTGTTGGTCTGAACAAGACTTCTAAAAATAAAGTATTATAAGAATGCATTGTCAGAACAGGTGTGCTTCGGGTAAAAGAATAAATAACCTAAGACAGGAAAAATTAGAAACTGTGTGTTACATTGTTATGCGCACAACACGAGGTCAAGAACATCTTATTTGTAAGACACTGTATTTAGCATAAAGAGAAGTTTGAAAATACAATTTTATTCTACAAAATCAAATTTACAATGGGATTGTATAAGCAACTTGGTTTAGCCCAATCCTTTTTTGTTGTGATTAATAAGGTTGTGTATGTATATATTTTTTTCTCTTGCTTGTGAATATTGACAACCAAAATAAACTAATTTCATTCATTCATTAAACACTGATTTTAGAGACGGTTATACTCAAAAACATGTTTTTACAACTAAAATACAATACTTTTAGTTTTTCTACATTTCTGCATGATTAAAAATACCTATTTGGTAAATTTCATGTTTTTTTTTTTTCTAAAATATATCTTGATACGTGAAATTATATCGGCATATACTGTATCTGGTTACATATCGTATTGTGACTTCTGTATTGGGATACGTATTGTATCGGAAGGCTCTTGGCAATACCCAAGAGAGTTTGAATCAAGCAGAATCATCAATTATTTGCTGGTGGGTTTTGAATCGAAGACGAAAATCTTTTGTCAATAAAAATGTGTAGTTTGGAGCAAAAGTCAAACTTTGAGGTAGAATATTGAAATATAGTTTGAAAAAATGAGAGGCATTTTTCATTTGGTTTTGAAAAGGTTAAGCAACATCAAATCAAAAATTGAGATCAATCAATATGATAAAAAGCGTGATTATATTTTTTCCCAGCCCTAGTTCAAAATGTGTAACTCACTGCTCGGAGCTGTTTAACATTGGTCCCACAAACGTATCACAAATATATTAACCTGTTTAGAGTGGTTTGTTGTCCAAGAAATCGATTATTTTAGTTTTAGTGAAGCTTGTCATTCTAACAATAGATAGAAGCATTCACAAGTGTTTAATATGAAAAGTCAAACTGCTGGTCCTATGCCTTCCTAGAGCTGTGACGTCATCGTGACATAGGCTGAAAAGGGTCTACAGAATTTTGCCTTTGACTTTCCCCCACAGCATGCCACGCTCTCTAGAAAATACGCATTGCCGACTGTATCCATTGTTAATTTTTTTATTTGCTACTATGGTGATGGCCTCAGTGCAGTGATAGTCAGAACTAAATGCGTTATTCCAAAATAACACACTAGAGTTGCACAAGAATTCTTGCTGATCATGGCATAGTAAAAAAAATAAGTTGGTGTGCGTAGTATATTGTGTAATTTCTAAAGAAAAAAATCAAAAACATTGTCAAAATAAAGGGCTAATTGAACAGAAAACTTGGGGGCAATGACAAAAATCGAATCATGAACTCATCTCTGTTACAATCTGCTTTTTATGACATTTTTTTTTATTGCGATTTACATTTCTCTATTTAGTGCAGCTGTTTGCTCAAATACAGACTAATTTGTTCTCTGATTGGTCAACAAGAAAAACACATTCTGCAGGACTCGTGATAAAATCGAAATTCTGATCTGTCTCCAAGAATATCTCATAGTAAATTCTTGCCATGTCTGATAATCTAAGCAGATATACTACTTTCGCCTTCTTTTCCATCCTCATAAAAATGCCAAAATCCACTACAAACACCACAGAAAGATGTGTTTTTGCTGTAAATCAAAAAGATAGGAGACGCAGACTTTCATCTGCCTTCAGTCGGAGCAGGATAACCATCAAGGCCACTGTGGCACAACTTTGGTTCAAACGCACAGATAAGCGCATAAATAAAACTGTGAGTCGCCGCCGAAGCTGAGAACGAACTCTTTCAAGCCTTAAAGGGAAAACACAAGTGGCACACATTCGCCAAAACTGCGTCGCGTCTAGACCCATTTGCCACCACAAGAAGTTTTCCAAAACGTAGTCTGCTTTGCCCTTTAAAGTACTTTCTAAAAACCCTCACTGTGATGTTATAGTGAAGAGCACGAAAGTTTGCTTTTGCTGATTCGGAAAGTTGTAAATAACTGCATGTTTTTCCTATAAAGTTTAAATGAGGATGTTTTTAAAAAGACCCTGAAGGCAATAGTTGGGATGAAATGAATTTTGCATCGGACACATACAGTAAATTAATCAGTGCATCAAGTCGGGGGAAAATTAGTTTGCAGTGACCAAGCTATGTTTAGTAGCATATTTACTTCCCCAAAACCCAGGAAATGTGCTGTTTGCAAGCTTGTTGTTGTTGTTTTCATATAATTTTTATTTTTGTTTATGTTTTGTGAAAAGTGCTTGTAAAAACTCATCACAGTGAGAACAATCGACACAAATGTTTATATTGAAAATTGCTGGATTATGAACTTATGTTTCCTGTTCTAGTAGAAATGAAATGAACAAGAAATGCTCATAAGTAAGTTGGCTATTTTGAATAAGTCAACTGACGTTAGCATAGATACAGTCAACACTGATTTATATTTGTTGTGGGAGAAAATCATGAGGAAAGTTCTATGTTAAGGCAATGGGAAACTACACATTTTTTGCCAAACCAAGTGTATTTTTAGCACGACTAATTCAAGTCGAGTCGCAACTGAGTTTAAATGGAAGTTGTTGATGTGGCTTTATGTCAGAAAGTAAACAGAGGTGTAAAAATATGTCAGGCAGTGCTAGGATAACGTTAGCAGCATGAAGCTCACAGCTATCATTAGCATTGTTGGATATATAGCTTAATTGAATCGTTGGATCATTTATTCATATTTATGTCAATACTAGCTGTTGTAGTAGTAGTTATAGTAGTAGTTGCAGTTGTAGCAGTAGCTGTGGCAGTTATTGTAGTAGTAGTTGTAGTGATAGTTGTTGTAGTAGCAGTTGCAGTAGTAGTTGTAATAGTTGTAGAAGCCTAGTAGTAGTAGTTGCAGTTTCAATAGTAGTTGTTATAGTTGTAGTAGTCGTTGTAGTAGTAGCAGTTGTAATAGTTGTAGTAGCCTAGTAGTAGTTGCAGTTTCAATAGTAGTTGTAGTAGTTGTTATAGTTGTAGTAGTCGTAGCAGTAGTTGTAGTAGTAGCAGTTATAATAGTTGTAGTAGCCTAGTAGTAGTTGCAGTTTAGTAGTTGTAGTAGCCTAGTAGTAGTTGCAGTTTAGTAGTTGTAGTAGCCTAGTTGTTATAGTTGTGGTAGTAGTTGTAGCAGTAGTAGTAGTAGTTGTTGGTGTAGTAGCTGTTGTAGTTGTAGTTGCAAGTGTAGCAGTAGTTGTTGTAGTAGTAGTTGTAGTAGTAGCTGTAGTAGTTGTAGTAGTAGTAGTAGTTGTTGTGGTAGTAGTTGTAGTAGCCTAGTAGTTGTAGTAGTTGCAGAACTAATTGTAGTAGTTGTTGTTGTTGTAGTAGTTGTAGTAGCAGTAGTTGTTGTGGCAGTAGTTGTAGTAGTAGTAATTGTGGTAGTAGTAGTTCCAGTTGCAGAAATAATTGTAGTAGTTGTTGTAGTAGTAGTTGCAGGTGTAATTGTAGCAGTAGTAGTAGTTGCTGTAGTAGTAGTTGTAATAATACTTGTAGTAGCTGCAGTTTCAATAGTAGTTGTTCTTGTAGTAGTTGCAGTAGTAGCTGTAGTAGTGAGTGATAAAGCTCTTGTTTCCTATAAAAATGTATGAACATGTGTTTCCCCCACAGAGGTCTGTCAGTGGGTGTTCCCTCTGATACCGACTGTATCTATTAGGAGGCTCCTATTGCGTTCTAGTCGTCCTCGGAAGTCGGAACCTTGGAGTATACTTTCATGTCAATTTTTCAGCTCAGACATTCCTGTTACATATACAGTTTGTAAAGCATCGCAAGAAAGTGATTTGGGGTTTTTGTTTGCATTAGTTCTGTGTAGCCGTTAGCAGCACTAGCATTGCAGCACATAACATCAAGTTTATACCGTTAGAAGCTCACAAGCGGCGCAGAAGCAGAGTCACAGAGGCGAGTGAACCATGGACAAACTAAAAAGAAAATAACACCAATGAAGCTAACGGAGGTTTATCTTTCTCAAAACGCAGGGTGCTGTCGTGTTTGATTTTCTATCCGAGTAGGATTTCCGAGTTGGAGGGCGGTTCCCGAAGGAGTTTACAAGTCGGAACTCAGAAGATCCGATTTCTGAGTACCACTGGAACGAAAACTCAAAATGCGATAGGTAAGTGAACAAAAGGTTGATGTACATAACTAAAAATATATACATTATATGTGACACAAAAAAAATATTTATAAATGTGATTTGGAGGTTCATGATGCTTGTGAGTAATGTTCATTGCACTAATTTCCCAAGCATGTTACAGCCACATGAGATGATCCCATATTTTGTCCGAAATGTCTGGAGGTTATTAAAAGGCGCCATGATGTAAAAGTTCCTAATGCCATTTGCATCATCGCTGCATTAAAGGAAGGAAAGAGGGGGCATGCAAATTAAACAGCATACTATATCAAAAAATGCGATCCCTGAAGCGGTGAGCTGGAAACCAAGTATAGTTTGGAGCACTAAGCAGGTGAGACTGCTACAGCTGCGTATGGGCGAATTAAAATGAGGTTGTGAAAGCCAGTTTTTGCTTTGGTCAAAAATATATGGGTAAAATTCACTCACCTTCGGGTTGTTAGACATATCCTTTCAGAAAAAAACAACAAAAAACAAAACAAAAGACGAATCACTAAACACGCTTTGAAAGTGGAACACAGCTACACCAACAGAGTGGCCCCTAATAACACAATTACTGACAAAGTCAAGTTCTTTGGGGTGAAGGATTATGGGATTTGGAGCTCTTAAAAAGTTAAAGGAAGGCATGGCGTTGCGTGGAGAGGAGGCAGTTATCCGGCTAGACAATAATGCAATAATTTAAAGTAGTAATGTCATGGATGAAAGACAGTTAATGGGTTTTTAGGAAGCAGAAAAGTTCAAAACAAAACGGAAAGCTTCTTAGTCTGATTACAAAGTTGTTCTAGGGCATAAACAGTCTGACTTGTTTGGAGGTAATCGTTTTGTTTTTTTGTCAGTACCTTGGTTTCTGTGCGTCTGGTGGTTCCGTCGTCGGAGGTTACCACGGAGACGTGTGAGGTGGGCGTCCCGGGATCTTCTTCGATGGTGACGGTCTCCTCTACCACCTCCTGGGGCTCCTGCATCATGGACAGGGACGTGGCGTTACTGGGACTCTGCTCCTGCACAGACACAGAGGAGAGACTGTTAAAGAACCTGCAATACATCGATTTTAGCTCTGTCGTGTTTAGGCTGGGGTATAAAAATTTTAGATTATATCATGAATGTTGTTTGGAAGTTACCCAAAAGACAGAATCTCAAACTGGGGCCCGGCGACTACATGTGGCCCTTGGACCATTTTTTGATGACTCCTTGCTAAATTGACCCAAATTACAAACAAGCAGAGGTGACACCAAATCACTGTTTTGTAATTCTCAAGTTTTTCACCTCAAGGGCAAGTCAAAGAGAGACAAGTTTAAATCAAGTCCCAAGTCAAAGAGAGACAAGTTCGAATCAAGTCCCAAGTAAAAAAAATACATGTCAAAGTCAAATCCCAAGTCAAAGAGAGACAAGTTTAAGTCAAAGAGTGACAAGTTCAAGTCAAGTTCGAAGTCAAAGAGAGACAAGTCCAAGTCAAGTCCCAAGTCAAAGAGAGACAAGTCCAAGTCAAGTCCCAAGTCAAAGAGCGACAAGTCCAAGTCAAGTCCCAAGTCAAAGAGAGACAAGTCCAAGTCAAGTCCCAAGTCAAAGAGAGACAAGTCCAAGTCAAGTCCCAAGTCAAAGAGAGACAAGTCCAAGTCAAGTCCCAAGTCAAAGAGAGACAAGTTCAAGTCAAGTCCCAAGTCAAAGAGAGACAAGTTCAAGTCAAGTCCCAAGTCAAAGAGAGACAAGTCCAAGTCAAGTCCCAAGTCAAAGAGAGACAAGTCCAAGTCAAGTCCCAAGTCAAGAGAGACAAGTCCAAGTCAAGTCCCAAGTCAAAGAGAGACAAGTCCAAGTCAAGTCCCAAGTCAAAGAGAGACAAGCCCAAGTCAAGTCCCAAGTCGAAAAGAGAGACAAGTTCAAGTCAAGTCCCAAGTCAAAGATAGACAAGTCCAAGTCAAGTCCCAAGTCGAAAAGAGGGACAAGTCTAAGTCAAAGAGAGACAAGTCTAAGTCAAAGAGAGACAAGTCCAAGTCATGTCCAAGTCAAATAGAAATAAGTCCAAGTCAAGGAGAGACAAGTCCAGTCAAGTCCAAGTCGAAAAGAGAGACAAGTTCAAGTCAAGTCCCAAGTCAAAGATAGACAAGTCCAAGTCAAGTCATGTTTCAGTTTGCATGTAAAAATCACTTACCTTCAAGTCCAAGTAAAGTTCCAAAGTCTTAGTCCATTTTATCAAGTCAAGTTTCAAGTCATCAAATAAAGCGACTCAAGTCTGACTCAAGTCCAAGTCACAATTTATCAGAATATGGCAAAAAAAAAAGATCCAAAAAAGCACTAATCATATTGTTTCTCATCTAATACAAAGCACACATCTTGCTTGGCTAGGCTGCTTACTCAAACTGAAAACAAAGGAAGTGAAAATACAGGAAGTGCTCGATTGTGTTTATGCGGGACATTCCGGTCGTCTTCAGAGGCATTTTCCAAAACCCTATTAGTAAATTTCCACTGGAACAGCTTTTAACTCCGAGAAACTTTCCGAGCCAAGGAGATAAAATCCAACATGTCTGCCCCTTTCAGCTTCATTAGAGGATCGCGGTTGTGTTATTTTGTCTCTTCTGTCCACTCGCACTGTTTGAACTTCTACTTGCTCTTAGGTGCCATTTTACTCACGTTGGTAAAAGCTACAGAGCAAACTAAAACTTCAGTCTCAGGCAATGCGGGGTGGGTTAATTAAGAAACTTTGAAATGTTGCTATTTAAAACTAGAAAATTGGTAGTGTTCCAGTTTTGGAAAAATACTTGCTGTGATAATCTCAAATTAAAATGAATGTTAATGTAAAATTCTATGCATGCATAATTAATAAATATAATGAAATCAACTGCTGATTAATTATAATAAATATAACATAATATATGGTAATGCCAAGAAATCGTACATGATAATCAATTGTAAATGGAGATTTTTATAACAGTCTAGTAATTCCTAATGGTCGAAGTTTGAATATGTTTAGATGTAACAAAATTAGGCTCAAACCACCTTTAAAAGCATTTACGGAAAGGACTGTTTTCCATTTTATACATTTAGTCTGTGACCTGACAGTCCATTGTTTATAATTACATTGCTGGTATTACAGTGTGGGCACTGCTGACCTCCAGAGATCTCAAATTGAGTCAACTCTTCTTCCAAGGCAAAGCCAGCGCCTAGGGGAGCCTCTTTGATTCATATTTTATTGGGCAGCGTTTTGAAGACAAAGCGCCCATAGGCTGAGGATAAAAGTGAGCTGTTGTAGCCCACCTGACCCCGAGTGAGAGCGTGAGAAAAATGGCTGCTCGCTGAATTTCCTGAAGATGGAGTGAGCGATAGGAAGTCGGCTGGACCGAGCAGCTACACCCTGCAGTGCAATGCCGCTGTGCATTAGAGTGACAAAATTATTGTCGGCGGGAGGGGGAGAGGAAGGAAGGCATTTGAGGCAATCGTCGATAACCAAAACAGCAAGAGGCCAAGAGAGAGAGAAATCAAAAACAATGGACGGCATGGAAGGAAGAGACCAGACCAATACAGTGTGTGGACGCTCGTAAAGATGTTGCAGGATAGTTTGGTGAAACTACTGTAGAATATTAACCTGATGCATCGGGCGATTTCATTTCACTGAGTGGAAACCGTTTCACATTGCATCATTGGGGCTCGTTCACTTCACAGAAGGCGGGGACTTTTAAAATTTAACCAATCACTATTTTTGGTCGTTTTGTAGTCCAGGAAGTAGGGCATAAACGTGTGTCAGTGATTGTTACCATTTCTGTAAACACGCAAATTAAAAGGTACAAGATCATTTTATAAGTTTATATTAGACACAAGATCAAAGAGGAGAACTCATACAGTCAGCTGTCTCAACTCAGGTTGGTTCTGGCTAACGCATCACTCCTTCTCACTGATTGGACGACCGTACTTCCTGCTTTTTGGGAACAGTTTGGAGTCCTGTGATACCTGACGGCTGAAGTGAAATGAAATTGAGTGGATGAAAATCACATAGACATGAGGGAAATTGCAATAATTATGATCTTGGTTTGTGCTTCAAAAAGCAGAGCAGCATGGAAACTTTTTGGAAAAGTTTGGGCAAAGCGCTTGTAAAAGGCTCTATGACTGAAAATACATTAAAGATGAGGCTGATGGATGTTTCATAAGAAAAGTGGTTACGAGAGAACTGTGTTACAGACTGATGTTTATGCTTCTGCAGTGGAAGTAATTCATGCCTTAACAACAAATAGAAGAAATACACTATCAACAATAAAGTAAACATTTACAATCATATTTCAAAGTGTTCGTCTTTCAGAAAGTCTGTGAAACACAATTAAATTATAGACATGGTTGACCTAGTCCAAATAGACAAAATTAGTATTATGTCCAATAACAAGGTTTGACATTTACAAACGTTCATAAGTACAACTAATTACTACTGCAACAAAGAAACAAGCAAGCAATCATGGTATAAAGTCATTTCATCATATCTCAACCTAAGGCTTGGTCATTAATCGAAAAATCAAGAGATCGAATCAAATCGTCAACTATTTGGTGGTGGGTTTTGAATCAAAAGATCGAAAAAAAACAATCCTTTGTCAGCAAAAATGTGTGTTTTGGAGCTCTAGCAACACCAAAAGTACATATTTTCATTGCTACTTTTAACAATATGAAACAGAAATGGCCACGGAGAGAGCGCAGCCAATTACTGAAAACCCCAGGTAAGTCACAACGCCAAATCCACAGAGACACGCAGCAGAGCAGGGAAGACATTTGATTGAAGAAAGCTTCCTTTTTACCTTGTCTTTGGGTGAAGAAGAATGCATGTTTTCGTCCTGCCCACCACCACTGTTTTCGGAGACACTAACGAGTAAACAATTCCACATTGATTGGACCAAGACTTTGGGTTTCACAGCCTCTAATAGCCCTCATTGATCTGCAGTTTGCTTTGGTGAACAACAGTTAAACTTTGTACAATGTTTTTCCGGTCAAATAAATAGTGTATGTTGCGATTTGGAGAAAAAAAAAATGTCAAGAAAATCACACTAAATGGGCATGAATCTAGTTTTGAACTGACTTAAAGACTCTGGGGTTAAAAGGCATTTGAATTTGTCATTTTCCGTAATGAGAAAAATTAGCTCCGCTCCAGGGTCATAGCAGGTTTCTACAAAAGACTAATCGCCAAAGCACACTCATTTGATTCTGATAAAGGTCGATGATGATTAAATGAGCAAAATCAACAGTCTTAAAGGACTTTGCTCTTTCAGTAAAGGCTCTGAGTACTTGAGTGTATTCAATAATGCATTTAAATGTGCTTAACTCTTTCGCCGCCAGTCGTGTTCTTGATTTGACCTCCTTCGACGCCAGGTCTTTATGCCAATTATAAGCAATATTTACAGCTCCACAAAAAAACTTACGCAACTGGAATCATGACATGTTGAATGCATGAATGAATGATTTATTTAGCACATTTACAGACAGTTGTCCTCCAAAGTAGGGCTGGGCGATATGGCAAAATTTAAATCACAATTTTCTTGGAGGCAGATCACGATTTGTTTTCCTATTGTCTTTGAGGTAATTAGAATTCACTATAAATACCTAAATCCAGCTGTCAAAAGCTGTCCAAGCCCTCTAATGAAAAGTTAATGAAAAATATCAATTACATAGAACATTGAGTGTTGGGGATTTTGCCATATCATGTATTTTTCTTACATTAATAATGACTTTTAGACATGAAAATATGTTAAATTCAAGTTTCAGTCATATATATTGATATATTTTAATAATCAAACCTGAAAAATTGCTAAGCTTCATTCCTTTTATGACTTAAAAGGAGAGAGAAAGAAGCCCAAAGTTGCTAAAAAGACTTGGATTGGGAAACTCTGAGACTAAGAGTAACAGGTTGGCAAAAATAATCTATAGTTGAACAGACAGATCAAAAAGAAATCACAATATGACAATTTCATCCAATTTTATCACAATATTGCCCAGCCCTACTCCAAAGTGCTTCACAAAGTAACCCCCTCCCCACTCAGCAATGGCAAGCCGCCCTGGGCAGCTCAGCAGACACATGGCGCCTCAACCTGTGACCAACACCAAGCATTTCCTACATGCATTGATTGCTGTACATCAATGAGACCTATAAAGGGTCTTTCACACCAACACAACTCCCAGTCGCGGTAGAGATGAGCGACGCAGCATCTGTCCAAGTCTCAGGGGCGCGCCGATGTAAAAGAACATTCACAAAGAGGGAATTTGATTGTCCCGCAAGACTTAGAAGTGCTTACAACCGATGTGCTCTTGTACACAGACCTCGGTGCAGTGCGAAAGAAAGATTTCGTAGAGAGTCTATTTTTGTCGGAGTTGCAGCGGTCTGATGCGACTTTCAAATCATAATACAAGCATTCTCGCGGTAATCCATGTGAATCTGCACGGCTTTGGGCATAACGAACCGCAGTGGACTTGAGCTGGTGTACAAGGCAATCGTATGAAATTCGGACACGTCTCGGGTCGAACCTCGCAGTCTGTGTACGGGAGGCGTAACCCTGACACGGGGAGAACCATTCCCAGTAAAACGTGCAAACATCTGGCTGTAAGACCTAGCCACACTGCCAATGCCTCATTAAAGTCTATGAAGGAAAAAAGATGACTAAAAGTTGAAAATTACAAGAAGTAGAGTTAAAAAAGTGAACCAATCTGTCATCACAAAGAATCATCCAAAAGTGCAGACAACTTACTTGCAACTATTACATAATTTTTGCTACTTGTGTCTAGGAATTACAATTATAAGCATTAACATTGCCTAACAGATGAAAGAAAAAGGTAAGGATATTCTATCAGCATATGGTTCAGTGAAACAACATCCAGCTTGAGCCCAGTGTAGACAGACAGAGAGGGTGAGAGATACAAAGTGCCTCTTGAAGTCTAGACATAAACAAATGCTTATGATCGCAGGCTTTTCACCTCGTCTCTTCTCTCTCTCTCGCTCTATCTGTCTCCACTTTGCAACGCAGCCGAGCTCAGCTTAACATTATGGGCCTAAATAAATGATTAAAAGGCGTCTGGCCCAGGGCAAGCTTGTCTGTCCCAGGAGGATCGGAGGAGCGCGCTCTCTCTGTCAAGGGCAGGAGAAGTGGAGCACAGTGATAATAGCTGATTTCAAAGAGATGAATGATAAAGGGGGAAAAGGGCATGAGACTGCGTGTGTTTAGGAGAGGCGAGGTTGAAAAAAAGCTGCATTTGAGAACAGTTTTACAGTCTTCTTTTTATCTTTGGCAAATTACATCTTAGTTATATTTATTTTAGGGGAGTAACAGTAACGTGCGCGGTTCAGTTTTCAGTTTTGAAAGTTGCTGGTTCGGTATGTTTTGGTATGTTTTTACTCTTAAAAAAGCAGATGAAAAAGTGGCAAACATGGGCTTTTCATCTCAAAATGTGGCCTATCAAACTGTGTGCAAAAACATGTTTATGAAATGTAAGGACCACTGGAGTCAATATATATACTACTTTCACTATAAAAGGAATATTATAGTCGACTTTTGTATTAAGAAATTAACCTTGAGGCCCTGCAGCAGCAATAATAATAACAGAAATAAAAAAAACAACACAATATTACATTTAATTTGTATTTAAATTCATTTGGATACAATTAGCTCAAAACATCTGTACAAAAAAGTAATTAAATTCTTAACTATTTATTTGCCTAGTGTGTGATTCAGCTAAAGTAAATGAGCTCATGTGGAAGCTGTGTTTGTATGTGGCTGTGACAGGAGGAAGCTCAGAGAAGCAGCTCACGTACATGTACATCAATGTGGAGGTAGACTTTTCACACGAGCAGACTCTGCGTGACCTACAGTTGAATGTTGTGCAGCGGCAGAGGTGAGTAAAAATATTCGTATTTATCGCGCGTCAATTCTGAAGTGTTTACAAGCGCTGAGTCATGTAAATGTATCAGTAATATTCACGCAGCACCAAAAATCAGCATGGATGAAAAGTCTTAATTCCAAAATATAGGCTAGCGCATCGCTTAAAGGTGGGTAGGTGATTTTACACTGCAAACACAAATTTTGTTTTAAAACGGACAACTTTCTCTCATAAATCCTTTGACACATGTTTTTTATCAACATGTATTCATTTTTGGTTGTAATTATGGTAAATTAGCGTATTTTTAGAAGCAACAAAGTGAAACCCCAAGTTTAGCCAATCAGAGCGCAGCATTCGGCTCTTAATTAGAACTAAAGCGATTTATTATTACATTTAGACAGTACTCGGTGGTCTCATTTTTTCACAAAGTGCTGGATTATCATCTACTTTTTAGAGGAAACCACAAAATTTACAAACTTACAACTAAAAAAGTGAATTACCCCAACTTTAATAGTGTCCCTGTAGAAACGAGCCACGTAGGAACATTAGTTCCACACCAGGGTCACACAAAATCACATTTATTTACATGAAAACTGTGCTGTACCGAAACGATTCAATATGATCATATACATCCTAACAACCCTACTTTATATGGTCTTAGTCGCCTTAATATGAAATATTGAAATAAGGCTTTGAAATTCTTTGTATGTATCTGTATAAGTATAAGTATAAGTATAAGTATAAGTAGAAGTAGAAGTAGAAGTAGAAGTAGAAGTAGAAGTAGAAGTAGAAGTAGAAGTAGAAGAAGAAGAAGAAGAAGAAGAAGAAGAAGAAGAAGAAGAAGAAAAAGAAGAAATAAAAGAAGAAGAATAAAAGAACAATAAAAATAAGAACTAAATAAAGAATTTAAAAAAGAAAAGAATTTAAAGAAAAAGAAGAAAATTCAAAAAGAATTCAAAGAAGAAGAAGAATTCAAAGAATTCGAAAAATAAGAATTCGATGAATAATGTCAACTTGTCAATGTCAATGTCAACTTTATTTGTATAGCACATTTACAACAACAGGGGATGCCCAAAGTGCTTCACATGCACAATAATAAAAACATACACAAAAATAAGAAGAGGGAAGAAGCAGAAGAATAAGCAGAAGCAGAAGAAGAAGATACCACAAGTGAGAAATAAAATGTGGGACCACGTTTTTATTAATATTAAGTTTTTATTAGAAATTAGCATTAGGAATTTGTAATTAAAGTTTGTCTGAGATG
Source organism: Mugilogobius chulae (assembly GCA_038363315.1). Lineage (NCBI taxonomy): Eukaryota > Metazoa > Chordata > Actinopteri > Gobiiformes > Gobiidae > Mugilogobius > Mugilogobius chulae. The sequence continues at coordinate 182,443 of JBBPFD010000414.1, forward strand.
GATGTCTTCGATTAAATCACAAAGAGAAAATTAGTGTAGCTTAACGAAGCAATATACTATCCAACCAGATCATCCCTAAGGCACAGAATCATAGTATGGGGCCCTGCAAAAACAACTAAAACAATGTTCCCGGAATAAAGCAGGGTTGTTCGGAAGTCCATACAGTCAAAAGGTGAGAGGGCAGTCGCGGGATAACCCGGATAAAGAGAATATCCTGGGAAATCCTGTAAAACACAAGCATTTCTAAATCCACTCAAGCCGATCTGTGAAACATCTGCTTACATCTGGGAACAATGAGGAATGCCGCGCGTTATTCCAAACACAGGTAAATCCCAAAGCTACACACAAAACCGCTGTCATGAATGGATTTAAGCCTCGGGGCCAATACGGACAGGAGTGGAGCAGAAATTGGGTGGAAAAAAGCCGAAAAATACATCAGTTGGAGAAGATTTAACTGCTTCACTTGAGGAGTAGGCAGCACACCTGAGCCTGAAGGTGTTCAATCGATTTGGCTCCGAGGGTTTTGCAATGTTGGGTCAGTAATTCTACTTTGTTTAGGCTGAGAAAATACAAAAATGTGGACTGTGTTTTTACATAGATGCAAAACAGTTACGTAAATTCTGCAATATATCCTGTCTGATATTCCCTGAGTGATGTTTAAAAAGATAACATGAATATAACACAAGCGTTCTCTTGAAAAGTCATGGGAGAATGCCTCGGGCCAAAGACAGAATAATGGTCCAAAAGCACATCTCTAATTCGACTTGTACATTTTAATTTTAACAAACTGTTTTATTATGGATAACACAAACATTACTGTGAGTTTGCCATCTACCATACAAACTAAGTGTCATTAACGCTGCACTGTGTAACTTGTCTGACTGCTCGTCTCTATGGAGATGATACTCATTGGAATGTCACAGAGTATGGCTTCAGACTTTATTACAGCACAACACACATATATTGATTGTGTGAACAAGATGTAGCTGCCTTAATGTCGGGCGTACACTGACTGCGAGGCAGTTTTGGTTCGGGACAGTATCTTGCAAAGTGCTTGTTATACTAAACGCAGTCAGCAGCGGTTTAGATTCGTTCAAGAATGCTCGTATAATGACTTGAAATTGCACCAAACTCGCACTCAGACGTCACTTGCTTTTTGCCATGGTGAAAAGAAATTTAAAAAAATTACACATTTATGTGTTTCAACTATACTGGCTGACTCCGGGTTATGCAAGCAGACCTAAAACATATTTTCAAGCTATTAAAATGACTACTTAATGCAGAAATTTTACCATAAAGAAGCAGAACTAATAATTCCCAAAGACTTGGTAATGCCATTGTATTCACCTTATTATGCCCAGCTCACTTTTCTTGGCAGTGCACTTCCTGTTTAGCTGTAGTTAGCCTTCAGTGTCTAAGTTTATTTTAAAAGTCGGGAAGCTGATTTTTACACTGGAAACACAATCAAGGTTTAAACCTGACAATTTTTTCTCATACATTTTTCGACACATAGTTAATATCAACTTGTATTCATTATAGTTGCAATTGCCACTTAAAAACGTATTTTTACAAACAGCAAAGTGAAACTGGAGAGGATCAATCACAGCGCAGCATTTGGCTCCGATGAGATTATTCAATTCAGACAGCACTCAGTGGTTTCATTTTTTACAAAGTGCTGCAGTTACCATTTACTTTTTAGTGGAAAACACAACATGTATAATTTTACAACTAAAAAAAGTTAGTTACCTCAACTTTAACTGTGGTCATAACTGTTTAAGATCGCTCTGCAAGACTGACAAGCTAACATCTTAACTAGCTTAACAGAGCTAAACAGGAAGTGCGCTGCCAACAAAAGTGGGCGAGGCAGAATATGGTGACACATTTATGCCCTAGAATAGTTAAGGCAGAACAATAACATGGTGCTTCTGCTAAAGTAGAGCTTATTTAAGATCTTTTTAAACAAGAATCAATCTCTACATTATTGCTCACAATGACATCAATGCTACATCTTCAACTTAACAGCTATTCAAGTGAAAACTAAGACTGTCTCATGTGTTGTTGTCATCGTTATGGTCAGTTCAGGACCTGTTCACGCATAAAACCAGAGTCACCTTCCTCCTAATGAACTCACACACAAACCAAGACATGACTTGAAGGAGTTTTCTTTTGTCATCTGTTGTAGACACTTTGAATGGCGTTAACAGCAGGAAAAGTGCAGCTTCTGAACTGGGTTTTAATAAGAAAAAGTTGTAAAAGTGTGTGCGTAAACTACACGAACAGAAGTTCCATGAGTTTCGGTGTGCGCAGAGCTTCTGTTCTTTTACAACTTTTCCTTATGAAAACCCGGTGCATCTGTTCTCATAAGATGTCAAAAGATAACTTATTTTTAAGTTTGGAGTAAACAACAACTGTGTCACTATGGCAACTACATCTATGTCAATCTGAGATCACAAGACGTTAGCGCATAACCTCTATTCTGCAGTAAAGAAGATCATCAGGTTACCTTCGCAAATGAACAAATCTGTGCGCTTCATGAATTCTACATTATTTTGACATGACTTTGTGTCATTTAAAACAAAATGACTCAACTCACATTTTCTGTTTTTTTCAGTCTTCCAAATTCAACATAAAAAGTAAAGCGAAGCAAAGGATATATCAATTATTTCTCATTGTAACAGCTCTGCTCATAGAAAAGCTGCTGTAGCTATGATTTTGTCAAATGTAAGACTAAAAAGCCAGGCGGTGCAGCTGGGCCTGATGGGACCCTAATCTCTTTTCTGTTGGCTCTGATCGTGTGCCAAATCGGAGCTTCTCTCCCTCGTCTCTTTCACGCTTGGCCTCCTGGTTTCAGACACTCCATCATTTACAGCAGAGTTTTTTTTTTTCTACCTTTTCCCAGAAATCTTCCCCGTACTCCTGCACTCCAGTCATTTGACACAGCAGCGGCTCTCCAGACGGGAGCAGGTTACCGCAGCACTCGACGAGCTCAGACTGTTGGAAATGTGAAGCCCACCGAAAGCCTAGCCTCGGAGGTAATGCTTGGTTGCCTCCCATCAAGGCATCAAAATCCCATTTACCCCATGAGATCCAACAATGAGGCGGCAGATGGGAACTCAACTTCTACACGAGCAACATCTAATATTAGCACTTCAACAAAGAAACTGCTGAAAATATATTGATATAGAAAACAAGTGGCACTGATATTTCAAATAATGTTGATTTTGATCATAGTTACTGAATAGACTTTAACAGACCTACAAAAAATAAAAAATATCAGGGGTGTAACGGTTTGGTCGCGCAAAAACTGTTCACACGCTGCAGTTTCTACACAAACACTATTAAGCGATGCAGCGCTAGCTTTTATTTGAGGTTTTGCAAACTTATTCTTTGGACTATTATTCATCTACGCTACTTTCTTGGTGCCATGTGAACATTTGGACTCACCGCTGTCGCCGCGTCCCATTCACCTGTAGCACACACAATCACAGCCACATGTCTTTCTGTGAGTAAAATTCTGCACAACCATCGCTCAATCAGCGCATTCACATGTTGGACAGTCTCAAAGCCTCCAAAACACCAACGTCATGAGCCCCTGTTCGTTTAGGCAACATTAGTTGAATCACGCCCTGTGCAAATGAACAAGAAAACAAAAGTTGTACAGATTTAGGAGATTAAGTAAATGTAAATGAAGGCTTTGGAAGACATCATAGACAACACTGAATGAATAACGTGAGTTTTGTGTCGGAGCGATCATGACGTGCGGTGGGGTTTTTACAGCTCTGAGGTTGTATGGAACTAGGTCTACTTGCTTACTTGCACATCTAGTATTTTGCAGACATATTGAACATATGAATACTTTAGCCTACAAAAGCACATGAGCTCATGACGTGAGTATTTTCTAAAACTGAAAATGAGAAAGTCAAACACCGAAGCCAGCTACGAACACGCACATCACTGAACGTCGCACCAGTCGCTCACCGAGCTGAGCCAACTGACTGACGATGTAATTTGTTGTGGATAATCGCTTTGAAACTCTCCAAATGAGCGATGCCGATGCCAGAGGGAGGAGTTTATATATCTCACCTGGGTGGCATGGCTGCACCGTCAACTAGATGTGACGTTGGCGTATGGTTGGGCCATTAATCGAAAAATCAAGAGATCGAGATTGAACCAATTATTTGGTAGTGTTTTTTGAATCGAAAGATCAAAAACCAATCTTTTGTCAATAAAAATGTGTAGTTTGGAGCAAAAGTCAAACTTTGAGGCAGAATACTGATATATGTTTATGTTCATGAATGGTATTTTTCATTTGGTTTTGATTGAATCAGTCAATATGAGAAAAAAAAGTCGTCATTATATTTCTTTTCCAGATTGCCCAGCCATACGTTGGCGTGTACTGAAAATGCACTGACAGCGCGAACAAAAATGTCCAAAAAAAGGCCCGGAAACTGTAGATAATTAAAATTTGACCCCATATACCTTGAAAAAAAGTAGATTCTGCGTTTAGTTTCTCTTTAACTTTTAAGTTTACGGACATTTTTGATCACATTTCAGTTGGACTAACTCAATATCGTCTGGTATAGAAAGACAGTCACTATATCGTCCAGCACTTATGAAAAAACCTCCTCAAAAACACACACAAAATGAAAACGATTTGAAATTACATTTCGAGGACTGAACCCACACCTCCACAGTAAAGCTTAACCACTGCAATTCCCATTTAAATAAAGCCAGAAGATGTTTTGCAACCTTATCTAATTGAGCCCATATGCCATCAATTAGACAGAACATAAACATATTTAAACACATGGCGTCGCATACCACATATGTTTAGGTCATTCCCTGCAGCCGAAATGTCGGGAACGTGAGAAATGTGAAGTTCTCAGTAGCAGCCAAGCAAGAGGTTAGAAGCGTGAATATTTTAGTAGCGCGGTGGAATAAATAGAAAAGAAGACCTTGGCCATGTAAAACAATGAATCTCGCCAAAAGGTCAGAAGAGATGGACAGAGGTTTGCTTGTTTAGACAGTGGGCAGGGACCGAAGGAGGAAGAATTTTGGCAACGCGTGGGCGATTAGTGGTAGCTGGCGTGTGTAGGAGGACGGTTCTTGAGATTTGGGTTAGCGGTTTTGACGATGTTGGCAAGAATCCCTGAAGATTTGGAGGAAAAGTTCAAAATTCCCTTGCGCTCCTGCTTGGATATCTGTCGGTAAAAGTGAAGAGGACGATGGAGGGTGTTAAAGCAGTGTTTGCCAGGAGTTCATGCGAGGTCGAGTGGAGATTTTAGGGGGTGGGGAATGGGACTTCGGTTTAGGGAGTGTTTATTGTCCCTTCAGAAAGCTGTCAAATTATAATTGTAAGGATTTTAGATGCACGTTTAAGCTAATTCAGATTTACACAGAGCTGCAACGAGTCAGTTTTTCCAGTATTTTGCACAGTTTTTATACTGCATGTGTTTTTCAGCTCTTGGTCTTTGGTTCTCATTAGAGCTGGGCAATATATCGAATTTTAGATATCGTATGTGTTTTGAAGATATGCAAAAATTGAATATCGAGTAGACCTATATCCTGCAGTAAAAACATGCTACAAAGGAGTAGAGCTGTAGTCGATCAAGAATTCGTCGACTAAAGACATGACCCATCGACCGATTAATGACTAAAAAAGCGTGCAAAAGCTCTGAAGCTAAAAATAAGTCAAAAACATGCAAATCAACGCTAAAACTGTGTCGAAACTAGAACAGTAATATGAACGACTGAATTAAAAGCGAACGACAAAATTACAAAGAACAGCGCAGGCGGGTCAGACTTTCATTGGTCCAGCGACCCCGCTCGATCCTTAAACAAAATGCGTCTAAGTGATTTTGAATATTTGTTTTATTGCACTCGTTTTGATAAAAGAGCGGAGTTACATGTGTTCGGATGTACGGACAATAAAGAGGTGAGAACCAGCGTGGATACAGGCCGCAGTCTCGTAAGTGCAATAACTTTACTTTATGTGTATTTTAGGTCAGTTTATGTATGAACCCTTTTGCTGTGTAGGCTGTTTTCTGCGTTTTTTGACTTGTGGAGTCGATATGCGTAGACAGTGCGCTGAGCTGCAGACGAGCGTGTGTGGGGGGCTGTGGATCAGATTTAGCTGCCTGATTTCTGTCAGAATGAATGAAAATCTCTGTGTGACGTGTCAAAAAACATGTAACACAGACTAATTACTAATCGTTTAACATCGAGTAGGATGGACGTTGGTTGTATTTAGATTTCTAAGCTCTATGTTCAAAGTCGAGGGAGTCAAAAACATTTTGGGCAACTGAGTTACAATAAGCATGCTAGATACCATTTGAACAAAAGAAATTAACCAAAAATTGATATTTAATGCACCAAAAAAAATCTTTTTTTTTTTTCAGAAATTTTTAATCTTGAGTTTCATCAAAACTGGTTTGTAAATAAAATGTTTGATCACAAACTTGCATTTTGTGTTGATAATGTCAGTCCATTGTATAAACATTTAAAATGATTCTAATTTTAATGTGGTATTGAGAATCAAGTCTATTTCTTGACAACTCTGCAATAAAACTTTGCTTTTTTATCATGCAAAAACTATAGCTTATACAGAAAATGAAGAGGAAACTGTGTGTTTGATTGTTGGAAATGACAGATTCTAAAGGTCAATTTACACAAACTCCCCAAAAGGCATCTTCACAATAACACTGAAGACATACTCTCGAATAGAGAATAGTTAGCTTTATTAGCAACTGCCAATAAGTAGCCAGGGTCAAAGATCGGAGGTGGCACCAAAAATATTTAACTCTTTACCTGCCAATGGCGAAAATTGAAAAAAAAACTATAGCTTATACAGAAAATGAAGAGGAAACTGTGTGTTTATATAAAAAAAATGCAGATCAGACCAATGATTCTGTTACAGTTGAATACAAATTCCTTACAATATAAATGCAAGAATTAGTCGACTAATACAATTTTGTTCGACCAAGACTCCATCGACTAAACCACTAAAGAACTACAGCGGAGCTCATGTACAATAAAAATGAAATACTTTTTATAAAAAACAAGGCGCGTTTAAATATCTGTGTTAGAATGTGTATATTAAGCAATTTAAAGAGCTTCATAAAAAAGAAAATGTTTATAATGAGAGATTGTTGAACTTTAGTGATTAATTTGACAAATATTTGTTTAAAAATTAAGCACACTAAAAAACATCTTAAATGAGTAAACAAGGGACTATATGTGCCTAATTATTAATATTAAAAATTGTTTTGTAGATTTGGATTGGTTTGAACATGATTAGTAAAAACCCTAACCCTTTTTCACACACTGATTGGAAATTATGAATGAAAATAAATAAATAAATAAATAAATAAATCTAGTGTTTTTGAGATGACTATTTACTTGTTCTACTTTATTTAAGACAGTCAAACCTGTTCAAATCACACTAAAAACTACACCATTCAATCAAGTTTAAACCTATTAGAATATTTAAGCCAGTGTAACTAATTTGAACACAGATTTTAACACATTTATGTTGAACTGGCAGAATATCCAATTGTCGTTATTGAGATTTGCCAAAAAAATAATCAAAATATTCATTTTTGTCAATATGGCCCAGCCCTAGTTCTCATATATGTCAAATTTGTTAAGGTGAATAGACCCCCGTGCTTAATTACACGCCTAGTTAGGTGTGCAAGTGTGTAACCCTGAAATCAAACCACAGAAGTGAGATTTGTGATATTTCGATGATGCAGACTGTTAAAAAGGAGTTATTGTGGGACTGGATGAACCCTGTGGCTTATTACGTTCTTCTAACATCTCACAAATAAGAGGAAAGCGGAGTTGTATTCATTCAGCTTAATCCTCTTAGATGACCTTGTTTCATAACTGAAGCTGACAACAACTACACAATGAATCGAGGTTTTATAAAAGCATCAAGTAGCAGAAAAACACTCTTTCTCTCTGTACTGTAAGTAATGGTTGCTATAGGAATGGTTTTGATTGTTGCTAATGACAGATTCTACAGGTCAATTTACACAAACTCCCCAAAAGGCATCTTCACAATAACACTGAAGACATACTCTCGAATAGAGAATAGTTAGCTTTATTAGCAACTGCCAATAAGTAGCCAGGGTAAAGATCGAGATGGCACCAAAAATATTTACTCTTTACCTGCCAATGGCGAAAATTTCCGTCATTGGACTTGTATTATTGCGGGGGGCTCTCTGATGCTCGTGCTGACTTTGTTTGCAGTCAAATACATGGTGCAGTTTCACAGATTCACCAGCAGAGGGAGGTGTAGTATGAGTACAAAGACCCAGGGAAGTCACACTGGAAAATACACATGCTCTTTTGTTGACATTGTGCTGCACAATCGCTCGGTTTATGTAATCAGTTGATTCTAAAGGGCCGCTTTCTTTTCAAACAGACTACAGGCAAAACATATTGAAATAAAAACATTGTTGGGTAAATTTAGAACAGCTATTTTCTTTAAAATGAAGAAAAGTAATCTACTGGACTCGAGGAGAACAGCACATGGAGCTAGAGAAAAAGTAATTTTCTCTTCTGTGAGCGATTCAAAAGTGGTCAGAGGAAGTAAAACTTAGGCTGGGCGTTATGGACAAAATGTATATCTCGATATTTTTGAATGACATTTTTAGGTGAAATATTTTTTCTAAGTCTTTTGTCTGCTAATTATAAAGTAGAAAAGTCAATTTTTTAAAAAAGTAAAACTAGTATATAATTGACAATTTGACTATTGAATTGATCTTCTCCTTCTCTTTGCCTTTCATCAGTTTTAGGAGCTCTTTTTCACCAGTGATACAATATCTCGTTATGTATGATATGGCCACATTCATATCTTGGCCAATACATATCTCGTAATATGATATATATCGATATATATCGCCCAGTCCTAGTCAAACTACTGTATTTCTTCATGTTTGGAGGGTTAAACATAATCTATGCCCCATGAAAGAGGCTGGATCTATTCAATTGGCATCAGAAAGTAGAAAAAGTACTGTGCTGCCTTCTCATCTGTAACAGCTTTTGTTAGTTTAAAGATGAAAAAGACACTCGTCTCATTGTTTTAATCACGTAAACCTCATAGTTTTATTCTAAAAACATTATTTCATTGTAGTGGCTCATATTCTTTCACCTAAAAGTAGAACAGACAAAAACAACACTGACATGAAGTTGGATATCTCAAAAAAAAAACTTTGATGTCAAATGCTGATATTAATGAAACAAGAAATTTCAAATGCATTTAAAAAGTAAATGGATTACACTAGAATTTTGCGTCAAACTACAATTAGATCACATCCACGTCATTAGCAGGTTAAAGAATTGTCTAAAACCTATAGAAACTAGACATAAACAATCTGATTCAAGCCATATCCGAGGCTTGAGAGACACATTCATTCTGCCGTCTAAACTCAGATAAATGCTGAACTAGATTGGCGGTGCTTGTTACAGAAGTGCTGCGGTTAGTGTGGCTAATCAGAAATTAATAGGAGCCCATAAAACAACACAGCTCATTTACAAGTCTACGCCTGATTGTCCTGAATACTGAGCAGCGAGCAGAGTCTGTTCTGCTTTTTGATGTTTGAAGCTGAAAGACACTCCATTTACGCTCAGCAACGAGGATTGAGGAGATGTCTAAGTGCTCGTGCTATTTTACTAAGATACTGTTTTTAAATAGAGACCATCCAGCCCTATCCTCATTTTAACCCTTCGTCTCTGCCAGGTCTTTTTACCAATTTTAAGCAATATTCACAGCTCCACAAAAAACATTCTGCAACTGGATTCATGACATGTTGTATATCAAACGAAAAAAAAAAAAAAATGTTTTAATCAGACCCCTGCAAGATTTTGAGAAACAGCAACATATGAAGAAGTATAAGAGACGAGTACAAATACAAAAAAGTCTTGGGCTCTGAGAATAAACTTGCAACACTTTGAGATTAAACACATCATTTTATGAGAATAAAGTGAATACAGTGGAAGCTTTAAATCTTTGTCTCACGATCTCTCTGGGTGGAGTTTGCATGTTCTCCCTCTGTCCCGTGGGTTTTCTCCAGGTACTTCCTTCCACATCCAAAGACATGCATGTTTAGGTGAATTGGGCATCACTGTAAATGTCCCTCAGTGAGTGAATGGGAGTGAATGATTGTCTGTCTAACTCTGCGACAAGTTGGCCACTGTCCAGGGTGTTCCCCGCCTAAGGCCCAAAGATACTGGGACAGGCTCCAGTAACCCGCGACCCCTAACGGGAGTAAGCGATAGAAACTGAATGAATGAATTACAGTTTTACCAGATTAAAATCAGAATTTTAATCATGGTGACACGTGGAACATTTGCAAAAGTGAAGATTATCCTGTTTTACCGTGGCGATAAAGACTTTTACTAAAGCTACTTTCACTTTTTTCTCATAAACTTACAATTTTGACATTGTAAAACGTCACATATTGTTTTGGAAAATGCATGGTTTCAAAATATTTCAAGTTTACTCTTGTAGTCCAACCTTTTTTTTTTTTGCAATAATAAGAATTTGTTCTTTCTATGTTCACAGTGAATATGGCCCTTGGGGAAAAGTAATTGCCCTACATTAATAGTCCTCTTTTTCTAAATGAACCTTTATGTCAGTGTTGTTTTCCTCTGTGTTACTTTTTAGTGAAAAAATAGGAGCTACTACAATGAAAAAATGTCATCAGGATAAAAAATACGATGTTTACATGATAAAACAATGAGGATGAGTGTATTTTTCATCTTTAAAACAACAAAAAAGGCAGCACATCAGTTTTTTTACTTTCTGATGCAGATTATATAGATTCAGACTCTTTTATGGAGCATAGATTATATTGAACCCTCCAAACATGAAGAAATATCTTTGGAGGTGGCGTATGGTAAACAAACACAAAGTTCTGGTGGACATTTCTCACTCAACTTTTGTGACATTGGTGTTTTAAACTGTTTTGTTCCATTTTTGAAAGTAACCGTAATGAGCTGTGTTATGAAAGTCCTCCTGGCTAGTTCCGGTCTTTGAGGAGAACTGAAGCAGGCTCAGGATTCAAAGGTGCTGAGGGAGACTTTTTTTTTTAAATCTGGTTTTCTAATGGAGCCGTTTTTCATCTCCCCAAGGTGTCGATCTGAAAAGAGGTATCCGGCATTTGCAGCGCTCGAATTTGACTGCGGCATACACTATTCATGTGCCTCTGTTTCTCTGCGAGGGGTTGGGAGGAAGAAGAGGAGGAGGATGTGGATGAAATATGGATCATCTCCTCAGTGACTGGCTAAGCCCCTGTTTGCTGGCATTTTGCTTTTGGAGTGTGGCTCCCCTTCCACTCCCCCAGCATCTGTGTGCGGACCCCCGCCCAGCCTCTAATCAGCCTCAAATATCTCAATCTGTTCTGAGGCACACCCCGTCCTGCACTGGGGCTTCTCCCTTGTCGTTATGAGGTCACTGGTGTAGTGTTGGGTTATTGTAAAGTTACTACTATACTGGCACAAAAAAAAAAAAAAAAGTTTATGTCCTCACTAAACGCTGTCAGGAGTTCCTCTGTAAAATCAGATCAGTTTTATACGGCGCCCGGCAAAGGACATCGTGCGCGTTTTTATTTTCAATGTTTTTGCGAGGGAACGCAATGTTTCGCAAAATCAACGTTCCTCCAGACCGATTTACCCAATACATTTTGCGTTCCTCGCAAAGGCTTTGCGTTCCCTCGCAAAAACTTAAATATTTGTGAGTCAAAATTTTCAACATAGACTTTTAAGTTATGAGAAAGAGAGAGAGAGAGGAAGAGAGAGAGCGCAAGAGAGAGAGAGAGAGAGAGAGAGAGAGAAAGAACGGGGAAGGATAGAGAGCAAAAGGGGGAGGGGGATAGAGAGAGAAAGAGTGGGAGAGAGAAAGAGCAAATAAAGAGAGAGGAAAAAGATGAGAGAGAGTGAGAGAAAAAGAGAGGAGAGAGAGAAAGAGAAGAACAGTTGGAAAGGAGATAGAAAGTGAGCGAGAAGGAGAAGAGTGGAAGAGAAAGAGCAAAATGAAAGAGAGAGAGAGAGAAAGAGAATAGGGAGAAAAGTGGAGAGAGTGAGAAAGAAGAGCTGAGAAGAAAGATGAAGAGAAGACAAGGGAAAGGGAGAGAGAGAGAGTAGTGGAAGAGGGAAAGAGCAAATAGAGAGGGGAGGGGAAGGAGAGAGAGTGAAAGAGTGGGAGAGAAAGAGCAAAATAGAGAGAGAGAAGAGAGAATGAAGAGATGAGAGTGAGAGAAAAGAGAGAAGAGAGAGGTAGCGAGAGAGGGGGGCAGTAAAAAGAGAGAGGGGAAATAGAGAGACAGAGAAGAAAGAAAAAGAGTGGGGGTCAAACAGAGAGTGAGCAAAGGAGAGAGAGCCAGAGAGGGGTGAAAAGTAAAGAGTGGGGAAAGAGAAGAAGACAACTCACATACAACTTATATTTTTAAGTTTAACTGCTGTATTACTTTTTGCAGTGTAAACAGTGTTTGATTTCCACAGTTTGATCATTGTAGCTGAGAAAATTTGCTCAAGAAGAAATTAAATGTGTTGCACTGAAACAAATTTGTTTTCCAAAAACTGACAAAGAGTAATTAACTGGCACTGTTGAAGCTTGTTCTCAAACAAAGGTTGTCAAATAGAATGAAACAATCTGTTTGTCAGTTTATATCATGAAAACAGTAATATGGAAAAAGACCAGATCTACAAAGGGTTGTTTCCATACGATAGCAGTATCGTTAAAATGTACAATATTGCACATTTTTCAGGTATCGGTATCGACAAGTACTCATACCAAATCTCTGATCCGATACTGCCCTGTTATGTCCTGAATGAGGAGCCGTAGATGCAGCCGCAGCAGCTGTTCTCTGCTCGTGCTAATGCTACAGCTAACACTCAGAGCAGCGAATGACTGTGTCAAACATAAAATACTCCATATATGCTGAAAACACCTGTGTTACTCTGTGATGTTTCATTTAAAAATAAATATAAATTAAAAAAGGGAAATAGAAAAGTAAAAAATTACAAAACCATTATAAAATGCCCAATATCTTTTTTTTTTTTTTTTTTTTTTTTTTTTTTTTTTTTTTTTTTTTTTTTTTTTTTTTTTTTTTTTTTTTTTTTTTTTTTTTTTTCTCTCTGAGCAACAACACACCTGTCGTTACACTCATGGATGATTTTCATTTAACCTTTAGACATCTTTTTGAAGCGACTGTGGTTGAACTAACTCTAAAAATTGTCCAACAGCAGCGCTAGCTTGCAGCGCTAACATGCTAACTCCAGACTTTTGTTTAGCATTGGCATTTCATTAGAATGAGCGTCTTTTTAGCAGGCCTCACTGTTGTTTTTATGACACACAGAGGTGGAAAAGCACTAAATAAGAATATACTCAACACAATTATGTTTAATGAAAAATATATTTGACTCTAAAATAGGCTTAAACACCCACATGCATAACACTTGCAATAAACACATCTTTGTTATTAAGTAAAACTAGCCTATTTTTATATGCATAGTCTTTTTATGTATTCTTTTTTGCTTTTTGAGACCTATTTACATTCTAGTTTGCAGAAGCTATTATGAAATATGATTATTGAATTAAATTTGAGTTAAAAGCTGTACTATAATTGACTTTAGCCATTATAATGCAATATTTGGTATCGGCACTGGGATTGGTATCGGCACCTACCCTGAGTCAAAGTATCGGTATCGGATCGATTAAAAAAAAAAAATTGGTATCGGAAAAACGCTATAAACTGGTCAAACTGAAAGACAAAGTTGCTAATGGACTGTACTGTCTATGTTTCTGTGCAACACAATCTCATCTCAAAAACGTGTATGTATACCACGCAAATTTAAATGCTTATACCGTTCTTTTTTTGCCTATCTATGTTATGCGTTGCTGCCCTTGTTCATTTGGTGGATGTAAAGATGTGTTGTTTTTGATGAAAATTAACAGAATCTTAACCAACTCCAAGCCCCAGACCTAAACTTACCCATTTCTGTAACTTCAGACCTAAACTTAGCCGTTAAACCCAAAGAAAATGTCCCATGTGGCTTCAATCCAAACATGTCTATAGCCTCTGTTTTACGCTTTCACAGCATGAAATTGAGAAGCCGTATTATAGACACGCAAAAAATGGCTAAAAATGTCCTCATGACACACTAGTTGCACGTTGTAGTAGGCTATGCTGATTAGAGAGACAGTGTTGCGCTGATGCTGCAGATACAAAGCTAATTATCGCTTGACTACTATACTAATCTTTTTGTTCATATTTAAGCAGTCTATTTAACACAGCACAGCAGAAATGAAAGTTGCAAGCCCCTATTTACTTTGATAGTACTTGTAATACCCTGTTTTGGATAAAGCTCAACTACAGTCACAGGAAATGTTGACTTCTGAAGAGCCAGTAAACAGGATCTTTCCCCCCAAAATAGCCGTGAGCTCAAAGAGGAGTGTTGACATGCCGCAGACTCTGGACTGTCCTATTAAGAGATCGGTCAGGCTTGTTTGGAAGACAGATATCAGCCGGGCCCCGGGAGTCTTCACACTGCAGGAAGGAAAAAGCTACCGACTGAGAAGGAGCTGTTAGCCACTATCATCCTAGAATGTATCACCTACTGAATGAACATCAGTGCAGATATTAGAAATTAAACATGCCGTAACCGTGCCATGCCAAGGCGCAGCTTAGGTTTGTTGAAAAAATAATGTAAAAAGAAAACTAAATACCATAATTTGGAGGTTAAGAATGCATTGATAAGTGAGCAAGACATGTGGACTTAGGGCAGAGAGATATGGAATACAATTTATATAAAAAGACAATACTTGTGATAATGATATAATTGGTGATACTGTATATCCAAGATGACCTAAGCATGGCCTAATCTTTTCTGCTAAACAGCTGCTAAAATCAATAAAACAATCACGTACCATCATTTTACCTAAACCGATATTTCAAAATTTTATCAGCAGATGTCAATATTAATGGTAGATTTTCAAGGCATAGCTTTTAAGATTGAGATAGCGTAGCTCAGACAAACATCTTGGCACACTGCATATGCATGAATTTTCAGTTGCATGCAGAGCTTTAGAAAACAGCTGTTGTTGTTTTTTTGTATCGACTGTTGTGGATCGCCAATGTTTCGTGGTATGGTTTGCGAGCTCCTTTTAGCACGTTGATATATTATGTACCTAATATTATCATTCATCTAGCCATTAAAATGTGTGCATAAAAAAGTGAATCAAATAAATTACATGTGATTTCAGAATATGTTTTAAAACCAAGACCAGTCTTGTTTTTTTAAGGTCTTGGTCTCGTCTTGAACTCAAGCATTTGGACTCGGTCTTGTTCTGGATTTGGTTTTATCTTGGACTTGGTCTTGTACTCGGTCTTGTCTTGGACCACATTTCAATGTTACCACGGTGTACTAAACTTGAACCAGGAGCACAGTGACCTGTCCCAGGCACAGTCTGCAACAAGCCCTGCACAATAACACCATGTCGACACTAATAATTGCTTAAAATTACGAAGATGGTCTTGATGGTCTTGGTCTCCTCTCGGTCTCAACCTATGAGTCTCGGTCTTGTCTCAGTTTTCTGTCTTCTGTGGTCTTGGTCTTGTCCCGGTTTTGGGATTCAAGGGTCTCTGAAAGGTCTTGGTCTTTATTATTGCGGTCTTAACTACTACACCTGATTAAACAAACTAATTGGGACAAGATTAGAGATTAATTAGAGATCAACCTGTCACGATACTGTGCGCACATGTACAGAACTATCTCATGAGATTTTTCTTATACATAGCCTATTATGAATGGTCATGTTTTGTATCTTTGAGCAGCTGTAGTAAAAAGTCTCCTCCACACACAGACTTGTAACGGACTTATTCTGACAGAAAACAGTCTACACTCTGTCCCAGTTTGTATTTCGTAATAATAGGACAAATATTGACAGAGATAATTAGTCCTAAACATCGTAAAAGTTAGCGTGAAAAATATATAATATATGCGTGGACATCGCTGGAACAGAGCAGTGTTTTTCAAATCTTGTCTTGTCTCGATCTCGTAGACTCAATCTCGTGGCTTGTCTTGTCTCGTGAAAATTCATCCCGTCCCTATAAACGATCATTGATTTCAGCCATAAAAGTCTAGTACGTACAAAAGCCAAAGAAAGGATCAGTAATAAATAAGGATTTTGCTGTGATTCTCACTTCAAAAAAATGAGAACACATTTGAACAAACTATATCTGTATCTAAGTCCTCATCAACCTTGGAAAGCACCAGTATTCAGGACAATTATGGGAGGAAGAGCAGCTTAAACTGATTTGGAGAGGTAATGGTCCGGACATCCTCAGACTGTCTGACACAAACAGGACTGTCAGTGTTGTAGTAAACACTCTGTACTGAGAGCGACTCCGAGGCTCCAATTGCTGCTGCTGCTGCTAATGCGCTCAGGTCTGCCTCCAGTCGCATGCGTCCAACTGTGGAATGACGACTGTTGTTCTTTTTAATTACATTTAAATGAACCATGTTTCCCCTGGGTGAAGGAGCTGTGGTGTGTTGCAAAATGCTGTCTGAGTTTGCCCCGTGGGAGTTTAAGTATGGCTTAGGGAGAGGGTTCTCAGCCAATCCAATAGCACTAGAAGTAAGTACATTTCAGTGATTGACTAGTTAAGGAGAAGCAAGGTAACTATAGACAGTGAAAGATGGGTCAGATGGACACATTTACCTGACAGATCAATAAACTATTCCCTAAAGCAGGAGTCATCAATAAGTTTTAGAGGAGGGCCCAATATTTTCACAAAGACATTGTGAGGGCCAATGTTTTTTTTTATTTAAATAATTTTCTTATTTTTTCCCAATCAATGACTACATATAATCGGTCTATGCATCTTCAATAATGATAAATACGGTTGTTTTTGTGATTTAATCAATCAAATTATTTTTCTAATTCAGTTATTTGTATTATGGAAGCATTATTATCCAGAAGGGGGTGATAAGCACATAATTACAAGGTTGTCTCTTTTTTTTTTTTACTTGAGACATAGAAATATACTAGCACTCACTGTTTTTGTTAAATGTGTGTTTACAGGGCCATAAAAATCTGTTTCTTATGAAAAAATTGAAAATGTCTTTGTCTTCTAGTGTGATGTCATCGGTTTAGACCTCTGCTCTACTTCCTGTTCCATGTAAAACTATCATTTATATATACAACAGGTATTAATCCACCAAACTAAATAAAAATTTGAAAAACGTTCAAACCTGTCATACGCACTTTAAACAAGTTCAGAGCATAAAAAAATGCATCAAAAATGTGAGTCCTGTTGATTTCATTTGACGTTTGTTCCTTAAGATATCTAATGATATCTGAGGTGGCCAAACAAGCTTGCCGAAGCCTGATCCTGTCAGATCTCAGAAACTAAGCATGTTGAGCCTGGGCAGTGCTTGGATGGGAGACCGCTGGAGGAACCTCAGGTGCTACATCGAACAGACAAAGGAAAAACTCAGCGTTGTATCCAAAAGGTAAGACACGTCACTCACATGGCCTAGTATGGATCTAGTGTGAGTGTGAATGGTCGAAGGGGCTAATGGCATTATTATTATTAGACACACTTCTTGGATTGCAAAAGTAAACTGCTTTTAACAATATTCAATTAAACTATTGGCCAGTAGACTGTTGTCAAGCCTCTGAAAGTGGAGAAAAGTGCTTCTAGACTCATCATAGCGAATAAATAAGATGATACAGTATGTGAGTAAAGCATGAACTGCTGCAAAAGGCTTCAATAGAAACACAGTCTTGAATATTACTGATTCCTGTAACTTCTCCTTTCCTACCACTTAAACATTCGTCTTCTCTAAGCTCAAAGTTCTGAATGTGAACCTAAACAGTGTAAAAGAAGCTCTCAGATGAAGTCCCTCTTGTTACACTAAGTGCTCTGGGTGTACACACACAGTGGCCTTAACCTTGGCCACTTGCTTACCTTGTTATATCGACGAGAACAGGTCTGCCTCTGCATCATTATGAACAGAACAGGAACAGCTACATTGGGATAATGTACTGTATGTGAGTGTGTGGATGCAGGAAAGGGGAAAAGAATACTTTCCCCCGCCACAAAGGAATTCAGTCCCGCCCAGAGAGGCTCGATTCTCACAGAAAGGGGCCAAACTGGTACTGTTACACATTCACCGTGCCATTATTCACTACATGGACAGTGTGGATGCGATTTCACACCAGAAGTACAGCTGCAAAAATGTGCTCTGTATCATATTGTCGTGAGAAGTAAAGGTTTTGTTGCCAGAGATATATGAACTTAAACATGTACATTATATATTTTTGGTAGTGATTTTGTACATAAACGCACTATGTAACTTTTCAGGGGTCTGCAACATGCAGTTCGAGGGCCACATGCGGCTCTTTAAAGGCTCAATTGTAGTTCTTTGCAATCTGATGTAAGAAAAAGAAATGGCACAAGAAAAAGTTAGGGGAAAAAGAAAAAAAAAAGTATAATGTGTGCATTTCTTGAGTGTGTGCACTGGAGCTGAACGTCTTTATTCAGGGTGTTCCTATTCTTACTAGCAGTCCCATTGTCTTGCCAAACCAAAACTTTTAGAAGTATTGCCTAGTTAATTTTTAAGTGACTGAAATCTCTTTTGAAATGGGTTATTATATCAGTATTTCATCTAAATTGTACCAAGAAGTGTTTACTTTTTTTGTAAAAGCTTTGCAAATTCCCAGTTCTATCTTCATTTATGTTGTAAATACAGTTATTAGCTAACCCTAATCCTAACCCTAAAAAAAAGGCAGTAGTTACCTGTCGAATTAAAATTTCGGTAACAAGGCATTGGTCCATAGTCCAATCTCTGTTCTCTTGCGACCTTCAGCCATTGTCTCTGCTAACACATGTACAAGCGAAATCGGAATGAAAACAAAAGCAACAAATGGATTCGCAAAACTTCTCCATGCCTAACTCGGACTTCCAAACATTCTACTGCGCATGTGCTGCCAACAGGCGCGCACAGATGATTACTGTGTTAACGTAAGTACGTAGGATTTGAATGACATGAGCGAGAAACCAATCCTTGACGTAGTCCACACAAAACTCACAGCCATGATTGGAGCTTCGAAATTGTCAAGTACACCTTTGAGTACACCAAATGGTAAATGGTCTCTAGTTCTACTTTTCCACCTTTCAAGACAAAGCGCTTTTCAATCAGGGATCCACTCATCCAGTTTACGCAGACACTAAGGCGGTGTGAGTTAAGTGTCTTGCCCAAGGACACAACGACAGTCCATTCCTGTCGTCCCACCGTGGCACCTGGTGTTCCAGCGGTCTCCCATTTGAAAACTAACCAGGCCCTAACTTGCTTAGCTTCTGAGTTGTGACGAGATCAGTCTTTGACAAGCAGGTATGGCCAAATCAAGTAACTATCAAGTTTATTAAAGTACGATTGAATCACTATCTTGGCGCGAATAAACACTTCAGATGCAAAGTAAAATTACACACTGCAAAATCATTCATTTGGCTGATTTTAGCCAGCTGAGACAAAAAAGTTTTTCAAGACTTTTTTCCACACATGCTGCAGCAGAGGATCTTCCAGAAGTATGGCCTTATCACCAACAGAAAGAAACACACCTGCTCCACTTGTCTCCACCTGCTCCACTTGTCCATCCATCACCCCAGCTTCCCCACCAGCTGCACAAAATCCTCCAGCTAAAGTCCTATTCGCACAGCCTAATATTTACCTATGGGACCTCGTGTAAATTGTAATATTTACAGATGTCATCTGAGTTTCTACTCCCGTGAGAATCGTCCATGTCAGTAAAAATGTCTGTAAAGATTCCCCCGAATTTTACCTCCTGTAATTCATCAAACTCAGACTTCCTCTTGTATCTCTAAAGCCGTTTGAATGTGTATGTCTGTGTTTTCAATACGTGAATGGTTTATGAATGAATTAATAATGACTCTGCTGCTTATTTTACTTTCAAATTTGAACAAAATTATTATTACCATTCTTTATGGATAATTTTCAAATGAAATTGTCATTTTTTTTCCACGATTAAAACGCTAAACATTAATCAAACTACGACTAAAAGTCCGTGAACCTGAAGTACAACAACCTCGTTGGAAGGTTGAGAAGATGGATGTTTGAAGAAAAGTTTGATGTTTGGATGTTTGAATTGTATCACCTTAAATGGATTAAAAGAGAGTCTTCAGCTGTTTGTAAGAAATCTGATATTGTGGATGTGATTTTGAACTCAACGTGACGAGGAGCTACGTTTGCTGCCGCAGCTCAGGTAAGTTTAGCTGATTCACATTAAAACAAACCAAAAACACAAGAAACACTCATTTCATGAATTAGGTAAAAAGGTCTGTCACCATTTCCGAAAAGTCTGAAAAAACAAGAAAATTACAGACATCAAATATCCCCGTGCAAATGCCTGTAAAATCTCAGACGTCGCGGGGTAATTTAAAGTTTACAGACGTCCCGAGGTAAATATTAAGCCAAGCCCAACATCATGAAGATGGTCCAACAAAGACACATTGCTCCTTATAGACTTCATCATTTATCTGTCTCAGTCTGTCTATTCATTCTTAAACTTACTCTATAATAATGAATCCTTCTGATATTTACTAATTGCAGCTTATGTTGGCATAGATTCGTAACCGTCCAATCACGACAGCTTTACCTGACCCATACACATCTATAGCAAGTGCATTAAACATCCTCTATAGAAGAACTTTTAATGAGGTTTTTGGAGTTCTCTTTTTCCCTCCAAAATGTTACCTCAGCAGCGCTACACACCTCTGCACCAGCTGGCACGCTCTGCTTTGTACGTACAGAGGCCCACACAGAGAGACTGGGGTACACTAAGGGGGAAGCTCCGGCCCAAAATAGAGCGAAGGGTGTGAGATGACTGTGGCCAGACCGACTGTGGAGAGCCTTTGTCAGGGGAAGGCTTAGGAGGAGGTATAAGCTCATTCAACGGCTCCTTCTACTGAGAAATGAGTTCTTCACTGTACAAAGGGCCCGAAATAACAGTGTTTAGCGAGGGATCCAGCGGTACAGCATGTGACTAAATGAGCGAACGTTGTTGGGGGAAAAAATGTATTGGTAAATGAAATACGTCACTTCCAAGTTGTTTTCTAAAGTCTGTACTAGATTATAATATAGACAGCTTAAAAGAATGAAAGAAATCTTATTATGATGTTGACTTTTTGCAGCAGAGTTCATATGTTTTGTTCATTTCTCGAATACACTATGAGCCTCCTAATTATAATTATTCACCTTTATGCAGCTTTCAAAACCCAGAGAAAAAACAAACCATAAACTGATATCATAGAACCAAATGCTACACTATGTGTTATAGATGGGACACTGCGAAAGAATCTTCACAATAAGTAGATGTGCTTACAGCATATTTGCACTGTCTTTATTTGAAAAAAGCTGTGATCGACCGAAGAACTTCTTGATCGACTAAAGACATTTCATCAACCGATTAGTTAACTAAAAAAGGGATGTGGCAATAACTGAAGCTAAATCATTTCTTCTGACTATTTGGCTCAAACTGTGCAGGATTAAAATGTAATGGCGCTCATGCAAAGACAACAATGTATGCAGAAAATAATTAGAAACCGTGTATTTATTTAGAAAAGACCGATAATTCGGTATCAAACAGGGCTGGACCATTAATCGAAAATCGAGAGATCAAGATCAAATCGTCAATTATTTGGTGTTGGGTTTTGAATCGAAAGATCGAAAACAATCTTTTGTCAGTAAAAATGTGTAGTTTAGAGCAGCCGTCTCCAACCTTTTTTCTTGTAAGGATCGGTACCTGCCGGTCAAGGTTGGGTATCGCCAATGACAACAACGTTAAATGCATAGAACTGAATACTGTGCATAGTTTTTAGCACTATTATTATTCAAATTTTGCTGTTTATTGGGTAAAATTCTTCTATATTTTCATAGTAAAGCACAAGGAAGTAGTAGTTTTGGGCCCCGGACAAGTGGTTGGGGACCCCTGGTTTAGAGCAAAAGTCAAACTTTGAGACAGAAAATTGATACATAATTTAAAAAAAAATCTAATAATTGGGACATAATAAAAGTTTTTGATTTGTTTATGTTGATGAATGGCACTTTTCATGTTGTTTAGGAAATGTAAAACAAAATTAGAAAAAACTAGATCGATCAATAAGAGAAAAAAAAATGTTATATTTTTTCCCAAATCGCCCATCCCCATCCCAAACCTTCAGTTTTTCGCTACATTTTATCTCTGGTCAACATAAACCAATAAAAACTCAACTAAGACTCCATCAACCATTTACTCGACTAAATGCGAATGGACAGAGTAGTTTAGCATCTTTTGCGATTTTTAGACACGTCAAAGGCAAGGACATTTACAATAATTATTTGTCAAAAGGAAGAACAGATGACAAAGACCTCCTGGAACTTGTAGAGGAGCGCATCAGGCTTCAAATCAAGCCCAAATTCCTGTAGTCTGCTGAAGGCTTAAATCACTACAGCCCTACTGCGCTCCTCTTTATTAGGAGAAGTTAATCCACAAAAACTTCCAAACTCCAGACTTCCCAAACCTCAGTGCTGCGTACGGTCGTGAATGTTCTCAGTCACCTCAGATAACCCTGAATACCATTCCACCGCCACTTCTCTTTGACAACCTTAAAACACTTAACAGTCTGGCAGTGACAGTGGATTCTTATTGCCTGAGGACAATGTCACATCACAATAAAACAACATATGTTTATTACTGCATACGAACGTGCCCCGTCTGTTGGCTTGATCGTGTTAAAAGCCACTATGTTGTATGCAAACATCACTTAGTAGAAGCTGAGGCAATGTCTTTTTGCTGCTGCCATAAAAAGGCTCTAGTCGTGACAGGGATTTCCAATAATCCTTTTGGAGAAAAACTGAAACAACAACCTCTGGCACAATAGGAGAGCGAACAATTGAAAACAAATCTTTCTCTTAAGGACAAGAAAGGAAAAAAGCATGCAAGTTGTACAAAAGGTCCGACTCAGCTTTTCAAACTGGATTGCAGAGGCTATAGAAAAGTACTGCGCATAGGAACTGAGTTGAGCTGGAGGGGAACCGACAGTGTAAGCCAAAATACATAACATCCTGCGCGTCGTCGGCCTCTGCATTGTCCCAGTGTGTTTCCCTTATGCAGGAATGCAGACTTCATAAACAAAGGTATTCTGTCACACACTGTAGCCCTGCAGGTGGTTCATGTGCAGTGTCATGTGTGTCAACAAGCAAAGCATGGGAAAGTAGCAACACAATATCTCAGCCATAAACAGGAAAAATGTATGAGTGGTAATCATGGATCTATTATATTATCTGGATGGGACATTGCTAGCTGTTGTAAATCAGCTCCAATGGCCGCTTCATTGGTACTGCAGCAGGAAAAATCCCTATTCAGGCTAGAAAAAATGTAGTACAATGCAAACGCAAACTGCTTGTGTTTTGCAGAAACAACTTCTACAGTTTTAAAAACTGTCGGCTTTTGCGGCGATTCTTACCTAGTTTCACATCATAAACTTTTTTCATATAAAATGTATTTTTATGCTTTAGCTTTGGCTACCGCTGCTCACACTGTAACTCCCGCTCTGATTGGTCAGAACGGTCAAGCGTGAGCTTTCGGCTTCATTGGGATTCACTTGGCTCGAACTTGTCCTCCTTCTCGCACAAAGAATTATGGGGGAAACACAACTGCCCATGTTCCATAGCCTGTAGCGCAACTAGCAAAAGGCTAAAGCTATCGGCCATGATGGCTACGAGCAAAAGCCATTGACGCACAGCGCCCGTTGATCACCAGAAAGATTGTATCACGACATTAAACTGAAACTGGTTCTGCTTCTAGTGTCATTAATACAGGTCATAGCCTCTGCAGAGCCTCCGCAGTCTGTGCTAAGGTTAGAGCTGCACGATATATCGACATTGAATTGATAATGCGACATTAACAACTGCAATTAGCTCATTGCAAAAGCCGCAATTTTCCTCCTTTTCTTACAAAGTACTTCTTTTTAGGGCTGCAGCTAACGATTATTTTCTTATCGATTAATCTATCGATTATTTTTTCGATTAATCGATTAGTCTATCGACTAATTTTTCGATTAATCGGTTCGTAAAATTATTACTTTTTATGGCTTTTTATGCCTTAATATGATATAATATAATTAATTTGAGTTTATTTTTATTAGTTAAGTGTAAAACTAAATATATTTTGACTTAAGAACATTGCTAATTATGTTCTTAAGTAATAAATGTCATAATACTGCTCAAAATATATTTGAATATTGAATAAAATAATACACAAAAAGTATTAAATGCAAACTTGAATCAATATTAAAAGATTGATGTTACTAAGAAGTGCATTAAATTATGGCTTTTGTTTAGGTTTTATAACAGTTTAAAACAAACACAGCTCAGTGAAACAGGCTGTAATACAGTAGCACCATCGTCACATATACAGCTCCTGTCTGATCATGTGTTTGATGAACAGCTGATGGCCGTGTGTGTATTAACGAGTGCGTGTACAGTCCATCGTGCGCGCGGGCGTCCACGGAGATGTGACGAGCTCGTATAACCTTCAGTCCGACCGTGGCACCGGGTGCATGGACGGTCCGAGTTGAGGAGCGTGTGTGCGCAAAAACGAAACGTGCAGGTGTTGCTTCGTAGAGAAAATAAAGCTGCCTGACGCCGAGACCGCGCCGTCACAGCGGCTTTTAAACACGATGTGCGCGTTCTAGTTTCACTTTCTATTCAGCTGCGGTTCACATTGGATCGCTTTCCTGGCCTGAAAACTTTATCTTGATGGTTTATAGAGTGTGTTTCTCCCGTGAACTGACGCGCTTTGTGTGGAAATACATCACAGATGTTCGTAGCGCGCGTGGATCAATTAAAGCTGGGACATTATTTAGAGGCACGGCTCATAAAGCGACGAGTCGACGCGCTCTACGTGCGTCGACGTATTTTCTTAATCGACGTAGTCGATTACGTCGACTAATCGTTGCAGCTCTACTTCTTTTAAATTGTTATTGGACACAGCACACTACGAAAGTTAACACAGAGCAGCACAGCAGCGACAGGCCTTTGAACTGTGCACAACACAACTGAACAAAAGTCTCTGCTTTCATGACTGTTCTAGTGCGTATTCAATAAAATCACTCATAAACAGAGAGTCATGTTTTAAAGTTGCTGCTAGCGTTTACCTTAAGCTACGGTCACAATGACCCGTACGAATAAAATGGTCGTACGAATCTTACAGGTCGTACGAAATCTGAGTTCGTACGTGGCTCGTGGAGTGGAAACTGATTTCCTACAGTCTTCTTACGGCAGACTTTCAGCTCTCACCAACAACTCACGACATTCTTGGGAAAATGAAGCCGTACGGCATCCTTGCATGTGCCCTACAGCTTGTTTAATGCGTTTTTACGGTAATCCTACATCTATTTTGTATCGCACGGGAGCTGCACGTTGTCCCTACGTCCAACTCAAGCCTTTATCAAGGTGTTTTTAGCTATTAAACCTTTCGTAAACCGTACCGGAATAGCAATAACCTTTGCACACCAGCAAAACACAAATATATATAGCTATATTCTGTAGGCTTTGCCTGAAATCTGTTCTCTCGTTTGTCTCTCTCACTCGAAACACAACAAACTCACAAAGTCAAACCTCTGTAAAAACATCAAAACCGCTTTGTTTCTTACCTGCGTATTGCAGAGGAGACGCCAAAACTCCCAAGGCGAAGACGGATGCTGAGACTAATCCACTGACATCATATAAACATAGTTTGAAGCACTTCACAAAACAATATTCCACCGCCAGCGAACAGACGTTGTTCAAATGTCTACGTCTGTTACAGCTGTTCTCCCCGTGGTTGTGTCCATCTCCAGGCCATTTGCGTTTTCCCCGTGGCTCCTGGTCCGGTCTGGCCGTGTTTCAAGCGATATTCCTGCACGCCCCGGGTCCGTTCCTCTCCGTGCGCTCCTGGTCCGGTCTGGCCGTGTTTCAAGCGATATTCCTGCACGCCCCGGGTCCGTTCCTCTCCGTGCGCTCCTGGTCCGGTCTGGCCGTGTTTCAAGCGATATTCCTGCACGCCCCGGGTCCGTTCCTCTCCGTGCGCTCCTGGTCCGGTCCGGCCGTGTTTCAAGCGATCTCATCCCTTCACGCTCCGGGTCTGGTCCCCGCGCTCTGGGTCCGGCCCCCTGCGCGCTCCGTCCTTTCTCCGTGCGCCTTGTCCGGTCCCCTCCGTGCGCTCCTTGTCCGTTCCTTTCCGTGTTTAAAGCTAGTATCCGTCGCGTGCTCCAGGCCCGTGGGCTTTCATACAGATCCCTCGTACAGGCTAAACTGCGCCTCAAGAGATGCGCAGTCTCCAGAGCGCGTCTCTCTCCACTTTGACTCTACATTACACAGGCTTTAGTCTCTGCGTTCGTAGACTGGTCGTAGAAAATCTTTAACACGACCATCGACCTGTCTACGAACTTACGAACGGGCTGCGAGCCCTGTTTTTTTCGTAACAACGCCTCAAGAATGACGTAGGAAATGAGAAAAAAATCGTTCGCAGAGAGGTCGTAGCAGGTCGTACGGGTCATTGTGACCGTAGCTTTAGCTTGAACAGATAAACATCGATAGTTTCCCAGGCAAAGTGTAAGTCAGTCTGTTTTCTTCACAAATATAAAATCCAACTGAATAAAAGCTGCATGACTGATATTAGTTCATAAACACTGCAGTGTCGCTGGTTTCCTCAGTCCTTATGAGATTAAACGTTGTTATTGTAGTTTTAGCAATCTTTTTTTTTCACTCTGAGACGCCAGAGCTATATAAGCTAATATAATATTTTACTGCATGTCCAGATCTGTATCACACTACATCACGCCACACCATTATATTCTTGGACAACATTAGACAAATTGTATGCAGTTTGCTGCAATCCAATGCACTTCTCAGTCACATCTCAACAATATAAGTTTATACTTTCATAGGCCATTTTCTGGCCATGTGGCTGTAACCGTCAGCTCTAGGGTACCATGCATTCTGAGGATTGCAGTTCAAATTGTTGCTTGCTTCTACCAGGAGCCACTATCAATAACAATCAGAAATCATCTCAAGGGCCATATGAGACAATCTTGGGGGCCGCATTTGACCCCTGGGCCTGAGTTTGACACCCCTGATTTACACATTTCACGCATAGTTTTTTGTGCAAATGTTTATTAGTTGCTCTTAATCGATAAACTTACAGGTTTCAGTTCTTTAATATTGCTAAGGTCTGTTTTGTAATTCCGTCCACCTGCTCTGTGTGTGTTATTGATCAAAGTTCATAATTTCTTCTGTGCTCTCTGGCATCTGTGGCACAAATCAGACTCTCTTGTTGATATATCGATTTTCTGTCCTTCATTCTGTACTGTTTGTCACCGCGCCCGACAAAGCGCTGATTTATTTCTCAGCCCAATGCCCAAATGTCTGTTTTATGGCCAGCCTTGCAGCATTGGCTCTACACCTGACTCTGTGCTGACAAGCATGAAGAGCTTCAGACCGGAGACACCTCTAATCTCGCCCCAATTAAACGGAGCATCTGCACAGCCCCGGTGTGTGTCTTACAGAGGGTAGAGAAGCTCGCACCAGCAGATGAGAAATTAAGCAAACGCTACACCACTGACATCTAATTCAAACTGGTTGTAACCTTATTTGATTATACGCTATGTGTGACTTATTCTAGTTCAGGTTTTTGCTGTTGGCTATCTGCATCATGTGAGCATGCAAAACAAAATGGAATGGTTTCAAGTAGTAAAAAATAAGTATAGCTTATATTTATAATTTAAAAAAAATACCACAAAACAAGCCAATTAAACATGAAAATATAAAAAAAAATTTAGGTTTTAAATGTAATATTTCTGCATTTCTGTGATTCATTTTACAAACATTTCACAATTTTGTGACAATAGGTTGTGTAGATTTTTCAAACCAATAATAGCTCATACAAAAGCTGTACGCATGTTTGGCTGCTAAAATAGATCTTATTTAAATGCTGTTTATTTTTTGTTGCTGTTGCAATGTAAAAAGTGAATAGGTCAAGGGTCTGGGGGGTCTCCGTGGCAAACATCACTTTGCATTGGTGGCTATGCTAGCAAAACTTTATATTTTAAAATATTTATGTCAGGGATTGGTAAAGTTAGGGTTATATTTAGAATTAGCTTAGGTTAAGTAAATTAGGTTAAGTTTAAGTATTTGGGAAAGATGTGCTACCCGGGTTGCGGCGCTTCGGCACAACTGCTAACACTGTAATCATACCTTAAATTACATTGCTAATCCATAAACTTTATAGTAACAATAACAAAAACAGCAGAAGTACTATGTAGCCTGTTTCATGCTTAAATCACTTTGTATAGAGGTATTTTTTGTTTCTCAACACAGACGATCGACGCACACCTGACCTGCAAAAAGAGCCTCTCATAGACACAAACTGTGGAAACAAGTCGAAAAAGCATTGTTGTCAGCTAACTATAAGAGTTTATCACAGTGAGAAAACAAAGGTTATGCTGCTAAGTCAACATTTGTGAATGAAATTCAACCCTATGACCCTTAAAAGTTACATTCAGGTGAGTGAAAAAACAGCGAGAAAAACACTGTCTCAAGCTTCACGAGGCAGACGTCTGTCAGACCGGTTCATAGCTGATCGAAACAGAAGCTCTTGTCCCGTTTTGTTGTTTTATTCAAAGAAGTTTCCTCAGCTAAGCCAAACCGATCTCACAAGAAAGAGTACATTTACCACATTACAGGACATGTCGATAGTGTATGATTAGCACGAGTTCACGGCTTTTCTTATTTATGAATATTAACAAAATCCTTATCCTAATCTTAATTTATCCCAAGCCCCAGACCTAAACTTACCCATTTTAGTAACTTAATGCCTAAACTTAACCATTAAACCGAAAAAAGGGATGGAGTGATGTCAACTGAAAATTCCTCTATATCTTTTACTGTTAGAAGTGTTAAGTTGCAGTAGAAGTAACTATTTTCACTGATACACAACAACAGCCTTGATAGACAGTTTGCAGCAACGTCATCAAGATCTAAATCTGCCTTTAAAGCTCCTGTGTCTGATTTTTGCTTCCTTAAAAATGTAAAGAAACCAAAATATTTCATTTTTCTTACTTCAGTCTACATGTTTTGCTCACTTGCCTAATTCATTCTGAGTCTCCGAACTGTTCTATACAATGTGTTTTGAGCTTTTTTCACAGCTGTTAGCGAGACGTGCCGGTATGCTAACGGGAGTTAGCCACAATGCTAACAACAACAGACAAACTTTGCAGTGATAGGTGAACAAACTGGACATTATTAGACACAGACGGACATAGCGGACTTATTTTTTACATGAATAGATACATTAACAAGATATCTGTGCTGGGGGAAAGTTATAGGCACTATCTCAAAAAGACAAAAACAACTTTTGATGGGAAAGTGTAGAAAAGACTGGAGAGGGTTGAATCTGAAAATCCCTTGAATAAAACCTGTGGAATGTATGAAATATAGAACAGGCTGTAGCATTTATCATTTATGAAGGCGAGGAAATGCACAGGACTTAGACTATAGCGACTTGGAGCCTATGGGAATGCATGAGGGATGAGTTCTCGTGTGACTTTGTTCTCATGCAATAATAGGGCGAAAGAAAATGATGCCAGACTTTGTAGGCAGTAGTTTGCATATGTAAGTCAGATTCCCCTCTCCGAAGCTCTCCAAGCGGAAACATATGATTGCGTCTGCAGCTTTCATTTAACGATATGGGCTTTAAGCTTCAGTTTTGTGTGCATTTGCATCATGACTTAAAGATTTGAAGCATTGAAGAGTGCCATTGTTAGACATTTTTCATGCAACAAGCTCAATGTTGTTAGACGCACCAAGAATGTGTTTATGTTTTGATTCTTGAATTTCTCCTACAAGACAAATAGGAATTACTTGTGTTTAGATGTTGTTTTAGAGTAAGGCTGTTAACTGATTGCAAAAATAATTGATCAAACACACTAATATACAGTATGTGTTCGGAAGGGCACAAATCTCTGTCATACATTGTGGAAACATTTTAAGAATGTCAAAAGTTGTGTATTGATAGAAGGAGTAGCAAAGAAAAGTTGTCTAAAGGGAAGACTCGACTTAGCTTCAAACAACACAGATCACAGGGATTGAGACGACTTTTTCGCTGTAAAACAAATACCTCAAATCAGTAGTATATAGTTGGGAATCTGAAAGTCATTTAGAAAGCGTCATATGGTAACAAACGAGGTGTACAAAGTGTTTCTAAGTAGTGGTAGTTTTGATTGCCAGTGGTTCCTAAACCCAAACTGGGCAAACAAAAACAAGCAAAAGAAAAAGATACATTTTGGTGTAATAAACTATAAACCTACCCCAATCACAATTTTAAAAAAAAACAAAACAATTGCTAAAAAAGTCCTTAAAATTCTTTACATTATGGGCACAAAAATGACCTTTGAGTATGGAGTGCCTTATGTTTATTCTGCATTACCACAAATGAATGCAAGCAAAAGAGCTTGTAACATATTTTAATATTTCAAGATTTTCGACGAACATGATCACAGTTTTGCGATTATTGTTACTGTTATTTATTACTTTGGGACGCCTGTAAACTTTAAATTATCCCATGACATATGAGTAAACTATGTATACATTAATTAAGAATGTCTTTGCGACTATTAGAATTATTATTATACTCTAGGGGGGTCGAACTCATTTGACAAGGCATTGCGTCTTGATTGTTTGAGGCCATTGTAACTTGCTATCTTTGATGTATACAGATTATTGTTTATTTGATTATTGTTTTTTTTGAAGAACAATTAGTAAAGACACATCTGCATTAGAATTTTTTAAGTTTAGACAATCTTTCTTTAGGTTAAACACACTTAAGATATAACACACCTTATAAGACCTTGAGGGCCATGAAATGAGGTGGAGGGCGCATCTGGCCCCGGCCTTGAGTTTGACATATTGCTCTAGATCTTTCTCCAATGAAATTGTGATTTTTCCACAAAAACAAACAAACAAACTAACTAAAATTAAACAATAAAATCCAGCCTGTTCTCGCAGATGTGTGTCTATTAGAGATTGACCGATATGGGTTTTCTTTGGCTGGTGCAGATATTTCAAAATTTTGTCAGCCGATGCCGATATCAATGGCCAATTTCCAAGGCTGATTTCTGAGGCCGATTTTTTTATTTTAGTTTTAAAAACAGGTGGGGTGAAATAACAAAAAAAAACTTTCAACCTACACTATTGTCCATCACAGTACCATTGTAATTATTAAAGCTAGAAAACAAAACACAGACATACACATTTGCACGGCATTAGAATTACAGCAGGACGTCTCACGAGTTTGGTGAATTGCAGTAGGTGAAATTCAGGGAAAACTTTAAAGACATTTATACAGACATGGACGATTCACACAGGACTAGAAACTCAAACATATCCGTAATCATTACAATGTACATAAGGTCCCAAGGTAAACATTATCCTGTGCGAATAGGACATAACTAGAACTTTCATTTTCAGAAACAAAAATCCAAACCACTCTACCACTGGGGTTTTAATCTGCCAACGGTTATCCTGTAGAGATAGTTGAATAGTTGTGGGGGAGGAGTGAAGATCGTGAATCATGACTCATAGTGGAGAATTGCTGCTCCAGTTTCTTTATTCGGACTGGTGGGAAACACCGTGAGTCAGCCGGGGATGAAAGGCAACGGCATTCCCAGTTCAGACAACAATAAACCCGGCTTCCATTATGCAAATCTCCGGAGTGTTATGGTAGAGCTGCACATTGGCGAGCTTATGGAGGACCCTTTACCTGCTTTAGGTGTCAGAGAGGATAAGAAGCTGAGCCAGTGATTATAGGGATATTGAATGGAGCATTAGCGTCGCCTTCTGACAATTCTACCCCCCGCCGAGGCATTCCTGGAGTACGTTCAAAACACTTCTCTTCAACAATCCAGCTGAATTAGTTTGAGCTCAAATATGTGGAGAAAGGGGGGGTTTGGGCTTGTCATCTTTCATCACAATCACAACATGAATCTGCTCCAATCCAAACACAGCTTAGTAATATTACCACTTGAACAAAAGTAAAAGTTTAAAGCTGTTGACAGTAAGGGCGACCACTGGCACTACGACATAGCTCTACATTTGGTTGATTCTATACAATTCAATTTGTTTTTGCAGAGCCCAAGATCACAATAACAGCCGTATAGTCTGAGGACTTCACAAGACTGTTGGTTTAGCAAACAGCATGTTGGGAAATGAAACGGTGATTGGTCGGCAAAAGAATGCAAAATCCTATATTGATTTTAGTTCAGTTGAGGGGTTGTTAGGAACTTTGGGATCAACTGAAAAGGTTAAAAGACTGATGTCATATATAGTTGGCCAGTAAGAAAGAACTTGAAGATGAAACCTGCATGACGCTGCAGTGTTTATGGACTAATATCACTGAAGAAAACAGATTCAACTTTGAATGAGAAACTATGGATGTTTTACCTGTTCAAGCTAAGGTAAGTGGCTAACGTTAGCAGAAGCTTTTGAACGTGACTCATTTGTGAGTGGTTTTATTGAAATGCACCACAACTAGGCTGGAAGATATTGCAAAAATTCAATTACAATTCTTATAGACCAGATTATGTTCGATTTATACATTCTTAGACTATTTTTGCTTTTGAGGTAAATAAATCCCAACTTCACTATGATTGGCTTAGCTGTCACTCACAGAGACAAACTGACAGTGTTGCCAGATTTCAAAGAAACAAAAAAGCTTTAAAAAAAAAAAAAAAAATCCAGACTTCAACTTTTTTTTTATTATAATTTAACATTGTGTCCCTCTACACTGTTTATTTATTTTTGCCATATTTTATAGTTTTTCAATCATAACGACTTTAGACATGAAAAATCATGTTTTGCATAAATTTATATTTGGTAAATTACTCATGAAAAATGCTAAAATTCACACAAATTATAAAAAAAAAAGCCCACTTAACTTTGAAGCTAAGAAAAGTAGGTTGCAAAAAAATACGCTGTATTTGAACAGACAGGCAATCACGATATGACGATTTCAGCAAAAAAGGAGAGATGAGCTCACAATCACATAGTTTTTATCACATATTGCCACGACCTAACCACAACAGTGTCTTAAAATTGTGTTCTTATAGGCTTTTATCCAGTTTGCACAGTTGAAATAAACCAATTACATTACTGTGTTAATCGGTTTATTGAAAGTGATGGTCTCCAACTAATGGCTAAAGAATTTTTTTGAAAATGTGCATCCCGAGAAAATGTACTCAATAATATTGTTCATGAAAGAACAAACTTCAGTGGACTCACAGGCAATCAGCCAATCACAGCAGCCAACAGTATGTTTCCATAGTATTTATGCAACCTCATGCTTAGAGTCACCTAATCTATACTGTCTGGAACAACTGTTGTGCAGTATAATGCTGCAGCGGAGTCGCAGAAGCTTGAAAACTCATCTCTCATTAACAGTCCAACCAGCAATGCACGGTTAGAAAGAACCAAAGGTCTCCAAAACGCCTGACGAGAAGTTGATGGGGAACGTTCAGCACCAATTTGACATCAATAACAGCAATTGGACAATGAAACACAAGATCGATTCATTTTAGTCCAGCCACTTGAAGCTTAATGGTCAGACAAATAGGCACACATATTATGCAAAATCAACTTTTTTGAGTTTTTAATTCTATTGTAAAGTTGCTTCCTCGCCAAAAATGCTGCTGAAGTTTTGTTTGTGAGATATCTTTAGTTCCCCCCAAAAACACTGTTCTGAATGTCTCAGATCTGTGATGTCATAGAGAGATCTCTGAGGTATTCTGCTTTGTTTTTAAGTCCATAAATCTTCAGACTTGTTTGAGCATATCTGCAGGATTAGCATATCAGCCTTTTCAACCTTTGTAATTTCCTTAGGAGTGAGTAATAGAGCTCTAACTCAAATTTCTGATGCAGAAAACACACACAACCCTTGTATGACTCTACTAGACTTTTTTATTAGTTCTGCTGCATGAGATTCCAAGTGGAGGTGCTTCTGAGCAAGTTTGAAGGAAAAAAAACAACACAAAAAAAATGCGTAACATGTGTCCTTTAATACAAGCCCTAGTGATCAATTGAGTTGACGTCAACTTTTCAAAACCAGTGTCTCAAGGATTTGACCCACTATCTGACATATGCAAACTGCTCTCGCAATACCGCGTGTTCATAGGGCTTTGCATGTGAACAAAGAAAGAAATAGCAGGTAAACATGAGTTGCAGAAGAAACATGAGGTGGTCACTTCTTAGAGCTTGGGAGGATGAAAGAAACGTTTATGTGGCATTAAGTTCTACGGAGGAAACAAAACTTGTAAGCTAACATCTTGGAAATACAAGAAGAACTCCACTGAGGCAACAGGCAGAAAAAGTCCCAGAGAGGAGCTGCAAAAGGCAACCAAAGACAGACAAACATGTGGAGAGAAAGCCAAAACAACGTGCATCAATTGGAAGAGTTGGTGTGGTCCTGCGAATAAATAAAGCATAAAGCTGAATAAAACATAAACAGCTTCTACATAATCAGTTTCCTTGAGTCTGTATCGACTTCATTAGCCAGGCACCTTCCAGAGCCATGCAACAATTAAAGCACCTCCGTCTGCCAAGGACCAATGAAATATTCTCCGACCGCCAACAGCTCATTCTTCACAGCAGCCAAAATCAAACTCCAGCCAAGAGATGGAACTAGTGCAAAGACAAATCTCCGCATTAACAGCGAGACAAGGCTATTTGTTACGATGCCACAACACGTTCGCAATTTCTTCCATATGTAGCCCGACCTCGAACCCGTCTGTCAATCTCACTTTGACGTTCGAGATTAGAGACCGAGCGTGCGTTGCTAATATGTATAATTGATGTAGTGTGTCGGTGAAAGAAACAGAAATATGTGATGTTACAAGAGAGAAGCACCAGAGGCAACAGAGCTTTGGATAATCTGCAGCAGCCCACACAGTCGATAAACTAAGATATTTTGCTAACAACCCACTTATCCGTTTAATTAGACAGTAAATAACGCACCAGGCTTTAAAGTAAAACCTCTTATTTTACCAATGCCCTGCTCTGGTTCCACTATCTAAACAATAATCTTTGTTTTTTCCATCGATAACAACCGAACTGATAAGAAAGCAGAGATAGTGTTCCCACATAAATATTGGCTGCATTGTTCTCTACCATATAGGCATGGCTTTGTTCTACTTCTCACTGGGGACAGCAAGTGTCCAGTCACAGTTGCACTGAAGTTTGGAGCCGATTTCTCCAGCTCTTGCCTTTTCCCATGCTCCTCTGAGAGCAAAAGGAAGTTTCGGCAGCACTATAGAGAGCCTGACCCACTTCACAACTTCACAGCACAATGCTGCGATGCTGCTGCCGGCAAAGTTACAAGCGCCAAATATATATATGTACTGCAAAGGAAATCATAGACTTGTATAAGCTCTTTAACGTTTCACAATGTGCACCGAAAATGTGGCATTGGCAGTAAACACATCACAGGAAACCTACTTAGCTCTATCTTTCTGAGTGCAGCTCCTCCCTGGAGAAAATGTGACGTGAAAGACTTGTTCTGCAGCACCTGCTCCATGCAGACACTGAACCTTACAGGCCTGTCCCAGCAGCACTGGGCAAATGCAGCACAGCTAATTCTGACTTTCACACAACCTTTGATAATGTAGGCTGCAGAAGTTGGCACAAGCCGAACGGCCGAAACTCGAGAGGGGATTACATTCAAAGGCTTCTGTGAGAGCAGCCCAAGTACAGGAGAAGTTAATTATGTGTCCTGGTCATTCTGGACAGAGAAGACAGAGCACTTGTTTACTCCGCAGTGCAGTGGAGAGCGACAGAGAGGACTTGCTGCCAGTCGTGCTGCCTGTGAGCCTCAGATTGCACAGAGGATGGAGGCCTGTCATTTCAGAGGCGAGTGTGACGTGCCGCACCCGAAGTGCTCACACTACTAGACTGCTCGGATTGTTGCAAATTATGGACACATATATTGATGTGCATGTTGCGTTAGTTAAAATTTCACTCATCCTGTTGAAAGTTGCTTGTCTCACACCATTTTTGGGAGTCCGCACAGTCCCACCTTCCTGGCACACACCTCATCCATGGCGCGTTGCCACCACACTGAGGCATACAGAGTTGTCACGAAGACAGCCTAATAGTACATCAGCGCGTGGAAAAAAGCGTATTAAAATACGAAGACACAAAAGTGACTCAGTTAAATTAGGCGAAAATTTGGCCCAACTCACCGACCAACATACAGACTGTGGCCTGACTAGTGCTAGGCCGAAGTGAGAACAAGGATAATAGGGCATCTAAGCGTTCGACACTTAGTAATGTATGTGTGTTGTCGTGTTCAGACGAGTCCACTCCTGCAATCACAAAGCTACAACGAGTATCTAGCAACATTTAATTGGTTGACAACTATGCGATTTCCTAATTATTCTATATCCTAATATTTCAATGCCACATGCTGTATAAGACCTGGCTCTGCCACTTAGTATCCATTACATCTGGTCTATCTAAGAACGAGCATATGTGATATAGCAAATATATTTATTAACAATCAATACATGGCTATGATAAGAAACACTTATTATAGAGAAATGCTCGCAAAGTAAAAGTGGATACGCAATGTGGGTGACTTCTAATGAAACAACTTGAAATGTACGTGGATACGTTATCAACAGCATGGATTGATGATTACTCTATAAAACTTAATTAAACCCTTTATTCCAGCTATAAAGTCAATCTTTCCTGTATGCTATCCGTGTTTGGAATTCCTGACCCCAATAGAAATCTTAATGTGTGACGTATCCTTCTTAGAGCTCAGAGAGTTCACTCACTTGCCAGACCTGCACATACAATTTACTTTCTTGCCTTTGACCGATGAGAATAGAGAAGAAGCTCAGCGTTTGAGCGAAGGTTTGAGCTATTCACACGCTCTTGATAGGCTAAATAGTTGAGCAAGTATTTTACGTGTAAATAATGATAGAGGTAAAGAGTCCCTACCAACTCGGATCTATGACTATACATAAAACAAGAGGCGCACAACACAGTGGATGGATACAGGTGTCGTTACTAGCATTCTACGATCTCCGCACCGGTCCATGTCTGCTTCTTCTCAACTCATGCATGCGAACAAAGCAATGTACAATCTGTTCAAACCTAGCCTAAGAATGACCTCTAGACAAAAGGAGGATCGAGCGTTAGCCACCAAGGAGAGCGTGTCAAAGCAGTTCCAAAGAAGACTAGTACCCAGAATAAAGACATAAATACAGCTGAAACAGACCATGTGAGGAGTTCATACAGTCAGATGAGAGCGTACGATGTCCACAGACATAGATATATCTGTATCTTATATCGAAGTAGTCGAGCGAACCAACAAACAAGACAGAGATTTACTAACACTTGCATTCTCTTAGCTTAGACAAGATTTAGAAAAGTACCTGAAGTACATATACAAGAGTCTAATTGAGCCCTCGAGAACTATCTTACATTTGGACATTACTGTCGAGTCAAATGGAAACCAACTCATAAAATACTAGAGCCTTTTTCGGTGCTATTTTGCCTGCTATGTGTAAAAATGCTCACTGTAGGGGTCTGCCACTAAGGATATGTTTTTGCACCTTGAATGCTTTACTGTATAGCATACTCTGTAACCTATTTTCTGTTACACAAACATGCATTCTTACTGTCTGATCACTCCTCACAGAGTCAATCTCTAACTTGACATTGCAGTATCCATTTTCTTTTTCTATCAAATTTGATGTGTAATGCCATATTTAATCATTAATTATTTTAATGGAATCAAGCAGTTAGCAAACCTTGTCTAAGCTATCAATGTTCAGTTTCACCTGTCATAAGGGAACCCACAGAAATCATTTTGTTATTCCCAGGTTGAGAACCACTGTAATGTGGTACAACACCATGTCTAATTTAGCATATAGGGTCGGAGGGAATTATATTTCCTTGTGCTGCAAATTGAGTAATGATTGTGTTTATTGTGCACTTATGCAGGCCCCCGGATGTGGAGCAGCCCTGTGAGCCCAGCCTGCAGGCCTGGAGCCCAGAGCTGAGTCTTTATGACACCAACGTCACGTCCCCATGCCCCGAGACAGAGGGGTGCGCTCTCACCCTGGACTTCCTTCACCCTGTAGTACCTCACAGCCTCACCTTGTGGGTCACATACATTTCTACAAGTAGGTCTAATTTATTAATACATCTCAACCTACACTTAATATAATAATATCTACATGTCAAGAAAGATTTTACATATTTGCCTATGTAATGTTACGTATTGCTCAGATGTGGTTGTTACTGTTTTGACATTGTGATTTTGCTCCTGGCTTTGACTATTAGCAGAATTTCAGTATCTGCCCTGTCTCATTCCATTTTATACAGCTGTCCTGGCCCATAAAAAAAAGTTTTTTTGCACAAAATAATCGGTTCTTTGGTGGATAGTCTGGCTGGTTATTTCACTGCAGAAAGGCTGTTCCTACCTCAGATAAATTATATAGTTAAACTAAACACAAAATGGGACAGTTTAAAGAGAAGTTCCAAAAACCCTTGTTATCCCTAGTTTCAGGAGTGTTTTTTTATGATTGTAACCTTACAATTTACTAATATATTACCACACATTTACTGCAGCTGAGAGTCTAATAGCAAATTGTATATTTTTCTTTGTCAGGCAATCCAGCCATAGCCGACATTGAGCTAATCACAGAGAGCGGAGATGTCATCCACTTGGGTCCTCAGCATGTTTTCTGTGACATGCCACTCACTCTGGGCCTCAGCACAAACAGAGCTGCAG
This sequence comes from Mugilogobius chulae, assembly GCA_038363315.1. Taxonomy (NCBI): domain Eukaryota; kingdom Metazoa; phylum Chordata; class Actinopteri; order Gobiiformes; family Gobiidae; genus Mugilogobius; species Mugilogobius chulae. Next base: position 221,342 of record JBBPFD010000414.1, read on the forward strand.
TGGAGGCCATCAGACTGACCACGTTTGATGAGAAACTAGAGATTGATGCGGCCATGTTGTCTTCAGGTCCAGCCAGTCCACTGTGTTCTGAGTGCAAACCTCTGCTTTACAAAATCCAAAGACAACCACCTTTCAGCATAGAGCCCTCCGCACAGAGACAGCAGACTTTCACTGACAAGTTAGTGTGCTTCATACATTTATTTTGGTTGCTTTTATATTAATTTTGTTTTTTTGAAATGTCAATGAGCTACATCTGAGCTAACATAACTAAAGAAAACTATATATATATTTATATAGAATTTTAGAAAGGTATTCAAATAAATAGAAAATAAATATCACTGGTTCCCAAACTAGACCAAAGGGGTGACACAGTGGCGCAGCGGTTAGCTGGGTTTGACTCCCGGCACACCGGGGCCTTTCTATGTGGAGTTTGCATGTTCTCCCCGTAGGTTTCCTCTGGGTACTCCGGTTTCCTTCTATAACTAAAAACATGTCCATTAATGCCTCCCCTGACCCTTCCCCAGGGCTCCCCTGCAAAAGAGATTCTGAATCTCAGTGCGACTCCCTGGTTAAATAAAGGTCAATTTAAAAAAAATTATAAAAGGCTACAACAAAAAATAAGTTAATTTAATTTCAACTTACAATGTGTTTAAAGTAAAACAAAAACGCAGAATCAACGTTTTTCTAACGTACGTATTTGGGTCAAAATTTAATTATTTACTATTTACGGGACATTTTTGACATTTTGTGCAAACTTGCACATTTTGCATTTATGTGTGCAAAAAACGTGACTGTGCAGCACAATGGTCAAACACCATCAATGTATTTTAAGTACACATCGACGTAACATAGCCATGCCGCCCAGGTAGACAAAAATACTCTTCCCTTTGACACTGTGGCATGTTGAAAGCAGTCACCAACTATGTGATGACATCACCAGTTGTTTGGCCTAAATGGATGCTGCGAGGTGCAAAGGGTCGAAACTTTCATCAGTGTTTCTTTTTTCTCATTTTCATTTTTAGAAAATACTTACGTGAGCTCATGTGCTTATGCAAAAGGCAAGTCAGTAACTGGACCTGTGCTGCACAGCCTAAGCTATAAACCTCACCGCACGTCACCTCTTTGACACAAAACTCACATCACTTGCCAAACTCACTATCCATATTTCAATTCTGTCAATCCTTGCCACTCCACTTTTAGGAACATCCAGTTCCTAAAAAAGGCCTCTGGGCATCTCCCACTGTGAGCATCTCCCACTTTTGTGAGCAGTAGTTGTCTCTAAGACCGCGTGTTTATCCTCACTTTAAATGTGCTTGTACTTGTACTTCAATTTGTTTTGGGTCATCAATCATTAATATGTATGTTAAAAAAAAAACATAAGATAAAGGTAATCACATGCAAATCACAAACTGGACAAAGTAAAACAAGTGAAAAAAAAATGTTTGTACATTGTTTCTGATTGTAGGAATCATGACATACCGACTGCTTCTAGTCCTGGCACATATCAAGTTCTAATGCGAAGAGCATTATGATTAAGACAGAGCAACCGCGCTAGTCGCACAAGTAGGGAAAGATAACCTGACCACTTATCGAATCGTCTCTATTACTGACTATAATTTATCCTTCTTGACTAATTTACTAATTTTGCTTATACGATAGTGTTCAAGATAAGTAAATTAAAGTATTATCCAGCGGGATATTTTTATAGAATTGTGTAGCTTATGTATTCACGTTGATTTCTTCCTGTTTGAATGTTCATGTCAGCTGCAGTAGATGTACCGTCGATCCCTAAAAGCTGCAAAATCTCTCTTCCGAGCACAAGCCGACTTCGCCTTGTATAGTTCACAGTGTCCTGCAATAATCCTGAGGATACTCATGCGTGTGCATTAGCTTGCGTACGCACCTTACTACGGTGAAGACCATTGTGTAGTCTTCCACTGTCTCTACAATCACAATTCTAGAGAACTGCTTTATCATTTCATATGACACTGCCGGTATGTGTTTCAATTATAGAGTCAATGTACGAGACCTTTTTGTGATTCCTACACTACATCGTGTCTCACACAACTAAATAGTATGTTGCTTATGTAAATTTCTCAGATTTATGTAAACTTTATATATACAATGTTCGCATATTGATACTTCTTATACTTTTGTTTCAGACATAAGAAATCCATTGATACAGTCGAGCACTGTGAGGCACTTGGTTATCCGATGTATAAGGTACAACAGTGGTCACAGGTGGAGAGTGCTAAGACATCGAGGGTAGCCGATATGAGAGACTGATCGATCTGCATTGAGCATAAGCTGTGTCAGAATCCGACTTGCACGCCCCAGGTAATGGCACAGTGGCGCTTAACTCGTCAGAGGAAAGCTTCAACATAGGGTCAGTGCAGGGCTATTATCTAACGAAACCAAAGAGTATGTCATCCATTGAGCTTAACTGATAATGTGTGTCTGATTAAAGGCAATGCGATGGGTTGCTTGATGCCACTATTCTCTACGTAGGTAATGTGCAATTGTCACGGTGTTTGGAAATCTGACTGTATTCGAGAGATGAACTGTCAGTGAACTATAAGTGTAAATTGCTCACAAGAGTCAATTGACGTCCAAAAACAGTTGCATAGATTTGTAACAGCCTTGTACTTTATGGCTTAAACAAAACAATAATTATAAAAATATATGAACTGTGGACCTGAAATCCAGAAAAACGTTGACCAATAGATAACGAGGTACCTCGTTATCTATTGGCCTTTGAACTTGTCAATCAAACCCTCAGTGTTCCTAAGTAACTCATTGGCCCAGTTAGCAGTGAGGGGCGTGGCCCTGGGAGGAAACACATGAGCATAATTTGAAAAACAACAAGCAGCTGTTGGATTTGAAAAATCCTCCATACAACCTTTAAACAATCCTTAAGCAACTGTATAGATTGAACAGTAGTAGTCAGGTCTCCTGCACAACGGTAACGTCATCAGCTATTTATGTTTTTGCATCCAATGACTCCAATGGATTTTTAGTCTTTTTGTTTTGGGTCAGATAAATAGAACAAAACACCCTTTTTAATTCAGAGCTTTACGCCCACGCCCCCTTTTAGTCAATTAATCGGTCGATGGGACATACCTTTAGTCGACCAAGAATTTCTTTGGTCGACTACAGCCCTATACCATACATCACGATATTCATTTGGAAAAGTTGAACTTTAGAATATGGTGATATGATTGTACTTACATCTCAGCTCTCTTTGCAACCGAGGTAAACAGAAATCACATCTGCACTCCTCCGCAACGCTTAGCATTAGCTGCTTTAGCACAACAGTGAGTTTTCCTTCTGTCGGCTACACTTTGGACAATATGGACATGCTACACCACTTTTAAAAGCTTACATTCTGCACTATTCAGTCGCTAGATTTGTTTGCAATAAGTCACACAATGCGTGCACAAGCAAAGAAGCGCTAGCAAACACTTAGTCACTTTAGCCGCTACATATCATAAACAGCTAACCTACAGCACGCAATTTTACCTGTACGAGTAAATGTTAGGCACTGGTATCGATATCGGTGCATCCCTAAACTGAATCTTTGGATACTTAAGACACTGAGATATTCATTTCGACAACTCCACATTTGCTTCTGTGCAGACATGAAGTTGTACCAGACAAACAGATGGAGTTCTCCAGTCCAAACATCTGATCTGACACTGGAATGTAGCTGCTCTGTGACCCCAAATCACCCCTCTTGTTACCCCTCGTGGGCCGAACAACAGAAGCTGCAGCTGGCCCCCTCCTCTGCTGGGACAAGCTCAGCCTCCTCCTCATCAAGCACACTCAAGAAGAGCACTAACAGTAGGTTTTATTGGATTAAGTCTCTCTTAACAGTAGAAAAAGATGGAAAGAATTTGAGAAGTCGAGGAGGTCTATGTCAACAGGACACGGCTATTTGCTTAAATGCAGCTTTTNACATATTGTTGAAATGCCCACAAGACAGACAAAACAAACAGGTAAAATACTGTAAACCAGAGCCTAAACACAGGAGTGCAAATCCTAGAAAAGTTGGCGGGACAAAATGGTCAATACTTTATTGAAACACTGGGCTATACTTTTCTTTAGTAGGCTATTATAGTAATATATTATTTTTATCAAAATTGTAAAACTTGTACAATGCACAGTAGGCTAAATTTAAAAATAAATTATTTTGTGCTACAAAAAATAAATTATGGAAAGCGCTTCAAACTGACTGTGTGATCATTGAGATTACCATGGTCAACAGTGAGGAGAGCTTGAGAAAGTCAACTTCCTTTGACTTGCGACTAATCAACAACAACAAACTTCTGATATTGGACAACACAGTCTGTGAGCAGTAGGATTCTGTGGCTGTGGCACTAGCCTACCTGTCTCCTCCACTTCCGTCTACTCTCTATTCTCTCCTCTTGCTCTTAATCCTCTCTCTTTACTCTCCTCCTGCTCCTCTATCTCTTTCTTCCTAATCTGCTCTCTCTTTTGAGCGATGTCAGGACCCAGGGGTCAAGGCCCCGCTAGAACACATTTAGATTATTATTTTTTTTAGCTTTAAAGTTTTAAAAAGTGAATTTTTTAACCAAGAGTTGTATCTTGGACAACGAGATTTTTCAAATTACAGATATAAGTTCTTGAAGTCAAATAAGCATGAAGAGATAGTTAGATACCTAGAAGAAGATTAAACTGGAACTACTTTAGTTAGAAAAAATAAAGGAACGTAACATTTGTGCATCATTTCCACTGAAAAGAATAGATCGCGTAGATTGCATGCACTTGTAAAGCAAAATGGGAGACCAAGTGTGCACAAAACTTCGAGGAACAAATGTACCATACTGAATTGAACTAATAAAATGTTGATTCCAATTATGGAGCCACATAGACTTTCCCTTTGATAGGATGCGGATCATTGTAATTGCTGTCTAAGTCCCAACTCGCCTCATTACTTTTGCACTTGCATTAACGAGAGATCTGCTCTCGTTGCATGGGACACAATGCTCTCGTCTGAAGACTGTCCCACATATTTGGACTGCAGCACCCAGCTCCTGCCACCACACTGATCATAATTTAGACAGATTACAGGAAAAAAAACATTTAATACAGCACAAGTGCGGGCAATTTGTCAATCACAAAATAGCAGGAGGTGTTTGTGTTTATAAGCAGCAAATCTGCACAGTGTAGTCACATTGATGTACATTTATTTCCCAACAGATCAAGACACATGCTATACTGTTGCTCTGCACAATTCTTACACCGTTTGTGAGGATTGGAATTTGAAATTAACAATCAATTATGCAGTGAGAGCCTTTTATGAAGCCAAAGTAAAAGTGATACGCTGTGGTGACTTCTAATGAAACAAACTTGAATAGAACAGTTATCAACAGCATGGATGAGATTACTTATAAAACTTAATTAACCTTTCGAATAAGTAATAATATCTTTTAATCTGATTATCTATAATTATCGTTTGTTAAGCAGCAAAAAAACAGCCTGCACTTTTACTTTTGGTAGTAAATAAAGAAGCTACTTTACAAGTGAAGCATTAATGCTGAAAAGTTACAATTTTAAGTAATAGGTAGGCCTACAGTGAATGACATAAAAAAGCAGTTGCTTTGTCTTGATAATTACATCCGATAGTCCAGTATCTGTCTTTTACTATCATGCAAAATGTAATGTAACTGCAAGAAGACCTTGATAAAAGGGGATAGGTTAGCACCAGAAACTTAACAGTTAAGAGCAGTCAGAAAAAGACAAAGCAAAGACCTGGAGGAGGGTCATGGACAGAACTGTGTCACAGAAAATACTTTTTAACAGTTGGAACAAAATATCACTTTCATCTGAGCAAGGTTAAAAGTACTGAGCATAAAGTCATTGAGTATAAGCAGCATTCCTGCTTTGCATCAAATCAAAAACTCAAATTAGACCTTTTTCAGGGCCACTGTAAATTTAGAAATGAGGTCTTGTGGAGGTGTCAAAATAAAGCTCAACAAACCAATTAATACATTCTTTCTCTCACCTGGTTGTGTGCTTTGACTAACAACAGAAATCACAAAATCACAGAAATACCTGATCAAAATAAGTCTCCTCCATACTGTACACATGCACAATATCTCCTATAAGAGACATTGTGAGGAGCTCAGTCACACGAGAGGAACTCTGAGCCTCTCTGGGAGGTGTTCCACGCATGTCCCACTGGGAGGACGTCCCGGGAAAGACCCAGGACAAGCTGAAGGTACCACGACTTTCTGTGGCCTAAGAAAAGGTCAAGTTTCCCCCAGAGAAGCTGGAGGAAGTGTCTGGGGTAAGAAGTGTGGGAGTCCCTGCTTAGATCATGCCCCTGTGACCGGACCCTGGATAAGCAGAAGAGGATGAACTTTATCTGGTCCTAACAGCAACACATTAAAAGTCTCTCAATCATTTTTTGTTAAACATAAAAGACTGTGTTTTAAGTTAAGTTCTAAAAAAAGAGCTGAAGGAATTAATGGGACTTATAATTGTCGATGGGCAATATCATATTGCAGCGACATGCAGTCAGGGGAGGCAGTGCCTCACCAGTCCAAATAGGGAAAAAATAAGACTCAATATTATATTTTTTGTACGTAGAATGTTTCGTATTTGTCATATTTAGTTGATTTTTTGTGATTTTCACTGAGTATTGTGGTTTAAAACTGCAAAAATCTCCCAGGACTTGCTGATATAACACAGGTCTACAGCGCTGAGGCTCGCCTCACTCAGACCTGCGGAGCCACATACACAATGAACAGGGTGTGTTCATGCAGCGCGTTCACACACTGTTTCTCCACAAAAAGTGATATGTTTGCAGATGTACTTTTTTCAAGTGCTTTGTCTTCTAATTGTCAAGAAAGAGAATATTAAGTGAAAGTGAGCACTTTTAGCGAGTTAATTTGAAAGTAAACTGAGTTTGTACATAACTGAGATGAGGCAAGTCAGAATCTGACTCACGCCCCAGGTCTGAGCGTCAGGGAAATCTAGTGGCTTTCAACGGCCAAAATATGATTCCACGTTTAAATGTGTCTGTGTTTAGCTTCACTGTGCATTTAAAGGTTGTTTGGAGGATTTTCAAAAATAGTTTGTTGTCAGTCTTGGTCAAAAACAGTTGCATAGATTTGTAACAGCCTTGTACTTATGCTAAACAAAACAATAATTATAAAAATATATGAACTGTGGACCTGATAAATCCAGAAAAACGTTGACCAATAGATAACGAGGTACCTCGTTATCTATTGGCCTTTGAACTTGTCAATCAAACCCTCAGTGTTCCTAAGTAACTCATTGGCCCAGTTAGCAGTGAGGGCGTGGCCCTGGGAGGAAACACATGAGCATAATTTGAAAAACAACAAGCAGCTGTTGGATTTGAAAAATCCTCCATACAACCTTTAAACAATCCTTAAGCAACTTGTATAGATTGAACAGTAGCAGTCAGGTCTCCTGCACAACGGTAACGTCATCAGCTATTTATGTTTTTGCATCCAATGACTCCAATGGATTTTTAGTCTTTTTGTTTTGGGTCAGATAAATAGAACAAAACACCCTTTTTAATTCAGAGCTTTACGCCCCACGCCCCCTTTTAGTCAATTAATCGGTCGATGGGACATACCTTTAGTCGACCAAGAATTTCTTTGGTCGACTACAGCCCTATACCATACATCACGATATTCATTGGAAAAGTTGAACTTTAGAATATGGTGATATGATTGTACTTACATCTCAGCTCTCTTTGCAACCGAGGTAAACAGAAATCACATCTGCACTCCTCCGCAACGCTTAGCATTAGCTGCTTTAGCACAACAGTGAGTTTTCCTTCTGTCGGCTACACTTTGGACAATATGGACATGCTACACCACTTTTAAAAGCTTACATTCTGCACTATTCAGTCGCTAGATTTGTTTGCAATAAGTCACACAATGCGTGCACAAGCAAAGAAGCGCTAGCAACACTTAGTCACTTTAGCCGCTACATATCATAAACAGCTAACCTACAGCACGCAATTTTACCTGTACGAGTGCAAATGTTAGGCACTGGTATCGATATCGGTTCATCCCTAAACTGAATCTTTGGATACTTAAGACACTGAGATATTCATTTCGACAACTCCACATTTGCTTCTGTGCAGACATGAAGTTGTACCAGACAAACAGATGGAGTTCTCCAGTCCAAACATCTGATCTGACACTGGAATGTAGCTGCTCTGTGACCCCCAAATCACCCCTCTTGTTACCCCTCGTGGGCCGAACAACAGAAGCTGCAGCTGGCCCCCTCCTCTGCTGGGACAAGCTCAGCCTCCTCCTCATCAAGCACACTCAAGAAGAGCACTAACAGTAGGTTTTATTGGATTAAGTCTCTCTTAACAGTAGAAAAAGATGGAAAGAATTTGAGAAGTCGAGGAGGTCTATGTCAACAGGACAGGTATTTGCTTAATGCAGCTTTAGTACAACCCAAAGTCTGTGTGTAAGTGACGAGAATCTGAAGCAGGATTAACCAAAAGAGCCACTAGGTTAATATTGCAAAAAATGCTTCACACAGCAAAGAAGAAACAAAAATGTGTCTAGTTTCATTCACATATCATCAACACACATAATACCTCTGCAAAAGCTAACAATAATAATAAAAAACTATAATAAGTGACTAAATAAATCAAATGGTAAAGGTCAAACTCAATCTTCCATCTATAAATTCTGAAGTTAAAAATCGAATAGTGAGCTCATCTCTGGGACAATCTGCTTTTTTGATGAAATCATCAAATTGTGATTTCTCAATTCTCCATTTAATGCCTTTGTCTGGTCAAATACAGACTATTTTCCCAACTACCTCAGAGATTACGTTTAGCCGGCACCTGCGGTCCTTTGCCAGTAAAAAAATAGACATCCCCTGTCAGGTTGACCGGCAGAAATAATAGGCGAAAAGAATTAAAATCTGAGGAAAAATTAGGAATAATTTACATAATTTACTTTGTCATTGGCATTGTGTCCTTGGGCACTACATTGCCTCAGTGTCTGCATACACTGGGTGAATAGATACTAGATTTTAAAGCACTTTGAGTGCCTGGAAAGGTGGAAAAGCGCTATATAAATGGATCATTTACATAAATGTTTCGTTTTATTGGCAAATTTCATTTGTAGAATTTTCAGAATCGCTTGACTTTAGTCACATTTATTCAAATCAAAACCAAATTTGTGCTTACAAGTAACATCTTACTTAATATTGACTCCAGGAAGAGTAGCTGACGCAGTACGCTGTCGATGCTATATTGGGGATCTAATAAATTACCAAATAAACAAATATTGTGTTTTTTCCAGTAAAAGCAGTAAATTTGCAAATCATGTCTATCATTGCTGCCCAATTGCCCAACTTCTTTTTTTAATTTAATGCAAGTTTGGGAACCTTTAACGATTATTAGTTGATGATTACTTAAATAATCAAATAGTTGCAATAATAGATTAATTTGTTGTAGCCCTAGAACAGAGCCTAATGTTTTTTAACCCTGCATTTTATTCATACATTAAAGTTTTGGGATACATGTGCTACGATACGGTACAATACAAGTAATATATCGCAAACCAATAATTGCCCGAGATCTATTGCTTATGTTTTGAAGCTGCTACAAAACAAGAAATTAAGCTACTTTGTGACAGAAGATACATTACTGTTGCCCTACCCTAACCCTACTCTAATCCTAACCCTAACCCTAAAAATACAGTGTTAAAGTCTGAAAGAGTGATCAAAAATGCTATGCCCAAAGCCGCTACTTTTAATATCGACAGTTACGCCATCGGGGGCTCATGCTTTTTGCTGAGAAGCCCCAAAGTTTGCAGCTAGTTGAAAGAGCGGACTGGCCGTTGCTGACCCAGCGGTGGGTAAAACGGCCTGACGAGGCTTTGCACTTCATTAGAATGCGGCTCAAACTCCGCTGGTACTAACACACAATAGCAGCAGTAACAGCTGATGGCTCCAGTCCAGCAAATAGTGGAGAGTGAGTGAAAAGAAAGTCCAAAACCGCTGTACACCCACTGGCCTCCGGGCTTAGACAACCTCAGAGAAAGTGTGTGTATGGAGGGAAGAGAAAGAGAGAGAGAGAGAAAACACAGCCTGGACTGTAGCTGGGGAACCAACAGGCAGATACACAAACATTATGCTAACCAGTGGCAAAAGTTCAGCCAAAAGCAACCGCGCAAAGTTCAGAAACGGGGAAAGATAAATGTGTTTTGGCTTCTAGTTCCGCACACAATAGTTGGAATAGTTCCTACAATAGAGGCATCCACGTTTGGAGCTGCCTGTCACATGCCGTTACATATGAAGGACCATCATTGTTGTCATCGTATGTTTTCAGCCTATTCCCATAAGGTCCCACTGGGAAACAATAGGGATGCGCCTCTATGGCCCTATTGAAGTGTGTAATGAACCTCTCCCGCATGCAAAGGCTGTCGTTGTCGGCTGCTATTGGGGCTCCCCGAAAATACCATCTCGCACCATCACACACACACACATACACCCATATTTAATGTGCTGGGAATGTGTAATAGGCTGTGAAGTGGAGCATGCTGCAGTGTCGGTCAGAGCCAAGCGGGTGTAAGAGATGAGCTGACAGGTGCCAGCCATCCGAGGAGGTGATGTACTTAACACTGAGCGCCGGGCTGCAAGGTTTACAAGTCTGGGCCTGTGGTGTGGCCTTTAGCAGGTGCCAATGTCCTGTCGCTCCAGCCAAGCCAGATCTGAGCTGGGAAAAGGGCACTAAAAGAGCAAGTCATTTTTTTTTTCAGAAGTTGTATCACTGGGAAAGTTGCATGGAAATTTGCCCTTTGTATGGCACTCTTTCTTCATGCACAATGATGAAAAGCTGTACACAGTATCCTTCCATTTCAATTCAATGTTATTTTCCAACATGTGCCATCATTACATCCTTCTCCAGGTATTAAGCAAGGATCTGGACCTTAGACTCAGAAGTAGGCTTGTCACGATAATCGAGTTATCGTACGATATATAAAAACAGACACAATAACATTTTGAGAATCGATATGTGCTTGCACATTCACGGCGCAAAAGCAATTCAGCTGCAGCAAAACATCACGCAGAATCCAAGCAACTAATCACCAATAACACCACGCTTTCGGCTTTAGGAGAACTTCAAAACACTCATCTTCCTCCTGAACTGCCCCTCCTCCACTGCTTTGTCGCTCCGTGGGTCAAAAAGTCAAACTTTCCAAGTGCCACAGCACGTAGAAGAGAAAACACAGGCCAACAAAGTATCAACAGCATGTTCATGTATTGACTCGCGTTCGTTTCAATTTGTGTGCACTCACGGTCCTCATGCACTGGCACTGCGGTGTGAGCAATTCACTTTATATATTTATTTATTTGTTTATTTATTTAAGTTTATCTGATAAAACCACACTGTCACAGTTTGTAGATGTTGAGACAAATCTTTGGAGACTGCCTGCACAGTCTTTCCACACGCATCACTGCATCGTCAGCGCACATCTGAAACCCTGCTGTTGGACAACATTCAGGCAGATCATTGATATACAATGAGAAAACCAAGGGCCCAAGAATGGACCCTTGTGGAACTCCAGTTTACTTTATAAAGTAATCCGTTCTTTGTCGACTAAAATGTGTATTTTTTCTGCGATAAGGAGGATTTGAAAGCACAATTCATCTTCATTACAACTTTTTAACGTCTAAAAATCTTGTCTACCTGCATTTTTATCTTGAGGTACTACAAGTTATGAAACGATCGCATGCCGTTTACGATGACCAGTGTCTTGAGTTTAATGGAGTCATATTTGGTAATTAACCTTCAAATATGTCTAATAACCTAATGTTATATGTATGAATATAATTTTCTTTGGGCATACAGCATGTTTGCGAAGTTTTATTGCTGATGCTAAATATCTAGACATATCAAAATAAGTCTGGTTACTTTGCAGATGTAAAAACCCAACACCATGCTAATCACCTTGTATTGACGTTATCGTATCGGCTAAGACAGATTGCTAAGTGCATCCTTTCCTTCAAAAATCAATTCAGTAACAATGCCACTCCATAAAGCTCAGATGGAGGCTAGAAACATGAGCTGAAGAAGAAGCAGACACAGCCACATGACGCTGTAATCAGACTGCTGAGCCGCGGGGATCCTAAAGAGCTGTCATTGAGAGTCATTAATCCCAAAAGACCACAGCAGACAGATGGTACAATGATGGAGGAGTGATCGTCTCTGCTTCCACACACTGCTTCCTGTCACTGACCCACACGCTGGAAGTGGGCTAATCCCTTAAAAGAAAGTTTTGGACCAAACGAGCTCCTGCCCCCCTTATCCACCAGACAGTACAATGTGCATGTAGTGGAGGGGGTTTGTGAAAGAAGAAGAAGAGGAGGTTTTCTGTTTGAAGAGGCCCAGAGATGTGCTCAGATAAAGGATATAAATGGTGGTCTTTTTCTGGTCTGTCCAAAATGCCATAGCCAAAGAGGAGAAAGAACTACACTGTTAAAAATTCAATAAAGTTTAACTTAAAAATGTAAGCACAATTTCAGCCTTAAAGAGAAGCTCACCCCCTAAACTCCACCCACAAACACATTTCAAACACAGCAAACTCATTGAAAAGCATTGGGAGAAGGGCAAAGGAGGGGCTCAGAGAGGAGAGCAGCAGTGTGATTGGACTGACAACAGGTGTCTGCAATTAGTGCTTCATTTTGAATGGAAAATACACACTGAGGTCACAGAGAACCTGGAGCTGACATGAGAGACACAGCCAGTTTGTGACTATTTTGACCTGAAATCTGCTAATTTGATCAGTTTGCACTAAAAATGCCAAAAAATGACTCAGAACAGTAGACAATACTATTTAAACACCATATACATAGTTTAACAGCCAAAAAAACTTATTTTAGGGTCAATTAAACTCATGTATGTGAGTTGTCTGTTATTCTCTGTTTTCTCTCTCTCTTCATTTCTCTCCCTCTTTTTTCGCTCTCTCTCTTTTGTTTTCTCTCTCACCCCTTTTTTCTGTCACTCTCTCTCTTCGTCTCTCCTCTCTCAACCCCTTCATTCTAGCTTTCTCTTACTCTAGCTCCACTCTCTTCCTCTCTCTCTCATCCCCTTCTCTCTCCTCTTCTCCTCTCCCTTTCTCTCCCCCTCTGTCTCCTCTCTTTCTCTCTCCTCTCTTTCTCTCCCTCTCTCTCTCTCTTTTTTCTCTCTCTCATACTCTCCTCTATTTCTCTTCTTCCCCTCTCTCTTTCTCTCCCTCTGTCTTCTTTCTCTTTCTCTTCTCCCCCCCCCTCTCTCCTCTCTTTCTCCTCTCCTCTCTCTCTCTCCCTCTCTCTCCCCTCTCTCTCTTTCTTTTCTACCCCTCTCTCTCTTTCTTTCTGTCTCTTCTTTCTCTTCTCTTCCCTCTCTTTCTCCACTCTCTCTCTCTCTCTCTCATTATAACCTTAAAGTCTTAGTTGAAAAGCTTTGACTCACATTGTCAAGTCATATCAACACAAACATTTAAGTTAGTTCAACTTTTTGACTTTTAAGATTTTTTTTTTTTTTTACAGTGTAGAAACTCAAATGCTCCTCTTCTCTTATTACCAAAGTGAATGGTTTATGAGCATCATGTGATAAGGTGGTCTTTTGTGACACTAACAATCATAGAAGGAAACATGATCATCAAAAACCAACAAGTAAACGATAATAGGCGACAGTATTGTCACAATCTAGTTATATTTAATCATAATACAAATTTCTTGTCTTGGCTTTTTCAACAAATAACCAAAGTATCATTTCTTCTTCACAAAACCAAAGCAAATCAATATTTTTCTCCTCTTTCACTTCAATCAATTCTTACGTCATTATTCAGTGGAGAGTAAAAATGTAAATGAAATTCATCCTCCGATAAACCAACACAGTCTCACAAGAAAGCGTACATATACCACGACACAAAAACAGAGTATTATGAGCACGATTGCACGTATTTTTTGTGTACTTATGTTACGCTGTAGATATATACGAAAAAGTGTAAAAATGACACAAGGTTTGGTTGAAGCCACATGGAGACATTTACTTTGGTGTAACGGGTAAGTTTAAGAATCAAGTTACTAAATCGGGTAAGATTACAGCTTTATCACTTTATTAATGTCTAGGTTCTTTATGTTTTTGTCAGAGTATATTCAGGAGAAGATTAGTTAGCAATGTTCCATCCATGTCAAATAATAAGAATTATTTGTCCACTAAAATCCAGGAAGTTTTCTTAGCATTTGGCTAACAGCGGATAGACAGAGCAGTGGAAAACAGTTCGAAACATACAGTATTGTGGTGAAAAATATTGACTCAGAACAGTGATGCACCAATCCGATTCTGATTAAGTATCTGCCAATACAGTAAACACTGAAATACCTTATTTTTCTTACGTCTTACGTAATGTCTTACATTTTGATAACTATTATTTATAGGGCAAGTCACAACTTAACAACTTAACCTGAATAAAATGTCAAACATTATGAGATGTTAAGGAACAACATCAGCCAGTAAATTAGTCTCCTTATGTCCAATTAAAGGCACAACAATGGCATCAGCTGAACTGATGGAGTCAATACTCAATCTAGGGAATTTTGCTGGATCGGGCACCGATCTATCCGATCCCAGTATCGGATCAGTGCATCCCTAATTCACAATGTACTGGTCAGCAAAACATGTGAACTTCTATATATTTATTTTTGTTTGCACATATACGATGCCTTTAACCAAAGGCTAGTACATTAATTGACTTGAAAATGGAGAATTGTCTACACCAATGCTGCGGTTGTCCATCATTATTGTAAAAGATCACCTTGGGCTTTTATTTCAATATGAATCCATTCTGCTAACACTACACAAACAGCCACAAGCCCTTTCGACTTGAAGAATGTGTTAAGAGGAAAACAAAAATGTAGCAAGAAGTACTTTTACTGCCCCATGGGTCATTAATCACTGCTTTAAAAAAAAAAACTCAGCACTATTCATTTGTTCGAGGTTATGCAAAAATGTCACATCTGCAAGTTTAACAGTTACAGTGGTCCGCAGGAATCCCAATTACAGCGGTGACACATGCAAACACAATTATATGCACAAGGAAAACACTCGCTGCTATACACTTTCAGCCGGAGAGGCAAGTTTGTTCATTAGGAATGTTGGGCCGCTTTTCTTTGCCCAGTGAAATGTGCTTGAGTCGTGCAAAAATATGTTTACACGACATCATACACATAGGCTTTCGGACCACATCTGTTTATCAAGCAATTCAATGATTAGTGTAATAAAGTAAATACAGAAAGTTAATCGAGATTCAACTTTCTACAACACTGCAGTATTTTAAATGTATACATCTCAGGTTCAGTCTTATTTCCTCTTCAAAAACATTGCTGCAGTTGTGTTTTGTTTAATAGACACATTTAACACAAAACTTGCACATTATATACTTAATTTTTCTTTCAAATCAAATCAATCAAAATCATAACAACAGATGTCTCTGTGGACTTCCCAAGATTATTAATTTAGCAAACATGAATAGTAAATACAAATAAAACAATACAACACACATTCAATAAAACAATAAACTTTCAGGAGCAGTGATTGATCAAACATGTCAAAGCGGTACTTTGAATCTGAAAGCTCAGCGTTTAAAGTGCATATGACAGGTTTGTACAAATTTCCAATTATAATTTAATTGAGTCGATTAATACCTGTTGTATTTAAAAATGTTAGTTTTACGTTAATCAAGACCAAGTTTGTGAAGAAAAGTTTGAAAATATGTTGAAAATAACAGGAAGTAGAGCAGAGTTCTAAACTGATGACACTAGACATTTTACATTTTCTCACAATGAACATATTTTAATGACTCTTTAAACATAAATTTAACATATTAACATATTGAGCATGTTGTTATATATTTTAATGTCTCAAGAAGTTATAACTTCTTACAGCAACTTCCTAGCGTGTCAATTTTTAACCCTAAGAAATGGCTTAACTGGGATGAGCTTTGTGAAATGTTTAGTGGAATCTTGAATGTAATGGTCTTGACTTTGGTTTAGTGAAATGAGTAGTTCAACCTGTCAGAGGCACTTTAACCTTATGATGTCATCAAGTTAATACAAGAATCATCCAACGTGAGACCAACCAATTCCTATTTCCATCTGTTATACTGTAAACAAGGACCAAAATCCACATGGATTACAGAATAGTTTTGACAAATAATAACATCATTATTATTACTGTAATTTGTACCTGCTTTTTAAATTACCTAGATGGAGGGATTCTTTGAATTCAGCACAGAGCAGCACAATTAATCAAAAATGCAATTTCAATGGATGCAAAAAGCAAATCGCAAAAGCACCAATTTTTGAAGACCCAACGATTCCTATATCAACAACCAAATCAGTGGCTTTCAGCATATCCAAGATGCTTTAATAAAGTTGTTTCGATGTGTCCATTCTCCTAAACATAAAAATGTGAAGTCTGAGTCAAACTCAATTTTAAAAACATAAATACTGCTCAGAAACACTTCAATTAGATATTACTCCCAAAATGAGCAGCTATATTCAGAACTACTTTTTTTTTCAAACTGCGACTTCACTGATATAAAACTCTGATACAATTAACCACAGGGACTATCCAAACAAAAACACAATTAGATAAATACAAAAAAAAGCTATAATAATACTCTGTTGACATGAAAAGCACAAGTCCCACAAGTTCTTAGTGTTTTCTCTGAGGTTAGCAGCAGCTTATCTCGGCGATCCAAAACAAATCGCTCTCATAGCCGTTTCCCAAAGGCGCAGGTAGGAAGCTGTTTATTGGACAGACCCTTGAACCACACAGTCTCTTCTAAACACTACAGCTCGCAGACAAACACCGCAAATAAACTCGGGATCCAAGTGTTGACCTTGTTGAGCCGCTGGTCTGTGGGTTTGTGCAGGCTGCAAATATAAAAAGCTGAAATAAAAGACCGATGATGAAGTAAAAAAACAAAACACTTGAAATACAAGCTTTGCAATAAACGACCAGCCAACAATTATCAGTTCCACAATCGACGTTCTGTGTCGGTAATTATCCACCTCTTGGATTCGCTTTTGAAATCTAAATTAGAATTACATTTATCTAAGCAAATGTATTCGTTAAAATCTAATTGTATTCAGAATGCACAAGTATTTAAGATGTACTTTTGAGTTCACTGAAAGGTCGGGGCTTTTTCCTCAAGAGTTGCATTGAATTTTCAACGATAACAAAAGTAACAACATCAATATATTTACTTTTTCATGATACTCAAAGACGCTTCACTTTAGTCATTCACCAGCCAGTCCCTCCTACATTCTGTTTGAATGTTCTTTTCGAACTGAAACGAAAAATTTCCTGAATCAACACCAATATCATATCCTAGTATCGGATCAGTGCATCCAAGTTTAATAACAAAGTAATGATTTTGGAAGGGCTTCTACTATCTGTTATTCAAGAAAAAATATTCTTTATTCTGATCTATCTTTATCTGATCTTCTAATCTTTCTTTCTGTAAATTACTTCTTGCATTTTTTTTTTACTCATAATGAAATGCTCTGTTGCCAGTCCAAGACAAATAAATCAGAAATAACGCTGACATGACATGGCAATGGTAGAGTTGACTTTCAAGAAGAGATAAGGTTGTGGCTGCTCACATGAACGCTGGTTCAGGTTACTCCAAACCAAAAATGGACACAACGTGATTTAAGTCACTGGGTGGCTCACAGTGGGCCGCATATACAGTATAGTGTAACATGACATATAGTGTAACATGCCAATCTGTCATTTAGTCACGTGATACAAGTAGGACTGCATGTGGCAAAAAAAATACTATTACGGTTTTCCTGGAGGCAGATTGCGCTTTCGATTTTATCACAATTCTAGTAGCTATTGTCTTTGGGTAATTACAATCATCTGTTTTTCTGAAAGTTCCTACTTTACTGTGATTGGTTAAATCTAGCTGTCACTCACTCAGAGCAGAACAAAGATGCAGCTAGATTTCAGAAAAAAATGCGACCAAGCCAAGACAAGCGACCTCAGCCCATAAATAAAGTTATTCAAACAATCGATTAATAGGCTCTGTGCACTGAACTTCAGTTGGCTTGTGTACGTTCAAAAAAGCGAACTTTTGCACATACAGTACGACTAGCATTTAGATATAATTACGTCTCTTTTAAACACACAAGCGTCCTCTAATATGTAAAGTCTTGTTTTCTGTAACATTCACCACAACTATCTGCTCTAAAGAGTATTTATTATTAGTTTTAAACTGATGTAGTGAAAACCTCATAGAAAATCATTGAACAGGAAGTAATTGTATGTACAGGATGTACTATTTTGAACGAAAACAAGCCAACTGCACAGAGCGTATTAAAACATTGTTTTGGCATTTCTAACACTAATAACAGCTTTTGAAAATATGCTAAAAATCCATGTTTCATGTATAAATAGTAGACATATTTTTGTAAATCAAACATGAAAATTTGCTCAAATTCACCTGGAACTTGACTTGAAACTGCAACACAAAAGACCTCAACACATGACCTACAAAACGCCCCAAATTCTTTATAAAGAAACAAACTTGGCAAGGCGAAGAGAAGTTGGTTGGAAAGAATTGCTTGTATTTTAACAAACTGATGCATTAAATAGAGAAATGGGAAATCACAATTTGACGTTTTCACCAAATAAGCAGATTGTCACAACAGTGAGCTCACGATTCCATTTTTATCCCGATATTGCCCAGCCCTATAGACACAAGTCACACAGAACATTACAGAGGGCATGGCCAAAATGAGAACTTAAACCATCTGGCATCAGCATCACGATCAAACCCGCTTTCAAGACTCTTCCAAAACACAACTCCATTGCCCCCTCCCCTAAAAGACACCACCCTGGCTGTTCGGGGGCCACTCTTGCTCTATTGACCGCTCATGTTTCCGGTCACTGCCATTTATTCTACTATGACCTCTCCCTTTCTTACACAATACCGCGCTCGTCATGCTCTATATGTCTTCAAATATTGATCCATACGCAACATCATCTGCCGCCACAAAAGACGAGCTCTGGGTAACAAACGATGGAAGAGAGATAGAAAGAGAGAGAGTCGGTGGAAGACGTGTCAAGACCTTCAAACTCAAGAAACTCCAACGAACGAGGAGAGAAACTTGACAGGCGCCTAATTTTTGCGAAATATCAAACGGCATCTGGGAAAAGGCGGGGAAAAAGTTGAGGATCTGCGAGCTGTCAGGAGTCTGGCAGCAGGGCCCGGAGTCAAGACCTTCTTTGCTCTTTGGCTGAATTACTGATGAACGATTTTGTTATTCAGATGGGTCTTGAGAAAAATCAAGCCTCCAGTCGGTTTCTTTGACAGACACAGTCGAGATGGCTACTGGATTATTTATAATGTTTTCTTTAGCTCCTTCATGACAAACCTTGTCTTCTATTTTTGAAGCGAGGAGGAGATTAATGGCGTCGGCTCGCATGTTATAGGATTTAGCGGCGATAAATCCCGAAATATAGTGTTTTATTTTTAGCTCGGACACGGTCTATTGCAAGTCTTCCCACTAATTGAGGCCCGTGTGGTATAATCTGTCGTTGGCCAGAAGTAATTTACTGTAAGCTCTGTTGCAGAAATGAAGATGAAGTCAAGGAGAATGAGCATCTTCACGATCAAGACATTGGCCTGTCAGCAAAAAATGGACGAAGTTACAATTACTTCAGCAGCTTGAGAATAGTAGGTTAACTGTTTGTGTAAAGTGCAAATGAGCAGAAGAGACTAGAGCAAAGATAATCCCACGCAAATACTGTAATACTTAAACAATAATCTGGAAGTCTGTGGCACCATTTTGATTCTTGTCGCTATTGATAAGCTTAAGGTCACACTGTGTTAACGAGATTGTCTCCATAGTGATCAAAATAAGGAGAAGTAATGAATGAATGGCCCAAAATCAAAATACAAAAACATCATATTGACTTGGTGCCAAAAATGTTCTCCATATTTTTTGTTTGTTGTATATTTTTTTGTATTTGCAACATTGATCATTTTAGTCTATTCTAATATGTTTGATAATTTTCTAAACAAAAAGGTTGTTCTCCCTGAGGATGATTAAAACCATTCTTATTCTGGCGAATGGTCAAGTTAAAACACTTTAGTAATCATATTAATAGCAAATAATAACTTCAAAGGGATCCTTTAGCAAATATTGTCATTGCTCAATCACAGTCACTTGCAGAAATTGAGTCAATCATGCTTGGTGTTAGCTTCATAGACATATAATTAGTAGACGCGCAGTCCGACTGTGATGCTATCGAACACTTAGCATCTGAGCTAATCCGGTAAGACTTAAGCTAGTCCGGAGCGTTCCACTGTTTATTTTCCTATAGCCGTTGGCATTAGCCTGCAAAAAACGCAAGTTATAAAAGATCCAGAGAGTGTCGGCTGGTACAAACCTACCGACCACATCTAGCAAAGATCAGAACCTTGTTACAAGTTATTGTTGAGTTTACAAATCTTTTAGTTTTTTATTGTAGATAAAATTGTGAATAAAACTGCTAACGGCTAGCGAACTTAGGCATCTTTTAAGGCTCTAGTTACCTCCAAACATCTGCTTTTACATGATACTAGTGAGAAAAGCAGACAAATGACATAAATAACACCAAACAAAGTTATAGTTTCACTTATCTGTGGAGGCGCGTCTGTCGAATTGGTAATTGATGGAGCATTTCCAGTCTAAGAATATAGGAGTTTGAGAAATATAATCTCACCAAAGTTGTTTAAAAAAGCTTCATAAGACACAAATCAGTTCGTTTTGCTCATGGTTTTGCTTAAATCGCTTGTTTAAACTCGTTTTATTCATAAAAGGGCAACTTCTGCCATTGTGTTCAATTGATTTGCGTCATCACCTTTACCGGAGGAATACGGCGTCGCGCTGTTCAGGTTGTACTAGCCTACTAATTTAATGTCTATGGTTAGCTTGACTATTTTCATTACTTATGCCAGAAACGGAAACAAATGTAGTTGTCTGTCAGGTGTAACTTTAGATCACCAATCACATGAGATAAAAAGAGTCAGTTAAGAAAGTTTAATAACATGTATTTTTGATGTGTGTGTTAGAAAATAATTTTCTATAAGTGTATTGATATTTGTAATCATTCAAATGGTTTAAATAATGATGTACAGTAAAATGCATTTGTAAGAAGTAGGTTAAGGCTTCATATGTGTAAAGCATTCCAAAGGTCTGGTTTACAGTTGACCTCTGAAGAGTCACAGGGCTGATCTTGCTATAGGTTTGCAAGTCAGCAAAGTGTCTAACTTGAGACTGGTCTCCGAGATTTGACACTGGATAAGATCACCAGTGAATGGGTTTGAGAAGAGACAAGTGACAACTAAAAATGGACATGGAACTGATAGACAGTTTACCAATCACATTGAAGATGCTAAAAGGAAAAACTCCTGGAGGACAGAAAAAAAGAGACTTTGAACTCTGCTTCTTTGTGAGCATGTAACGCGAGGACGTCAACGCTGGGACAAGATCAAGATAGAGACGTTGTAGGGTTTAGATCAGAAATAGACATGTTTTTGTAACTTTGCGTGTTTTCCCTTTGATCAAAGTAAATCTTATCCTAATTGGAATCTTTTGAGTTTTGGTTGTTTTTCTAAACAGCTGGGTTACAGTCCGGGGATACATTTCCACAAACATAAAGTCAGTGAAATCTCGTACTTTCTACAAAAACCTTCGATTTAACTCCAACGTCGCTTCACTGCTCTAACTGCATAGTTTATTAATGTTATATTTAGTTTCACAAAGGTTAAGCTCATATTTACTTAGATTAAAAGTTAATGATAACCGCACATCAACTTTTGACTCAAGTTCGGCACTGACTCTGATTGGGGAATGACACAAATAATGTAAAATGGTAAACAAAACAGTCAAAGAACAACCATGAGATGCCAAGGACTGGTAAATATATCTATCACTCTGTTGTCTCAGAACGTTTTAACGATAACTTCAGTATTTTGCATTTTACAATCTACACTAGACTGACTGAAAGTTCTATTTATGTGTGATGTCATGATCTCAAGCTCTATTGACCTGCAAACATATGAATGCCATTTTTAACTTGTCAAACTACAAAACAATGTTTACTAAGCTCCCACCATTAGGTATTGGCAGGTGCTTCCTTTGGAGGAATGTCCAGCCCAGTTGAAAAGGTCACACATGCCGCACGGTTGTTCTGAAGTATGCCAACCATCCCTGTGCCACGGGGGTCACGGGCGAGCACGGGCCATCCCACACCTTCTCGGCCCATTTTAGGAGTGTGCATATTTCCAGGTTGTTGACATGCATTTAGCCAATCATATAATCACCTGAACCTTGGCGCAAGACTCCTGCGCTATGTCCATCAGCGCTCACTTGGAGTTGAGATATCAAGTTTAATTGCAAGACACTGGACAGATTAAAGCCTCTTTTTATGGAACGGGCTCTTCCAGTTATCTCATGGCACCAGTCCACAAGGGCAACTGCAAATGTATTATTATCAGCGCGATGTGACGAGCTGACAGAATGCACAGGTTTATCTGCCAGACAGGGATGTGTGGTGACTCCAGTCCAAGTCGACACTGGTCTTGGTGAGGGTTATTCCTGACTCTCTCTCTCTCTCTGTCTCTCTCTGTGTGTCTCTCTCTTTCCTTTCCGTTTCAAAGTCTGACTTCTTCTGTGCTGCCAAACCTCGACGGGGAAAGCGCGGAGCCATGGTGTAGGCTGCTTGTGGATGCGCTTCAAACGCAGGGAATGTGTCCAATAATGTATGCGCACCGTGCACGCACACACACCCACACATACACACACCGAGCAGCAGACGAGGCTCCACGCTCGCACAAGCAAACAAAAGCGCATTCCAGTGGTATCTATGCGAGTGAAAGACAAAAGCATTTAATGGCACGTCTATCCCACATTTTGGCACAACAACATGCCCAGTTATAAATCCTCGCGCCTGTGCCCATTCAGCGCGTTTACAAGCTACGAACTTTCGATGCTCTCCAATGGCAGTCCCATGATCGCATCGCAGTCATGCTATAGAGGCACTGACACATCTGAGCTCCTAAATGTGTCAGGGAGATCATAAGTCACGCGGGGTTTACTGCATAGCAAAAGCACCGTAGATCCCCTGAAACATATCTCCTATACGCGCCTATTTAAAGCATGGCAGGGGTTGGAAGCAGGAGCGTAGTTGTGGTGTATAGGTGTCCAAAAGTCTAATAAAACAGCCGACACACGTACAGACACAAATTACGCGCCTCGTAGCATCCTGGAGAAGAAACCTCGCACAAGCGCACGTCTCAAACGGGTCAAAATAACACTTGGAAACTCATTAGCCAACATTACGCACCATTGTTGTCAAAAAAGAAACGAGAGAGATAGAATAAACAAGACACTGAGACAACACAAACCTGTTTGACTTCAGCTGGCATGGTCCAAAAGTCCCCCCGCTCCCGAACAAATATTGCACCTCCTCGCGGGAAAAACGAGTGAGTGACGGTTAATTCCACGTCTCGGAAAAGTTCCCTTTTCCCTCCGCTCGGCTCCACGCGTTTTTCTTATGTTTTCACGTAGAGTTTTCCCTCCGTAAAGCGCAGATGTAGCGGTTCAGACACAGACAGCCATCCTCCAAGCAGCTGCGTCAAGACGCACGGAGGAACGAGCAACAACAGGAAGCGGAACTTTCAAACTAAGAGCGTGGATTTCACAAGAAACGACCAGTGTTTTTTTTTTTTTTCATTTGTTTGACACACCATGGTACGCCACCGTTTAATAGAAATATGAAAAATGGTGATACTGATGATACTGTTTCAATCCATCTAAGAAGTAAGAAAAAATGGACAATGTTTTGAATAAAGATCCCAACACCTTCATGAGTCAATGTACTGATCTCATAGCACATTTAATCAACAAGTGATTATTAGCTATAGCATTTGACTTTTGCTACTTTTCATGTATCCTATACTGTTTTTAATAATTGATTTCTTGTTATATTACCTGCAATAGTTGTCTTTGTAGTTCCCAGTAATTGTCTTAATTTGCTATAGCCAAAACACAGAATCCTTGAATTCTTAATAAGGCTAAAATAATTAATTATTAAGCTAATAGGGGTCTCAAACTGGCGGCCCAGGGGCCAAATGAGGCCTCTGACAAGATTTCATGCAGTCCCCTGAAGGATTTCTGATTAGTATTGATTGTGGCCCGCCAATAAACTGCACATAAGAATTTGAACCCAATTTGTATTTTAGCATAGTGGGTCTATGAAACCTAAAATTCACTGGAGATAAAAAAAAAAAAAAAGTTACATACAATTTTCCCACTTTTTTCTTTGAAGGACAGTCTGAACCTATTGAATCACTTAATCACACAGAGGCTTAAGTTATAGAAAACAGAATAAAGAATGTGAACATATTTTATGTGTTATATATCAGAGTTATATTTTAAAATAGAGACCTTGACACCTTTGACTTCTATTGGCTCTGTGCACAAGAGTATTTATTTTAAAAAATACTAACATTTGCCGGCATGTTCATTTCCTGTTTAGTTCATTCCTATGAGGTTTTCACACCTCAACTTAAAATGAAAAATAACTAAAGAGCAGGCAGTGAACAGTGTACAGTTGTTGTTTTTTTTCTGAAAACATGTTAAATGTCTTACAAAAGAAGAGAATATTTCACTAAAGACCAAAGTGTTTATAAACGATGCATTGGTCTATCAATGCTAATGCTAAAGTCTGACAGTTTGAAAATAAACAGCTTCTATGCACAGAATCAATTATTTTGGCTCCAGCTCCATTTGAGTTTGAGTCCAGTGCAACTTACTAAGTTACCATTTGTGCTTTTATTGTGAAACAATTGGACTTCCGTCAAACAGTCCTGTCGTGTGGACACAGCTGAATGCTTTTTTATCAGGCAAAGATGTTGGACGGATGGATAAAGAGGATAAGCAGAAGTCGTCTTCATCCAAATAAGTCACAGAGAGAATACTATAGAGTGTTGAACTTTGTGCTCTTCCCACTCACGTAAACAACCGCAAAAAGTTAGCTGACGCGAACAAGAAAACAGCCAGAGGCAGCGTGGAAGAGGAGAGAGGTTCCCAGACAGGCAGCAGGAGTTTCAAGTGCAGTAGCTCTCTCTCTCTTTCTCACTCTCTCTCCCTCCCTCTCTTCACGTCTCTCACCCCATCGCTGGCATCTTCGGGGTGGGACTAGTTCTCTTTGCACTCCAGCTGCGTCTGCCTGTCAGCCCACCACCCCACCCCTTTTGTTGGTATAGAGAGAGAGACAGACAGGCAGAGAGAGAGAGAAGGGAAAAGTGGGGGGCTCACACAAAACAAAAAGTTCGAGCCATTGAAGCGAAGGCACCCCAGACTGAGCACATTTTTACACCCTCACACTCACACATACACAACCCTGCTCCCTTCTGCACCTCTTTGTCCTTCTCCGCTCACTGCACTATAACTGCATATAAGGGAAAGAGAGCCGGCACGAACGTGAAAGAATGCGCATTCACGTATTCGCGACTGTGACCGAGGCTGAGCAGGAATGTTAATCTAATAACAGCAGCGGAAGGCGAACTATAAGGACACGTTTGAGAGACATCTGGACGTACGGGGGAAAAAGGTTGACGCGACAAAAAAACAGAGGAATCTCATAAGAAAGGCTAAAAAAGTGTGGCATTCCTCAACATCCTCTGTCTGTTTCTAATGGCAGACCTGGCTC
The DNA here is from genome assembly GCA_038363315.1 of Mugilogobius chulae. NCBI lineage: Eukaryota > Metazoa > Chordata > Actinopteri > Gobiiformes > Gobiidae > Mugilogobius > Mugilogobius chulae. Next base: position 247,131 of record JBBPFD010000414.1, read on the forward strand.
ACAAATGCATTTTTTTTTTAAATTTTCAGCAGCATTTTATTACACAGGAGTTATTGTTGCAGCTGTACCATCAAATTGTGGCTTGATTCAGTAGACTTTTGAATACAAAGCCAGTTTTTATCTCATTCTTAGTCAAATGGAAGAAAATGTTGCATGAATATAATCAAGAAGGGTTGAAATAACGTGTTAATTTGGCATCAGGAAAGATTTTTTTACAAAGAGTAAACTGCAAACCATTGATGACGTTTTATAATTGGCAATTATCTGTTGTTGCAAATGAACTTGTCCTGTAAATAGCGCACCCTTTATGGGTCTCCGTTAGGGCAAACAAGGCAACACAATAGGTCATGCAGGTGTTTAAATAGTCGGTGGTCATGTGCTGTAGTCACATGTCACGCCATGAAATTGGATTTGCAAATTACCAGATCTCTTAACAATCTTAAGAAGTACTTGGAACAAAAAAGGCTGAACACACAGCTGTACTGTATATGTATTGACCCTGTGCACCGACGTCACATGATCATGGGTGCGCCATGATGCGCCAAGAGCGTGTACACAGCATTACAGGGAGCGCAAAACTGACAAATTCTCACATATTTTCTTCTTTTTCTGTAAAGAAAGCAATGCATGCTTCTATAGCATGTTCAGTACATTTGTCTGTGGAAGCTGTGGAAGATGCAGGCTGTTTCAAATATTCATTGCATCTCTTTTTTTTTCAAATGTCATAATTTTTTCTCATTAGCATTGACTTAATTTTTTTAAGTATTCACTGCAAACCTGCAACAACTTAGAAGGATTCCAGTTCTTTGATTTATTGCTGCCACCCACTGGCGTCTTCTATCTTCATCAAAATGTAAACAAAAAAGCTCCAGGCTTAGACTTACAACCTCCTGCCTGTTAGTGCAGCGTGTCGCACAAGATACAGACATTTTACAATTGACATGAATAAAAGTAACTTAGAAACAGGCAGGTTTTCGGCAAAGTTTCCATAATAGTTATGCACACAGAGGGCCTGATTTATCAACCAGGTGCTAAATTGCAGGTGCAAAAAAAAAAAAAAAAAAAAAAAAACCTATGTTATTTATGAGCATTTTACACAAACTTTAATCTTGGAAGATGCACATACAACAAACTAACAAAACAGACATAAACCACCTCAAATTCTGCATGTTTAAAGTGTGTGAGAGAGAGATGTCATCTCTGCCAAGGTTTTGCTCCCCTAACTGTTTTACACATGGGCAAATGCTTGATAAATCTGGTCAGACAGTGCTTTTGCCCCCATCATGGAAGAGCGTGACGACACGTGCAAAGGGTCAATTGGAAATGATATTCCCTGCCTCTGACCCATCCTTCAGTGCCACTGGAAATTCTAACAAGCAATGTTAGACTACCAGACAAGACCTACTAAGTGGAATATTCTGTATGTTGTAGGTTGATGAGAAAACCCATACAGGGCAAGACAACCAGTACCAGAAACATAAATCAAACTTGAGGTCTTGTGAACTGGGGCAAACCATTCACTTTTACATTCATTCACTAAAGGCAACTTCTATGTCTTTGGACAGAGTGGAATAACAAGGGAAGAACATACTCCTGAGATCGCAAGTCAGTTGACCCAAAGACCTGCAACAACATACAGGTAAAACATAGAAGCAATAAACCGTTCTGCGTCTAGACGACTTGTCAAGCAAAAGCACCGTTTAAAAAGGGTCAAGCACCGTTTGCCAAAGTACATAACAAAAGTAAGAGTACATAACCTATAGGTGGTGCAGCCTGAGTGGTTCGAGGTCGGCTTTACTTTGCTGAGATGTAGTGAGTGAGTGGTAAACACGTTGAAAAGGTTACTTCTCCTCACCCAGTGCCACTCACATCCAGCAAACCTGCAGCTGCTAAAAATAATGTTTTTACTTTCTTTCAAAAGCCTCAAACGTGGAGAAAAATAGGAGTAACAGCAGCATTAGAAAGAGAAGAAAGAACGAAAGGGGTTCTCAAAGGTAAAGCAGAAGAATAATGGCACATATTACCGGAAAACCTGTTTTTGTGAGCTCCGATTTCAAAAAATGGGTTTAATATACTTTAATGCAGGGCACTTCAAGGGTTTCTCATTATGCCTAGAATAAATGTTCTCTTTTGAGCGGGAAGGTTGCATAAGTTGAGCAAAAATAATGTAGCAAAAAGACAATACGGGTGTGAATCTCGAGTATAGTTTCGAAGATAGTAGCTTTGCTGACAAATATAATGTATGTGATTAGTGTGAGCTGCTCAGTACAGACCCACAATTGCACAATGCAGTGAAGAATGGCTATAGCACCCAATCTTTTGTCAAGTTAAGAAGCTATTTTACTGCGTTTGGAGTAAAAAAGCTATTGAAGACAGTCTACGGTAGAGAAATGAACATCCAACCCAGTTCTGAATGACATTACGTCATCTCTTAGCATCATCAGTGTCATTGTGCTGTGTGCTAAAACTGAACTTTTCAAAGTGTCCTTTTAGTGTGGCCTGGCTAACCCGCTCTCACAAGAAAGCGTGAATATACCACGACATTACAGGACGTGTAAATAGCGTATGATTAGCACAAGTTCATGGCTTTTTTTTGCGTAAATATGACACCAATCTCAGTTCATTTCTATGGTAGTTGTAAAAATGTGTTTTATTTATGAGTATTAAAGAGATCCTTGTCGCAATCTCAATCTATCCCACGTTCCAGTCCTAAACTTACACATTTTAGTAACTTGATGCCTAAACTTAACCCATTACACCTGAAGAAAATGTCCACACAAGGGCTTTAACCAAAACTTGTGTTTTTTACGCTTTTTCATATTGTGCTATATCTACGGCGTGAACACATGCTCATAATACATGGTTTTTGTGTTGTGGTATATGTACACTTTCTTGGGAGACTGTGTTGAATCTTCAAGCCCGATCTCACAAGAAAGCGTACATTTACCACGACAGTACAGGACATATAAACTGCGTAAGATTAGCATGAGTTCACAGCTGTTTTGAATATGGTAAGCGACACAGTCCCAGTTCATTTCTATGGTGGTTGTTAAGATTGGTTGTTCTAATTTATAAATATAAACAAAATCCTGATCCTAATCTTAACCTGCTCCAAGCTCCAGACCTAAACTTACCCATTTTAGTAACTTGATGCCTTAACTTACCCGTTACACCTAAAGAAAATGTCCCCATGTGGCTTCAACCAGAACTCATGTCATTACATGTCATTTACTTTTTCATATCGTGCTAAATGTTACGCCGTACATTTAGCACTGTTTTTGTGTCGTGGTAAATGTATGCTTTCTTGTGAGACTGTGTTGAATCTTCTTGTCTAGTGTAATCAGCATCAGTTTGATACGCCACACACACCTGTGAGGTGGAATGGATTATCTCAGCAAAGGAAAAGTGCTCACTAACAAAGATTTTTGATAGATTTGTGAACAATATTTGAAAGAAATGTAGTGTTTCTATTGAGTTCAGCTAATAAAAAACAAGAGCAAAAATAGTGTTGAGTTATATTTTATTGTGTAGACGTGTACCAGAACAATTTTCATTATTGAAGCCACTGTCCTGATTCTCACTTTCTTAAAGGTGCTATTGCGTACCTGGGTTTTGCTTCCTTAAAAATGTAAACAAAAAGAAATAATTCATTTTAAACTTCCTACATCAGTTCACGTTTTGCTCACTTACCTAATGCATTCTGAACATGTCAGCAAGATGCGTTTTTAAGCTTTTATCTCAGCTGTTAGAGCGAGACTGTGTGCTAACAATAGCTATCACAATGACAACAACACCAAAATCCACAACTGTGGTTTTGGTGAAAAAAACTATTAGACACAGACAGAATATTACGGACTCATTTCCACCTGAACAGAACAATGACAAGATCTGTGGTATGGGGGAAATTTATTATTTTATTGAAAAAAATTAGGTATAGTATCAGTCAAAACTTTTTTATATGAACCTTTTCCTTATATGTTGTGAACAAACCCTTTTCATCATGAAGAGGTTTTGAGCGTTTTCTGAACATTTAGGAAGTCTGTTCAATACATAGTGTCATTATTCACCCAAAATGAAAAATGCTGTCAGTCTAAGTGGTAATCTCCCATAGAGAATCCACCTGAAGAATTTGACGTAGCTTTCCTGGAAAAGCTAAAAACAACTAGCCAACAACAACAAGCATGCTTCCTGGGATTTTGGAACAATGTTTTTTTTTATCGATGTAAATGAGAACTACAAGTAATCTTCACTTGAGTTATGAGTAATTGTGTTATTTTAAATTATTACACTTAGAAAAAACATAGTCCAGAGCCTTTAATGAATTATAATTGCTAATTATTTCTAAAGACTGAAAACAGCGAGAGAACAGTGTGAAGACTGCTGAGGTCTTGGCTCGGTCTCGTCACACATTCCTTAATTTTTGCCATGACTCCTCTTTCAGACATTGTGTCAGACTCTGTGTGACCACAAACCAAACACAGATGCCAACATTATTGCTGCTCATATCTGCTCGTTACTTTCCCATTCTGTGTGGCCTGAGCTGAGGTCAGATTCCAAACCGTCCTCGGAGACACTGACGAGCAAACCTTTTGTTGTTTGTTGATTTGTTTACAACACTGAAAGAGCCACATTTCTACAGTGACATTTCTTTCAGGGATTTTGCACTTGGTTTGATTACAATTCACACACAGATAAATGAACAAATTCTATCGTGAAATACAAACCAAAATGTGTGCAAAGACTATTTACCCTAAACTAGGCCAAGCTGCACTTCTGCTCCTCATTCAGAGACCGTTTACATGCTTGTAAAGTCAGGTCGTAAAACTGTCACGGCAGTATGTTAAACTCATGAGGGTAATGAAATCAAGGCTTTGAAGAACGCCTCTAGTCCAGCGACGCACAGCCACTGTTTTAAAATTACTTCTGTTTTGTTTTAACACATTTTTGTTTGTTCAAGGTTTAGGTGAAATTCTTCTAGTGGGATTCTTTGTGGGAGAGCGGCTTTTACCACTAAGGCTGACTCCCTTTACCAATTTCACCAAAGCATTTGATTTTCTTATGGACAGCCACATGGAGATTGTCTAAAAGAAATAAAGACACTATGCTTTGAGCAGATTTCTTAAATGTTCATACTTTCATCCAGGGAAACTTTGGCCAGGCTCTTACCACCTGTCTTCACTCAGTTTCATTTCACTTCAGCTACTAGGTCAGGAATCACAGGATTGTTTCCCAAAAAGCAGGAAGTACGGTCGTCCAATCAGCGAGAACCAACACAAGTAGTAGCCTGTATATGACCTCCTTCTTTCGTCTTGTCTCAAATATTGACTGTGAAGAGAACACACCCCAATGATGCGATGTCAGGCAAGTCATAATCGTCCTAATTCCTCAACCTTAATCAGTCAGCGTTGGTGGCAACATTGTTTTTTTTCTTCTGTTTTTCGCTTGTCAGCTCTCTCATAGCCTAGAAGCCTACAAGTCTGATAGGAGCAGATCTCACTGAGACCATTTCATTGAGTGAACCTGTGCTGAGATGTGCCCACATCTGCCAAAGTGAGCAGTGCATTAACATCACAGAAAAAGTGAATTGTGTTTAGACTACTTGCTTCAGTTGAAAAAAAAAATGCATAGGCATATGGAATTCTGACCTGTTCTTAGAGAATTAACCTTAACCCCATAAGGAAACAGCCTTTTTTCACTAAAATGTCCAGTTTTCTTTGGTGGCTTGAGTCACACTAGTTTCAGCCAAATTTGAGTTTTGCCAAATTTTATGTAAAAGCTGAAGGTAATTCAACAAAAACAATTGTACCGAGACTTAAAATAGTTTTCAAAAGTTTAGATGGAGCCCATTAAAAAGTCATATTAATGTTTTAAAAAGTGTGGGTTACATCAACTAAGTTTATTTTTATGAAAAAAAACTAACAACATTGAAAATATCGAAAAAAGGTGGGAGGTCGCCTTGATAAATGTGCCAATAGGGAAGGTAATCCAGAGCGGGATTGGTTATCTGTCAATCACAACTACCGAAATTTGAAAAAGGGACACAGTGGCCTGACAGTGTATTTTTTATATATCATCTGGATTTTCAAGGTTCTGACGCCACGGGCCAATCATTTGGCTGAAAGTAAGAATTAATGTCTTGAAACAAGCCCAACACAGTTTGAAACAAATACAAAAAATCTAGGTATATGAATAAACAGAGTTTAAATTTGTCAACCTTTTTCTAATTACTAAATCCTACAATCAAGCTATTTTTTTCTTCCCTTGAAAGTCTTTTGCAGTGTAATGCCAACCTCCTGTTCACCTCCTGCGTCCAGCTCACTGTAAGAATAAGAATGAGCCATTTCAGAGCTTATAGAGCAGGTACAGTGACGGTTTAAAAAGGACTGTGATCAAATGGCAAAGTGGTGCATTGGGACAGGCGTTGAGTCTGGAGCTAGTCAGGAAAATGGAGGTCTGAGGTAGAATATAAATAGCCTGTGGTACAAAAGGCTTTCCCAGTTCTCCTACTCAACCCAGTCTCCTCCACAATGTGACCCCTAACCTTGAATACATGTCTTTTCCGTGTCAGCTCAGACCTCCCGTACACCTGGAGCAGTTTTAGTACAATACCTCAGCGAGCACACCATCTTGGCTTGTAAAGATGAAGCAAAGGGACAATAAAAATGACAGAAATGCTTTTATATTTTACATTTGAGCCACGTGAAAGGAAAAAAGGATCTCAAAGATTAGTTCTGACTTTTAAATGGCATAGGAGAATCTGAGAAGTGGCACTTAAAGCAAAACTGAGCAACAAGCTGCATTAAATGTCTTGTGATGCCTTTGTGATGGTTACATTTATGTATTTTCAAGGCATGAAGTGAAGTGTGCGCTGGCTCTCTCGGCTGCCTTCCAGTACCAGCCCTTCCAGCTTCCATTATGCTTAACATCAGCTCATCTGAGAAACATTGTCTTACTTTGTTAAAAAAAGGAAAAGCAAGATAACAACAACACATTTTAGGCTGGATTTGATAAATGACAGAGCTGTGGGGGAAACACTGCCGCTGAAGGTGCTTAGTTCTGCTCTTTAGACACTGTTTGTGACAAACTTGTTGGCAATACACATATCGATAAAGGGAGTTGTATTGGCATAGTAATAATAATAATGCATTGGATTTACACAGCGCTTTTCATGACACCCAAAGATGCTTCACATTCTGCATTATTCATTCATCCCACACTGGGTAGTGGTAAGATACTATTGTAGCCACAGCTGCCTTGGGCAGAGTGACAGAAGTAAGGCTGCCATTTTGCGCCATTGGCCCATCAGACCACCACCAACCATTCATACACACACCAGATCTAGATTAGACAAAGTGGGTGAAGTGTCTTGCCTACAGACACAACAACGAGTTTCTCTTCCGTTCGCCCCACTGTGGCACCTGAGGTTCCTCCACAGATCTCCCATCCAAGTACTGCCCAGGCCCAACATGCTTAGCTTCTGAGATCTGACAGGATCAGGCTTTGGCAAGCTGGTCAGGGATACTTAAACTCATTATTAATTCTACACTCTTAACCTGGACTGCTGCTTTAAGGCTGAGCTAAAAAGGACTTATTCAGGACACTTGTAACATTAGGGGCAGTTCAAAAATAAAATTTTTCTGCATTTTGTTTTTCTGCATAATCAAAGTTACATAGTTAACAGTGATTTAAAGGACTTCTGTACTCAAAAACATGTTGAAAACATTTTTACAGGTAGTATGGAATACTTTTCTACATTTTATAATTGGGTCAGCAAAACATATCTTTATACATTTTGTATTGAGGTCATTGTATCGGATTCAACATGTATCAGGATACTTACTGTATCAAAAAGTTCTTGGCAATATCCGGCCCAACAAGTATGTAAAATGTCAATCACTTATTTCTACCATGTTTTACCAAAAATACATGAATAAAAGCATGTTTTTCTAACTTAAAGCTGGGGTAGTTGATTTTTACACTGCAAACACGATTTAGGTTTAAATCTGACAACTTCCTTTCACAAATCCTTCGACACATGAATCAGAGGACACACCAGACCAACCAAATAGAATTCTATATTATTCAGTTTAGGCAGTACTCAGAGGTCTCATTTTTGTCCTGCATTTATCATCTACTTTTATTGGAAATCACAAAGTTTACCTATTTACAATAATACAATATAAAAATAAAACCCCAACTTTGAATCCCAACTTTGAAGGTCTTTGTTATGTTCCCCAAATGTTTATCTCTAATCAGAATAGTGCTTTTAACTTTTTTTTTCAACCTCCAAAAAGTTACAACGCAACAAAAAACAAAAAGCATGAGAAAAAAAATGCATGAGGTCACTATCAGCAACTCACAAAAAAAAAGGTCAAAGTTTGTGGTACTGTTCACTTGCCACCTATTCCAGAAGAAACATCGCAGAAGATAAATGGAAAAAAAGAATCGTGCCAGTAGCTTGTTTTTTGTTGGAAATGCCTAGAGGACCACAACCTCTTAACCGACGACACACTAACGCAGGTGTGACACTATCAGAAAATAAACGCAGCCTGCTCCACTGCGCCTTGTAACAATAAGAGACGAAAGAGGTGTAGGACAACCATGGGAGCGATTGACGAAACAAAAATAAACACAAGACGACACGTTTGCACCGAGGTAATTAGAAAAGTTTATGAGAGGAGGCAACTGGGTCGTGGAGAGAGAACGGGGACCGGCTGTATTGTTAGCGAGGTTATTTACGACCGAGAAGGGGAAAGGCTGAGGAGCGGTGCCAGGGCGAGGATGGATGTTGATGTCGCTATAGCAGGCTCGGTTTTCTTTGTACCCATTGTGAAGCAGCCGGGGTTTCGGGTTTAAGGTGGGGGGCTGGGGGGGTCTCTACATCTTCACCGGCAGACAGCAGCGGCGCAGATCAAAGACGCCACTGTTCTCTCTGCGTCCCCGAGCTCGCAGGCCTTTGAAAACTTGCCTCAACGTTTGCACAGGGCGATGACATGGCTTCGAATGTGGCGTCTGGCCCGAACAAACGTCATAGTAATAAGAAATACGCGTGCTGAAAATTGGGTTGGATGATGAAGGGTCATTGAGAAACGTAAATGTTTTTTTGTAGAAAAGACACTACTCATGAACAGGAACAACTCAAAAACTTGAAGAGATGAATGTGAAACTTCTCATGTTGTTTAGTTACAACAAGGTAAGGACAATTGCTTTAGGTATATCATTTAGGTATATATTTTTAGTGTCTGCAATCACAACAACAGTTATCTCAGTGAGCTTCACAAGATTGCTGATTTAGCAAATAGAATTCTTTGAAAAATCAACAGTCATTGGTCAAAACCAACAGAAGCATTAGAAAATCAGAAACAGTCATTATTCAGAAATACAGAAGCGAATTGTCCAACAACAAACATAAATGGATAATTGTCTCAGAGCAACCTCTGTCCTTAGTCCCTCCAACACGGCAAGAAAAAACTCCAAAAACATGGCGAGAAAAAGAGAAGGAAATTCACAGTTAAAGAGAAATCCACTCCCATGGACAGACAGGCTATAGATGTGACCAGGACTGACCAATCCTGATGCAATTAGAACTTTAAGTCAGTGGAACCAGAGCCCACCTAGTGCCTCCGCTCAATTTCATTTCACTCCAGCTTCTAGGTCAGGTACATGAAAGTATAATTACAACTGGAAGATGAGTCCAAGATGGCGACCCGTTGTTTTCAATGACTTGTGCTCAGAGGCGCACTGACGTCAAAAAAGATTTTTTCTTCCGTGCTCTTTCCTGAATACCTTCTAGAGCCTCCCACTGTCGTGACATCAGAAAAGTGACCACATGATCAGTTCTGGCCAATCAGAGCGATAGTGGCCTGAGCGGGGGGAAGCGGCGGCAGAGTGGGGGAAGCAAAGATAGCGCAGGCAGAGCGGTAAGCTAGGCTAAACACTGTTTAAGCATTTGGGTTATTGAAAAAAGTTTATGTTGTTAAACTAGAGAGAAATACCTCCAAAATGAGATCTTTGCTAAAGCTGAAGGCATTAATGGTCTATGGGGAAATTTTTCTGGGGCCCAACCGCTACAGTTCAGCAGAGTGGCTACTATTGCCACTCGCACGGGGAAAGAGGGGGCGGAGTCCAATCCAGCTCTAATAATACATCCATGGTCAAGAATCGCAAAACTGCAGACAATTCTCAAAAAGCAGGAAGTATGGTCGTCCAATCAGCGAACGACGTTAGCCAGAACCAACAAGAGTTGAGATAACAGACTAGGGCTGATGCTGAATTCATCAAGTAATTCGATTACAAAAAAGCTTTGATTACAATTTTTTGCCTCGATGATTTGCTTAGTTTATAATTTATTAAATACGCTCTGAATCTGTATAGAGGGGAGTGGGCGGAACAACGCAGCACTGACTAAGAGGCGGGGCTTTTTAGTTCTCCAGTTTTGAACAGGAAGTCAAGGGACCTGCTTTTATTTATGAACTGTTTTAGTTGGATTTTGTGTTTTACAACAAACAGAATGTGACTTATTGATCTGTAAATGCCATAGTTTCTTTCTCTATACGGAAAAATCGCAATAGGCCTCCTTTAAAATCAAAGATCAAATTTAAGACTACTTTGTTTGGGGTTCGCGAATAACTACGGTTGTTATTTTGGGAGTCGCAGTGTCGTTGAACCTGTGGAGTCAAACCTTCTATGTGGACCACGTTTGTCTGAATGCTTTTTGTGAAATAGAACGTTTCCTCTATGCACCACTTGACCTCTGGAGCTCTTGGCATTCACACTGCTCGGAGCAAAAATCAATTACGTGAGCCAAATGCGGTGTCAAATGAGTGGGCTTTAAGACAAGGTCACATGACTCCGCCGTCCAGACGCACAGAGGTGTCGTTGGTTCGTGTCACTGAGTCCTTACTGATAATTACATCAGGGAGCCTAATGGAGTGGCAGGCGGCTTTGTTGTGATGCGCCTCCGAGGATGTGTAAACACTCTAATTCTCTTCCTTGGCAGCTATTCATAAAGTCTCATAGTGTGTAGTCAATGAGGATCGGGATTCAATTAGAAAAGGCCTGGACAAAGTAGGCCAGTGTCGCTTACAAGGACCTCACCCAAACTCTTTGTGTGCGCTGATGCAGTGGCCTACAGTGGTTGACGTCGAAACATTCAGGAAAAGAATACAGCGTTTATGAAGATTGGGACGTATTTCACAACAATAAAAAAGTTCTGAAATGAAACCCTAGCCTGACGCTTGGCAAACTATTGAACTCACAACAGTCCTTACAATAATAAAAATAAAATAAGTAAGTAAGTAAGTAAATGTTTATCAAGGACAATGTACAATTACATCACAAAGCGCTTCACATGAACCCATCCCCTCCACACTCAGTGATAGTAAGCAGCCCTGGGCAACCAGCACCAAGTGTTCCCTAACCTGCATGTTATTGGTTGGTGGGGAAACCAAAGTGCCACCCAGACAGGGGAGGAACATGCAAACTCCACAAAGAAAGGCGGGAATCGAACACGCAACCTTCTTGCTGTGAGGCCAGAGGACTATCCGCTCTGCACTATGCTGCGGATATTTTATACTCAAATAGAAAAATAAATACAATTAAAACCGCGCGCGGTGATATAGGCCCTCGCCCCCCCTTGCGACCGCGGAGCATGAGCCACCGCGGGCTACGAGCCATCGCGAAGAGCCCGCCCGTCGTCCCCGTGCGTTTTCTGCCAACAGTACTCCTCCCTTATAAGCTACATCATATGCTTCTCCATTCACTGATAGGACAAATTATGACATCGTCAAAGCTAAACGGTTGAAAATAGAGGTATGCTTTGATGGGCTTTTTTGTTCGGCATCCCGACGGCAATAAGTGTGCCAATTTTCAAGTGTCTATGACGAAGTAATTTTTTTCATTCTATTAGAATTTTTTCTATGTATTTCAATGGGAAATGTTTGACGTTGCCACGGTAACACGGTTGCAAATAAAGATATGCTCTCATTGGCTTTTTTGTTCAGTATTGGATGGAGAATGTGTGTGCCAAATTTCAGCTTTCTAGGACAAACTAAAATTTTCCACCCTACCACTCACCCTACCCTCCACTCTGGCCAAATCTGTCAGTTCTCCATTGAAAAACATGGGTTTTGCCTTTTTTCCTTAGCCATGGCCAAACGCTTGCAGATAAACATATACTCCCATTGGGTTTTTTGTTCAGTGTGATGAGGAGAGTTAGTGTAGTGAATTTGATGCATTTTGGTGAAACTAAAAATTTTATCTCATTCAAAAGTAAGGGGGCGCTGTGGTAAAACGGTCAAAGATAGAGGCGTGTGATGATTGACTTTTTTGTTCAGAATGTGAAGCACAATGGGTGTACCAATTTTTAGCTTCCTATGAAATGATTTTTTTTTTCCCCATTCAAAAAGTTTTGAGTCTCCATTGGATAACATGGGTTTTTGTCATTTTTACGTTGCCATGGCAACACGTTTGCAGATAAAGATATGCTCCCATTAGGTTTTTCGTTCAGACAGCTGAGAAGGATGTCTGTGCCAAATTTCATGTGTCTACGACAAACTAAATTTTTGGGCTCAATGCATTTTTCAAGGTGGCGCTGTGGAGCAATTATTTGACGTAGATGTGTTTAAAGTATATCGCTAGATGCAGCTTGCGATTTAGAACAAAATGTATATTAATGCCGGAGAATAGAACTTTGCTTTTCAGAAATACGCACATTTGAGCACATTGGAAAATGTCACTTTTGACTTGTGGCGTGGCCACACCCACATTTTTAAAGATATCAGAAATCTATTGAAAAACCCAAAGGCACAAGGGTCTGATGATGACAATTCCGAAATTTCATGTCATTTAACATAAAAATAAAAATGGAAAAAAATTAAATGTGAGATGAAAAATTTCCCAAAAATCAGGTTCCGCCCACAATAGCCGACGCCCTGTAGGTTTAAAAATAGGTCATAATGTAATTTTTTGCTTGTCTTGACACGAGCTATGTTTCTGCCAAATTTAATTTGTCTGTGATAAAAAGGTCTGTCATTGCCGTAATGTTTTTTGATTTTTGAGGGGGCGCTAGCGAGACATTCTGGCACATTAATTTTTTTGGTGTAGAAAAAACAAAATTTTTCACCGATCTTTAATTTCAGAGCACAAACAACTGAGTTTTCGTTAACGTTTAGGGGGTCAAAATTGAGTTCGAAAAGGAAAGAATAATAATAATAATAATAATAAATAATAATAACGGAACAAAACTTTTTCATCATTTTTTTCCTCCTAAGCTGCAATATCTAGAATCATGAAACTTTCTCACATTGTGCCCCATCACGAAAGAGCCCTCTGTGAATTTTTTCACATGTCTACGTCAAACGGTTTGTCTTGTACGAATTTTTGAAAATAGAAATTAAAGGGGGCGCTATTGGGCCATTTTATGACATACCCGCTTGATATGCATATCGTCGCGTTCAGTTTCCAAATGTGCACAAACGCTCTATTTTCATTTTTCCATAAAAAAATCTAGCCAAAAGAAAGATTTTTTTCAAATTTCCAAATTTTTACAATTTTGTTAAAAAATCACCGTGACCACACCAAACATGACATTCAAATTTCAAACCATTGATTTAATTTCACATGGGTTTACTGCATTCTGGCCAAGTTTGACGTGTTTTCGACCAAAATTGTGGACGTGCTGGCCCAAAGTATGAGGTAATGCGCCTTTCCGAGTGACGTGTTTGAACCAAGATGGCCGACTTCCTGTACACTTGGGGGCGGGGCCACAATATGATTTTTTTCATGTTCGGACATGCACTATTTTTCGGGCCGGGTTTCATATTTTTATCGCGACTTTTTTCGTCGTCGGGCTCCCATTGGCCCAATGTTATTTGATTTTCGAGGGGGCGCTACCGAGTCGGCTTTCATTATTTTTTCGCGCGGTCTTCACTCAAAATTAGAGCTCACTGAGTTCTAATTTTCGACACTACTCCCGGGCACGTGCGTCGTCGTTTACTGTGTCGTTTTCGCGATTTCGTCCCTCCCAGACGCAATTCCAATAAGTCCCTCGCCGGGACGATTCTCGTCCTTCGGCTCGGGCCTAATAATTTCTGCACTATTGAGCGCACCTAAATATAAACCAAACCAATAAGAAAAATTATGAAGTGCATACTAGGGATGGGACGAGATCTTGTTGATGATGGTTAAAGGAAACTCTACTTATGACGTTGATTTGCTATGAAAGGTGCATATTTGCCTAGTTTTTACTAAAATTACTAACTTGAAACAGTAGACAATGCTTTTAAAAGCTTAAGAGCTTAAAAAAAAAAAAAAAAAAAAAGAAACATTTTGTCAAACAATTGCTGCTGGTCTCCAGGGGCGACCACTGCTCAGCTTGGTTGTGGTATGTCCAGAGACCTGATACCCTACGTCAGGCCTATTCAACTTAATCCCGGGTGCCAAATCGGCCCTTCAAAAATTTGATCTGGCCCTCTATTCACTTAGTAAAGTGAATAGAGATCTATTTGTAGATTTTGTTCTAGGTTATTACTGGGGAAATAGTGGCTAATCTTTGAATGTGTTAAAAGTGTTTTAACTAGGCAATGGTTCACTCTGAAAATAGGATTAGCCAATGTATCTAGTGAGTTTTTCTTGTTTCAATTCCAGTTACATTTTTGTGTCTAATTTCCAGTGAAAAAAATGTATATTTATGTTTTTTGTTGTTGTTATTTTTTTGTTTTGTTTTGTTTTTCATATTTTTTTACAAAACAATCGACTTTGCTCTTTGTTCAATCAGCAATCTTGTTTGAAAGCAGTTAAAGAGATACAATAATTGTTAATTTAAGCATTTGTTCACTCATTATCCAATTTAAGATTTTTACAGTGTTCAGTCCAAATTAAATTCTCATCCTGCTTTAGACCTTGGTTAGTTCTGGTTTAGATCTGACTTCATGTTGAGATACGGACGTTTCAGATTTGTTATGTTGTTTAACGATGATTTTGACCTGTTGGAGAGCAAAAAAATATACACTTTGGTGCAACCTCATATCAAAAGCACTCACATATTGCGCAACTACCTGGCCCTGAAGCCATGGTCCTCGGGGCTATAAATTTTTTTTTCTTTTTCTGAGGAACAGATTTTATGGTCACTGGGCCAGGTAGTTCCCAATATTTTTATATTCCCAACATTTAAGGTTGTATGAACTATCCATCAGTTTCAGTAAAGTTAGTCACTATTGTCTCACTTTGATGTGAATTGCTCTGCAAACTGTCCAAACCAGCAATGAAAGACGAGATCAGTACTAGCCAAGTCTGAACCCTGAGTAACTGGCTCATGGTTCTAACCAAGTCTGAACCCTGAATAACTGGCTCATGGTTCTAACCAAGTCTGAACCCTGAGTAACTGGCTCATGGTTCTAGCCAAGTCTGAACCATGAATAACTGGCTCATGGTTCTAGCCAAGTCTGAACCCTGAGTAACTGGCTCATGGTTCTAGCCAAGTCTGAACCATGAATAACTGGCTCATGGTTCTAACCAAGTCTGAACCCTGAGTAACTGGCTGCTAGCAGATTAGGTCTAAAGCAGCATTACACCAAAACTATAATGGGACTTTCCACTGTACTTTGCATGTCACCTGCAGAAAGATATACCGTTCATCTAGTTGGCTGTGGCAACTTCTTTGATAAAAACAACAAAATGGGACGAGAGCCAGCTGTTTGGCTCAGGCATGAATCGGTATGACGAACGTCTGGCTCCTGAAACTTGAGCCTTTGTTTTTCTCTGCGTTTTTTTCTCTCACCTCAATGTAACATGTACATGAATCGTAAAGTGAGTGCTTTTCTATTCTTTAGCTGTATTGCGAGCATTAATAACGCAAATACAGCTGGATACTACATTAAGTTATATCTTCAGATTTATGACACACAGGATATTTACAGCATCACCTAGCACTATTTCTTCATCCACTGTAAAGGTCATCTTGATAAAACGTTATACTTTTACGTTGATACCCGCCGGCCTCTCCAAACGCGCCGTGTTAAAAGGCTGACAATAGTAATCTACACAATGGAGGCGGATAAAGGCCGGTCACTGATGTTTTTTTATTCAATTAGAGCTTAGTGCATCCAGTGGCCCCGGCTTTATCTCCATCACTGACCTATCAATCTCATTAGTCTGGAGCATGCATCTGCTTAATCCACTCAGTTTTTTCTTTTACAAGTTTAAGTAACGACGCGGCTTATTAGTTCCGACGACGGGCTTGTAGTTACTGATCTCTGCGCGCTATTTTAATCCATCCTCTGTAGAGCGCCAGTACAAGTCGAGTTTATTAGGAGAACAGGTGGGACACGGACCAAGCAGCAGCAGCAGCACCTTCGGGCCACAGACGGAGCACGGTGCCAACTGTAGGTCCCGGTTCATTAGCCTTATGGTGTATTCAGCGCACAGTGCACTTCATACTGTGCGAGTGTCCTTCAGCGTGTGTAGGGAAGATGAGAATGTGAAACAAGTGAGTTATGGATTTAACAGAACGGTTTTTACATGATATAAGCATTTCTATATTCAGGATTTTGTATGGGGTTCTTTGACAGAAAAACAAGCTTGAAGGAAAAAAAAAGGATATACAATTATTACTTGATGCTGAATGGTTTAAATTAGATACTTGTTTGACAGTGTTGGGCAAGTTACTGTAAAAAAAATGTAATACATTTGTAATACATGTACGTTACACTACAATGAGTTCCTTTGAGCTCATCACTTGTTTGTTAGGACATTGTACAGTATTAATTCTGTTACATTTACACTTGATTACTGATTCATTTATGTAATGTCACAACACATTTTCCTCATAATACTGTATTTAATTCCAGATCTGGGCAAACTGCGGCCCGGGGGTCAAATGGGGCCCCAACCTGTTTCTTTCTGGCCCCTAGCATGTTTTTGAAAATGAGAAGTTTAAGTGACAAAAATACTTGGCAATAAACTTGTAACATTTTGAGATTAAATTTTCAGTGTTGTGAGAATAAAACCACAATAATCCATTTTTCAATATTAAATTTGAGTCTTTACAAAATTAAAATTGTAATTTGGATCATGGAACACTGCTATAAATATAAAAATCTAGTGTGTGTTATAATTTTACTGGAAAAAACCTAATTAATACGAGAATAACGTTGAAGCCATAAAAAGAAGCTATTTCATAGATTAAACTTTTGTTGGACACTGTTTTATTTGTACTGTTTATATGTTGTTGAAGAAATGTGTTTGCAATAAAGGGAATTTGTTAAACCAGTGTTGGCAGTCCGGCCCTTCACCACTATTCTGGGTTTAAATATGGCCCTCGAGTCAAAATAATTGCCCACTCAACACCAAACCTGTTCTCGATTCAAGTAAAACTAACATTTATTGTTAAAACAGGCATTAGTCAACCAAAATAGATTCAAATTAGAAAATCGTAAAAACCTGTTATACACACTTTAAAGTTGGGGTAGCAAACTTTTTTAGTTGTAAATGACTAAACTTTGTGTTTTCCACTAAAAAGTAAATGATAAATGGAGCACTTTGTGAAAAAATGAGATCACTGTGAACTGTCTGAATAGAATAACTTTAGTTTGTATCAGGAGTCGAATGCAGCTCTCTGATTGGCTGTGCTTGAGTGGTCCTCTTCAGTTTCACTTTGTTGTTTGTAAAAAGAAGTTTTTAAGCCATAATTGCAACCGAATATAAATACATGTCGATGTTAATCATGTGTTGAAGGATTTTATGAGAGGAAGTTGTCTGATTGATAACCTAAATTGTGTTTGCAGAGTGAAAATCAGCTACCCCAGCTTTAAAGGTGCACTGCGTAATTGGCAAAGGTTTTGAACAAGGGCGCCATCTTTGGCGTTTTGTGGCACTGCATCCTCCCTACTATCTTCAGCTGAAGACGTATTTTTACGGCTTAAAATAACTTTTGACACATGTTGTTTTTTGCTAGATGTTTTCTGAGTTAAGAAGACAAAGTTTTTTGTATAAAAAGTAGATGCTGACTATTTTATTTGTTATTTTTGACTGACTGATCAGTTTTCAAACTGCAAAAGTTACACAAGGAAAGATTATTGAGAGTTTGAGGGAAAGCTTTGTTTTAGCGTGAGAGAAAATAGTAAACAAGCTCTTTACACGACTCATTTCTCATAAACTAAATGCTCAATGGCAATTTATTACTCTACTAAAACATAAACCTTACCAAGACAAACAGCTAAGCGCTAAGCTACTAAATCTGTGTCTAAATGTGGATGTACTTTGACAGGCGGAGTGTCTTACCTTCTAATGAAAATAATCGCCAGATAAACGTCTTATTGCTCTCTAGCACAATTCTTCTTTCTCAAAAACATGTCCGAGTCCGAGTGGCGAGTGCTGCTAGCCTCTATGTCAGCCTGCCTCATGTCGGTGCGCTAGGATAGTCGTGATATTTCTTCCGTGTGTTACGGGGGTCCGGAAGCTAGATGGCAGTATTTACCACTGATTATTTATTTAGTTTTTTTATTAAACAGTCTTTACATCAGTCGTCCATTGTATAAACCGAGAGCTTTTGCGAGATAAATAGAAATAATGACAATAATCCAGTGAAGGAGGACTAGCGTGGGAAAATGCGACCAGCGCCACTCACTTTTATGAGTCTGTTTGCGCTTCCAGAGACAACCTCGGTAAGTTTACAAAACGTCATGACGCACATCCAGGCAAGTGTCAATGGACCGTAATTTGATATAACGTAATATTGAGCATTTTAACTTACGCAGCGCACCTTTAAGTGCATGTGGATAGTAAACATGTGAAAAGTAGAAATTAGTTATATTGATTTAAATACTTCTTGTTTTGTATTAAGGCTCCACAATTAAAGTTAGGGTAACTAACTTTTTTAGTTGTACATTTATAAACTTTGTGTTTTTCACTAAAAAGTGTATTATAAATGCAGCACTTTGTGAAAAAATGAGCTCACAGTGTACTCTCTGAATCAAATAATAACACATTTTATAGTTGTAATCAGGAGCAGAATGCAGCGTTCTGATTGGCTGAGCTTGGGTGGTCCATTCCAGTTTCACTTTAAAAGAGGAAAAATAGGGTTTTATGTCAAAATTTCAAACTAAACGTAATACATATTGATAATAACAATGTGTTGAAGGATTTCTGAGAGAAAGTGTGTTTGCAGTGTGAAAATCACCTGCCCCACCTTTAACTGAAACCAAATTAAAATCAAAATTTCAGTGGATGTACTGTAAATCGCAAAAGCTGCAATTTTTTTTGTATCGTTTCCTTCACAAACAACAAAATCTGTGATTATCACGGATGAAAAAAAGTAAATAATGATTAGATCCAAACTAGGGATGGAAAATCGATCAAAGTTTGCAATGATTGAATCGAAAGGCCAGAATCGATCAGTTTTGCTCATGTACACACTCTTTAGTTGTTTACTACAAACAATAATACAATAAAAGCCAAAATCTTTGAAGAAACAAAGTGTGAACTTGTGCAAGATCTGACTGAATGTGCTTCATTATGTTGCGTTAACAACTGAAGGATTAACGACGGTTACTGTTCAAAATGTTGATAAAAAGAAAAAGTTCTGACTCACAAACAACAGCGGCTATGTTTTAAACATAATTTTTTATAGTTTACTTTGTGTCTCAAGGTAAAAAAAATATAGTTAATATAGATAAACTAACTATCTAAAATCTAAAAACTAAAATCGTGGCTGCAAAATCGAAAACTGAATCGAGTCGTGATTTAAGTGAATCGTCCCATCCCTAATCTAAACAGACAAGGTTTTTAATATCTTACATTACTAATCTGTCAGTTCATTTACATATTTCCTTTTGATTCTTGTGACTAAAATGTTCACTCTTAACCAAGACAGAAACCGCAAACCAAATCACAATCATATACTTAGCTATGTTTCCTAATCGTGCTGCCGTGTTTCGCAGCATAGCCTGTTTAATGATTTGGCACTAACAATACATCTGTAAGTGTTTAAAGGTTTGTAAGCACAGCGGCAACAGTGACATTTCCAAAAGATGTAAAAGAGGCCATAGCCGTCAAAGTGGTTCCTTGTCATGGCCAATTGAACGCAGTTTGCACAACCCAAGCAGAGGTAAGAGAGGCAAAGTAATGTGTGAGTGATGGAGCGGAAAAGTGAGAAAAAGAGAGCGGGTTAATTTACTACCTGTCCCGTGAAGCAGCGTTTAGTAAATCACCCTCGGTTTATGAAGGGGCGGATGTCTCTGTAGAAACAAGCAACTGATGAGGAGATTCTACGGACGTTGAAGCGCCCGACGGAGAAGCTTTATCTTGCTATAGTTTCTCCGACGTCCTCTTCATTACCCAGTCATGAGGTGGAATTGCCTCGCGACGTGGTATGCTAACGCGATGTGACTACAGGCAAATGTAGGCAAAGCAGTTTCATCTCGGCAAGTCGTGTTGGATCAATAATACATGAGAGCGCCACCTTTAAGCCTGATTAAAAGAGATGTATCATGGAGCTACAGGTGCCGCATCGCGATATGGATGTGGAGATTTGAGGTGGTTTAAGGACGAGTTTAAGCTTTAACAAGTGGATTAAAGTCAGAAAATGTGTTCAGTTTGTAGGAATTGTAAACACTGTATTACTTTGTTTAAAGAAATACATCAACAACAAAAATCGATTGACATAAAATGTGTTTTTGCTGCCGAGAAACAGAAAACAAAGAATGATCACTTATTTTGAAGCTCCTGAACAGACTGTTTATACAGTATGTGTTGGACGCAGGATAAATGTGCGCACAATTTTGATACGCATTTGAATAATTCAACACAGTGTCCATGAGTACATTGGTTTTAAGCACTTACTAAGTTCTGCAGGACTTGAGCGAACTAGGATGTTCTCCCCATGACTGTGTAGGTTTAAGTGCATTGGTTTTCCCTATGTTACGACTGTTTATACCGCCCACGAGTGAAAAGCGGGTATAAAAGAGTCCTCCACCTGCTGCTGGCTCTTCCTCTTTCTGCTCCTGCTCGCTCCAGCGGCCAGACCCTGGCAAGAATATCTGGCTGCAGACCTGTATGAGGAGTCCACTACCTCACAGATCTACGGATCTTTATCAGGAATCTCCTCGTCACGTGACCTGTTTCTACGGCTTTACTATAATATTCTTTAACGATCAAGCTACACTTTTATCCAGTCTTTTCACAAGTGTCTGGCTGCAGATCTCCATCAGGTGGCGCCTCCATCAAGAGGACCAGAAGTAAAGCAAAACAACCCTAATCTTGAGATGCTTGAAATTGGCTCTGTGCACGGAACTTCAGTTGGCTTGCGTAGACGTACGCAAGCAACTAAATAGCTAACTTCTGTATATATACAGTCGGCATCAAAGGCCACGGATAACGGAACATTAACATGAGGAGCGAATCAGAACAACAGTTTATCAGTCACTGCTCAACAACTACAACAGCAAATGTGGACTATAGGAGACATTGTGTCAAATACAGACACGAAGACATGGAGATAAATATAGTGATTCAACCTTCCAGTATGTAAATATATCTAGCAATGCTAACGGTAGCTGCGAGCTAAATGCTAACGTGATGCTAGCGTTGCCTGGCGTCTTTTAGCTTCTTTTTT
This sequence comes from Mugilogobius chulae, assembly GCA_038363315.1. Taxonomy (NCBI): domain Eukaryota; kingdom Metazoa; phylum Chordata; class Actinopteri; order Gobiiformes; family Gobiidae; genus Mugilogobius; species Mugilogobius chulae. Next base: position 268,741 of record JBBPFD010000414.1, read on the forward strand.
GACTTTTTGTTTACTTTTCTGACATAACAACATCTCAGTAACCTCTATTTAAACCCGGTTGTAACTCGATTTGAATTAGTTGTGCTAAAAATACACTTAATTCTCCAGAAAACATCTTAAAAGAGGTAAACAGTTTAGCTTCCCATTCTTTATTATGGTGAGCAGGAGATGTTTCCCCCTCAGCCGGTCACTATTAGCAAAATTATCAGTTTTTACAAAAGTGGTCCAAAAAAAGCAGCATAAAATCAAACAAAACAATACAGACTCAGTATGTCTCGTCTTACTACAGTACAAACAATAGAAGAGCTACCATTTTTTTCAAACAAATAAGTGTCAAGATCAATGCGTTCTGAAGCCCGCTGACATTTTTCGGAAGATTACATGGATTTCTATTGACGTCTTACATTTCTTTTGCACAGCGGCAGACGGCATTGACGGGAAGCTCCGGTCTGAAGTGCCGCAGACAGTGTCCAGAGCCGGGGCAAAAGGCCACGTCCAATCAGCTGAACCGGCAGACAATATCAAAGAGCAGTGGACGGTATGACGAGAGCTTGAATCTCATCAGAATGGTCTTTGAAGATGAGTCACCACATGGCAGATTACAACATCCGGGACACAGGGTTCAGACGCATCCCGCACAAAATGGCCAAAGGAGATTATGGAGTTACAGCAAAGGATGAAAGACATGACCTCAAAGCTGGTTATGCGCTGACTGACTTTAGCGTTTGCAATCCAACTCAACGACAACAAGAGAAAGGCTATTGTTGCTACTCGAACAAAATACTGGCTTCGGTTCACTTTTGGGTCATCTTTTTTTGTAATTTCCTGATCTGATATTTAGCTTAGTCAATTCAGTCAATACATCATCACTCAAATACTCCACTCAACATACTTTAATCAAAGCTGTAAATCAGTGACAGTCATGTGTTTGAGCTCTATCTACAGACAGCAAAGGAAATTACACAGGGAACTCAAACAAATGGATCTTTCTGATATGCTAATGCTGCAGAAATGCTCAAATCGAATATGGATGATTTATAGAGTTAAAAACAGAGCAGAAGATCAAAGAGATCTAGGATATTCAGAAAAGGGTTTCGGGGGAATGAAATGTTCTCACAGTGAAGAACATTTTCACTGTGAGAACAGATAGGCTCCATAACTTTGGGCGTTAGGTGGTGAAACACCCTGGACAGTGCCAACTCATCGTAGGGTTAGAGACAGATAACCATTTGACCATTCTCCTCATTCACATAATGCCCAGTTAACCTAAACAAGCGTGTTTTTGGAGGTGGAAGGAAACCGGAGAAACATGAAAAACTCACAGTGACACAAGAAGAACAAGCAAACTCCACCAGAGAGATTGTGAGATATGGTCCGACCTGGGAATCGAACCCACATTCTCCTTATATGGTCAGAGTAGAGAGCTTTAACCACTCTGCTACTGTGCACCCCATCAAATGAACATGAAATTCCCACAAATACAGTAATTTCAGTCATCTGTGGACAGAGTAGAGACCTATCTTCTGTTCTTAGAAAGACTGTTCCAGATTTGAGCTGAATAAAACAAACGCTGATGCCCCATGTTTAGTTTTGACTGCAGCAGGAGGCCGGGCCCTGAGGTCATCGGATAGTTAATATTGCACTAAAATAATCAATAGTCATCATCTGACAGAACAATGGACCTCTCGGGGGAAAACAGGTAACTTATAATCCACTGTTCAACAACTTCGAGAGAAAACACTGATGTTAATGTTAATTTGTGTCAAATATAGATCTAAACACATTAATCAATAGAGTGTAGAATTAATAGAAATTATCAATGACCAAACTGCGCAAATTTAAAATTAGTATGAAAGAATCCTAAAGGCAGCCATAAGTAAACTGTGATGCCGGTGTTGTGTCAAGATAGGTTCCGCTTCTAGATGAGTCTCCCTCAATAACTTTTGTGACTGTGCAACGGAAGTTCAGGATTGGGGCTTGGATGAGGGTTAGCAACAGTCATTTGAAATAAAAAAAAAAAATTACAGATTTTCTGGCACTAACTTTAAACAAGGGGGGAACCAATCTAGACAGAACACCGGCACTGCATCGTCTGCTGTACTGTAGCGTCTAGAAAAGACTAGAAAAGACTCTGATCACTTTTCTAAGGTATCGTTACTTCGGATAAGACTTAGTTGTGAAGTGACTAAGAAATATCTAAGACAAAACGAAAAAGATGAGTTTCTCTTTGACTCAACAGACAACTTTCCCACACGCCAGAACACATCCGTGAATACAACGCATGATGATGTTGAATCTATCCAAGAAGAGAAGAGTTTCGATCCAGCGTCACGTACAGTAACGACGGCACAAGGAAGACAACAGTTCAAGATGGAGGATGATGAGGAAGACAACAGTTCAAGATGGAGGATGATGAGCGGTGGAAGACGACATACACAAACACGACGATGGCATGTACGGTTTTCGTTTTTTTACCTGCATGACCATCTGCTGCCATGCGAGGGGCTGGCTGGCGGTAGCGTTAGCAGGCAGGTTGGCCCTCTCCAGCTGCAGGTTGACGTTTCGGCGTTCTTCCTCCAGCGCGCGGGTGAGCTGTTCGAAGCGGGCCTCCTGCTCTTTCACGGAAGCCAGGATGCTAGCAGCCGAGCGAACTTCGTAGTCCTCCATGTCGGTTGGTTTGGGAGAAAAAAAAGTCTTCCGGGGTTTGGAAGAAAGAGGAGAAAGAAAGGAAGGAAAGGAGTATAGGACCAGGTCAATAAGGATGATTTGACCAAGTCTGACCAGCATAACTCTCAAGGCAATTAGACTTTTTTCTTTGATTATGTTTATATAGTCTTTAAATGTTCTGTACCCAAATGTTTTAAGATGATAAATATTGGATATAGAGCCTTTAAAGTGATAATAAATGAAGCTTGGATGTAGTTTGTTGGTAAGTAAGGTCCCTAATTCAGTTAATGTTGAAGCTAACAATTGTTTATACTAGGGCTGGGAATGATCATGATAAAAATCAAATCATGAGCTCATGTGACAATCTGCTTTATTTATGAAATCGAAAATTTTAAAGGTTGGGTTTTTTGGGGGGCTGCACATTCAAGTCATAAAAAAGGTGAATTTTAGCATTTTTCAAGTTTGATTCTACAATATTCTCTCTCCAACCACAAGAACTTCACATCACACACAAAAGACGACAATGCGGCTGTGCCAAAAGCGCTCAGAAGTCAGTCACAACATGAAATACGACTCAACAAAGCTGGTAAGAACATTGGGAAACACAATCCAACAATGCAACAAGAGAAAAAATGCACAACAACACAAAGACGGATGACGTAAGGTGCAAAAGACCGGACAAATTCAGCGTGGAGGAATGGCGCTGTCATTCGATAAGGCCATGCACCGAGCCGCGATGCATTTTGACACACAAACACCACAGCAAGCGCGAGTCCCACACATGCAAACTTCACAAAGGCGCCAAGCGGGCAGTAGGGGTGTCACAATGTCAAGATTATTGCCAGACAAAGTTTCATGATTCAATTGTCAGGACAAAACTTCCATGCTAAAAAGAATATTGTAATTATAGCACATTGTGACCAAATCTGGTGCACTTTCTCAATCCAATTAGACAACATTTTAGCTCTCACAGACAGCCAAAAGCAGCCATCTGATTGGCTGAGCTTATGTCGTCCACTGTAGTTTCACTTTGCTGTCTGTAAAAAGCTGTTTTAAGTCTTAATAATTGCATGTGTCAAAGGTTTTAGTAATAAGTGGACATATATAAATATCTAGATTTGTTAAACTCTGCTTTAAATGCATTTATTTTGTATAGATTGTTTTTTAATAGACTTCAATCTGTTGTAGAATGTATTTTTAATAGGTTAAAGACAGATTTTTGTTTCTAAAAAGGCCATAGGGATGAGCCAATTAAATGTATATATTTTTTATCCAATTAGGTTCATTAGGTGTTTTGTTATAGTTACTATAACAGTTATTTCTTACGAAAAGACCGCTGTTCTTGACAGTTTCGGCTGCACACTGTAGCCTAATATTCCAAGTAGGAAATTGGTGCCAAAACCTGTTTAAACCCAATTAGTATCACAAGAAAGCATACATTTACCACGATACAAAAACAGTGTATTATGAGCACGTTTCACGCGTGTACTTATATACGCCGTACATACTTATGGTACGATATGAAAAAGATAAAACATACACGAGATTTCACACGTAAAAAACACACGAGTTTTGGTTGAAGCTACGTGGGGACATTTCTTTAGGTGTAGAGTTTAGATTCTGGACCGGATCTCGAACCCTGAGCCCGAACCCAGCCCATGCAGGCCCACATTCCTCGCTTATTTGTCGGGCAAGGGCCAGGTTCGGGTCAAGACGCAGAGCTACACTAAACACGTGCGCTCCGCGGATGATTGACAGCAACGCCAGAACACAGTGCAAAGCCACAGCAGTGATAAAAAGCGTGAAAATGCCAACTATACGATGCGAGAAGGGCAGGTGAGTTTAATGCACGTCGTGGAGTGAAGAGACAGACACTACATCAAGTTACTAAATCAGGTTGGGATCAATTAAGTTCAGGATGAGGATTTTGTTGATATTCATAAATAAGAATCCATCTTTACATTGCCTAGAAAATCCAGAATATCATCTGGACATGTTCTTTCAATCTGTAACCATGATTGACAGATTAATTAGTCAATTAGAGACATGCAAACAATGAGCGAAGCAAAAACTGATTTTTTTGTGAGGTGAGAGAAGTTAGTTTTTAATGTCAGACGACCAAACAGCTTCTTTGTTTCATCTGCATCACACAAGTAAACTAATCTGATTGCTTGGTACGATGTAGATTTGATCTGAAATGCAGGCGGGGGGCGTGGTGACCAGACCCACTTTTACAGTTTGATGAAACGTGGGTTCCGGATGCCAGGCAAATCTTTACAACCACATAGAAATGAACTGGGACTGCAAAGTGTGGCAAATTCACGCAAAATGCTAATCATCATCGCAATATACATGTCCTGCAATGTCGTGGTAAATGTACGCTTTCTTATGAATCGGGTTGCACAAGAACACCAAGTGACACTTCTGGAGAAGACTACGGGGTCCATCCAAAACTGTCATGATAAGAATACAACAGGGGTCTGTTCATAGGAAACTAACACATAAGTAAATATATTTATTTCTTTTCTTAGTCAATGTCAATATCTATTGCTAAACCAAATTGGATATAAAATGTATGCATCAAATATCAGCCTTTTCCCTATAAACCCATCCCTATAGAATGAGCTAAATAGACCTTATAGTACTTCTTAAAATGTCTGATTATTCTTTTCCTCTATAATTACACTGTAACTTGAATCATCACAATTATCCATACACCTAACCATCTTGACATCCTGCTTGGCACACACACTGTCTATCATGAACAATCAGGATTCAACAGACAGATAGAGCCAAACGCTGCATCGCTGTGACACACACGGCCTGATATGTATAACTGATGGTGGCGGGATATCGGGGGAGTTGTCAGCACAGTAACAAATGAGTTTGGAAGCGGCGGTCCACGGCAATACAGACCTAGTAGATAAGCAGGTAGTGAGGTGTTAGCAAACAGACATCCCCCACACTGCAGCACAGAGGGGAGAGCTGGGACAAGAAGGGAAAGAGAGAAGAAAAGAAGAAGTTAAATCAGAAAATATTAACAGTGTGTTTACTTTGTTGAACAATTAAAACAATACAAACATCTCTGTTCTACACTAAAAGGTTCGAAGGTAAAAAAATCAAATGTGTAATCCCAGTCAATTTTTTATTTCTGTATAGCCCAAAATCACAACAACAGTAATCTCTGTGGACTTGCCCAAGGTTACAAAAGTAAATGGTTAGCAAACATTAAAGGAAAAATTAGAACACAGCAATATAAACCATAAAACAAACACTTTTAAATACTATGTGAGAGCCTGACTAGAACTGTGGTTTTAGAGCAGTGGTCACCAACTTTTTCAGCTCGCAAGCTACTTTTAGACAGAGCACAGCCCGTAGAGCTACCTATGGATTTACATTATTTTATTAAATTAGCGATGTTGAAACTTTTGATTTTCAGACAGTCTATAGTCTTTGGCCTATATAGACTTTCTCTAATATTATAATATTTCATCAAAATGTAAGTTATAGTTTAAACCTGTTACAATGTACCACAGTAGGCTATATTTCCAAATATTTTATTGTGGCTACGAAAAAAAAAAGTTATGAAAAAAGAAAGTTATGAAAAGTGAAGAAAGTTATGAAGTCACTTGTAGCGCTTCAAACTACTGTATTTTGAGTGATTGGTGATTACCATGCAACACTGATGGGAGGGGCTTGAGAAAGTCAGCTTTCCTTTGACTCACATCAACAACAAACAAGCGGCTGTATTGGACAACCCAGTGTGAGCAGGTAGGATTCTATACATTGCGTGGAGTTTGCGTGTAATTCGACCTTGCGTGTGTAGTTGCGTGTGGTGCGTGCATGAGGTAAGTTTTTAACAGGTCGGAATTCGAGATCGACAGGAGATCGTGATCGACAGGTTTATGACCCCTGTTTTAGAGTCTGTTTCTAGATGACCTGACCATAAGCTATTTCAACGAGGAACGTTTTGAGCCTAATCTTGTAAATGTAGAGACTGTGTCAACTTCTTTGACACAAGCGACAACAAAGAAATACATTGAAGAAATGCCGCTCATTCTAAATGTTGCTAAGCATTTTGGGAATAAAATTATGTCAGTGCATAATCTCTATTTAAGAATTAAATTTTTTCCCCATCACATGAATAACCAAAGATTTTCTATTTGAAAATTGGAATTGAAGTGTTACCGTAACTACACAACAACTTTCAATTAAATGCCTATCGTTTGGAATTAATTAGAGCATTATGGAAGTTTTGAGGAAAAAAATAGACAGCACTGCTCCTTTTACCAGGCAGCCCTTACTCATCCGTCAGGCAGGCAGTTACTAAAAATGCATACCATTGACTCAGACACTACGCTACATCAAAGCATTGTGGGAATTTTCTGACTGCTGCCACAGAGATTGAAGAGGGGTGCCGCGGCCGGGCGAGGGGTGATCAATGGATACGCAACCGCTCGCATGTCAAACAGTTTGGGTAACAGACAGAGGAGTGCACAGTGTCAGGGTAAACGCAGTGTATTCTTCACTGTTGTATTGTCTGTGTGTGTGTGCGAGGGACTCTTTTCCCTTTGAAGCGCACAATAACTGTTTGATGTTGTTGCACGCTGATCATTTATTTATCTGTAGTGTTTCCGACGTGACTCTTCCCTTTGTCTGGCTACGCTGTGCGCACGCTGTATTCAAACTCGCAGTTTGAATGTGTTTTGAGCTATTTTAAGAAAACTTTTCTCTTTCTCTGTTATTACGTAAGTTTTTGAACAAATGAAAAACATAATCCATGAGCAATTGTTGTCAAAAAAGAACCAGAGTTTGTAAGGATGCACTGAACTAGCTGTTTCAGTTCTAATACCAGCTTTGATACTTTATCTTTAGGATATACTCAGATACTAACAGACAGGGGCGTCGCACCAAACTCTGGGCCCTAGGTACAAACTTTGTTCATGGGCCCCTAATGCGTAATCTTGTGTTTTAATTATTTAGTAGGCTCTTATTGTTTTCCTATTCATTTAGGTTTTATTTTCTATATCTAATTAAATAGGGGTTATACACTAACGTCTTTCCGGTCTCAGATAGACATAGGCCGCAACATCCGGTGGCGTCGTTGCCATAGTGACAAAGCTGTTTACTCCAAAGGCGATGTACATCAGACAAGTCCTGAAGCAATACTCTCAGAAAAAAGTTCTCTTTTGTCATCTGTTGTAGACGTAGTGACGGCTGTAATTGCAAGAAAAGTGCCGCTTGGTTTTCATAATGAAAAGTTGTAAAAGTGAGCGAACTACGCGAGCTCCGCCCACATACGAGAAGCTCCGCGCATCTGCCGACTGTGCTAAGCCCAGGCAGAGGCACCGTGGACCGGGAGCTGTCTGGCAACACCGAGCGTGTGTGCTCACGTCTTCACGGCCCAAAGCACCTCTGCCCGGGCTCATGAGCAGCGAGTCTCGCTCTGTGCGCCGAGTTCTCAGTTGTTTTATTTTTTCATGTAGAAAACCTCCGTATGCGTGGAGCTCGCATTGTTCGCTCACTTTTACAACTTTTCCTCATGAAAACCTAGTTCAGAAGCGGCACTTTGCCTGCTGTAACAGCCGTCGCTGCGTCTAAAACAAATGACAAAGAAACATTTTTTTTCTAAGAGGATTGCTTCAGGACTAGCACAAAAAAGCTCGTGTGATGTCCATCGCCTTGGAGTAAAAAGCTTTGTCACTATGGCAACTACGCCACCGGATGTAGCGGCCTATGTCAATCTGAGTGCGGAAGACGTTACTGCATAACCCCTATTGTACATTCCGCACAGGTATTTGCAGGCTTCATATCTAACGACAAAACCACACATTTACGCATTTTTGGTGTCAATACTATTGGGTTGAATCCACCACAGTCACTTTCATAAAGACGAGAATGAAACGAACAAAAAGAACGTTTATAGCTGACTTGTTTTAAGCATGAACTTGTCTAAATTTGGCCAAAAACAAACGTCAAAAATCCCAATGACCTTTCCAACACGTTCTAATGTTGCTGGTATAAGAAGATGTGATTATTGAGAATATTTGACACAAAAATGATCAGTTCGATAAACGTATATTTATCAAACCGATCATTTTGTGTCTGGCTGTTTGTTCACTGAAACTCTTGTTTATATTTTCATATCTCTATGTTAGATTTGTTAATAATCCTCTTTGTTAAGCAATTTTCTTTGGCCAGTTTTTCTTTGCTCTCTGAAATCACAAATAGTTACAGTTACGAACAATCTATCTCGCAAGCAAACATGACCTGCTTTTGGGGGCCCCTTTCTGCCCAGGGCCCCGAGGAAACTAGCTCCATTTACCCCCCCAGTCCGACGCCCCTGCTAACAGACACTAGTGTAGGCAAACGTGAAGCAGGCATTTCCACTCTTTTCATAACTAACGAGCTAGCATCCCATAGAGTCAAATAGTGACTCTCGTGGCTCTTTTTTGCAAGTTTGAAGAGTTTAAAGTGTACATGATGTGTGGAACTGGAACTGTGGAACGCCTTGCTCCTGCACTTTCTTAGAAAAAACTTTCTGTTTTCAAGTCAACTCTTAAAACACATTTCTTATGTATGGCTTTTCTTTGTAATGTTGAATTTTGTTAGTGTATAGTGAACCGTTTGTATTTTTGGTTTTGTTTGGATTGGATTGAATATTAGTGATCTCTTAGGATTCTTTGTCTATAGTACTCCGGTCAACTCTGTTAGTGTTAAAATTTGTGACAAATAAAGTTGAATTAGACAATGGATAATCTTCAAACCATCATGTCTAATCTGTTCAAAACTACTTCTTTTTAACCATGGTACTCTTTTTGCAGGTATACAATTGCTACAAAAGTGCACTATTACTACAGTAATATGAAAAAACTATATACTGACAACTTGCCATATAATATAATATAAAGCCGGCTGCACACTACAGGAGTTTTGGAGTTCGAGGAGGCGTGGCCAGAGTAAGCATTTTCATAAGAGATTTTTTGTCATTTCTCTCCTTATGTCTGTGCGTCACTGCGACTATTTGTCGAGATGCATCATCGTGAGGTACGAGTCCGATCTCAGTTGTTTTGCGTAAATATGGTACGCGTTGTAGTCCCAGTTCATTTTTATGGTGGTTGTTAAGATGTGTTCTTATTTATGAATATTAACAAAATCCTGATCCTAATCTTAACCTGCCCCAAGCCCCAGACCTAAACTTACCCATTTTAGTAACTTGATGCCTAAACTTACCCGTTACACCTAAAGAAAATGTCCCTGCGTGGCTTCAACCAAGACTCTTGTATTATTACACTGTGAAATCTTGTATCATTTTTACGCTTTTTCATATCGTGCTAAATGCACAACGTAACTTAAGTACACAAAAAACACGCTGTTTTAATTGTTGTAAATGTCCTTATGTGTGTGGCCTGTTCTTTTTTTGGCACGTCAAAAAATCGCAAAAGATCCTAAACTCCCCTAGTGTGCAGCCAGCGTTAATGAATAAACAAATCCAATTATATCCAATTAACTATAGTGTAACAGTAATTTATTGAAGTAATGATAATGACAGGCCTATTTAGAAGCTACATACATACAGTACAGTAGGTCTACTTTGTTCCCATTAAAAGACCAAACTGTTGAGACATGAAACTGCGGCGTCTCAAGTGTGGTTGACAAGCATGTCTTTGCAGCTGGTAATTTGGTTTCAAAATGGAAACATTGCTTTGGAAACCGAGCTTGTATATATAGCTGTCATGTCTATTTTGGAATACGCCGAATGCTTGAGATAACAGCCGCACTCGCACCGGAGGAGGAGCCGTGCCGATTGGACATTCCCGATGACAAACCTTAATGAGTCACACTCCCCACAGAGTCAAGGGCACAGAGGCCGAAGCTTCCTGGTAGTTTTAAGGCACTAGTAGAGGTTAAGCACAGACAAATGTATGACAAGGCTGTGAATGAAGATATTAAATTACTAAATACCAAAAATCATGTTTGTTAAAGCTTATTCTTTCACTACAGAGTAAGAGATACATTTGCTAGCAGTGACCCAGCAGTTTCTTTGGTTGTTCCGCAGCTGTTTTGTTTGTTTGTTTGTTTGTTTATGTTGTTTAGGTTAATGCACTCCCATGAAAGTTCTGCAAACCTGCCAACAAATATGGCGGATTTGTCATTATTTCTATGGTAACCCTTGTCGCTTCCTTGGTTTTATAAGAGCACCTGATAAAATGCATGTCTTAAGTATTTTTGTCCTCCTGGGAGTGTTTGTTTGGGAGAAATTTGATAAAATAGTTTTGTTGTTGTAACTGCAATAGTGCAGACTTTAGCTAGCTTGTTTGCTAATAACAGTGGAAATGCGTCTTTAGTTTCCTCAACGCAGAAATAAACCTGACCAAATTGGCTTTGTTCACAGAACAGAATAGCTAACTTCTGTACTTATAACTATTTCTTGTTAGCATTAGCATTTAGATACAAACATTCCTCTTACAAACACACTTAGGTGTTTTGGTGAAGCATTTTGCTGATTTGTAAAGCTTTTAACATGTTTTCAGAGACATCCTCAACAACTCACTGTTCACTGTCTGATCTTTCCATTATTTATTTTTATTTTAGACTGACATAGGTAAAATCTCATAGAAATAAAATGAACAAGAAAGGCTGGCAAGTGCAGAATTTAGCTATTTTGAATATAAACAAGCCAACTGACGTTCTGTGCACAGAGCCAATTAACTTAACCTAAACCTAATCCTAATCCTAATCCTCACCTTACCCAAAGCAAATACTGTAAAATATAAACTTTTACTAGCATAGCCACCAATGCAAAGTGATGGTGTATGACATGGGGGAAAAAAACAGGCTTTGAGGGATAATTACTGATGAAATGTCGAGTCTCGAGGGCAGAAATAAAGTTTCGAACAATGAGGATATATGGGGTAAAGGTTAAAGTGCCAGTATGACAGGTTGAACTACAGTTTTAGTAAAACATAGTAACCATGATCATGATTAAGATTTCACTAAACATTTAACTTATTATCCAATTTGGTTGTTTTGGTGAAGTTCATTATTGTCTTTTGTCCAGTAAATATGACATATATGGAAGGGAATTCACAAATGTTATAGCAACCACATTGTAAATCTGGGCCAACATAAGACAACATGGACACTGGAGTGAAAATGTGACAAATTATTATAACTTTATAACACTTTAATAAATAAATTAAACTCTAATAAATATCCACATGTGAAATTGGCTTCAAGGTAAAGACAGATATAGACCGTTTAGGTCAGGTTAGCAACAGAAATAAACGCATTACTATGGCAACCAACTCACTTCAGTCCCTCAGTACCCGACTATCTAACACTAACTGTTGGAGATTAAGGACATTTTATCTGTTGCACAACAAACAAATCATTCCTCAAACGGATAAAAGGGTTAGTAAAGTAAAGAATCTTACTTAAGTATGTAAAGGTAATGAGTTGAACTGTGATCTTTCAGTTTGTATCAGTGAAAAATGTTGTAGTCTTTTGCTTTTCTACCACTTTTTACCTGATTGTCTCTTTTTACATGTCACATACAAACTCAATACGCAGCAGTTGTGGTTGGTTACATTTCTGATCAGACTGCAGCTGCTTTTTCTTTCTTTAGCATTGTTTTGAGTTCTTACTTTAAAAATTGTAATCTGTCTCCTTTGATTCTCATTCATTTTTGCCCCTCACTGCTGACATTTACAGTACTGCGACGTCATCTGCGTTAACCTCTGAATGACGAGCGCGCAGGCTGCACCCCGTGGCTTGTGATGAAACGGCAACTTCTGGGGTTTCCCGAAATAGCCTCCGCTGCACGAGGCGGGACAGCTGTAGAGAAGCCCCGGTGCCAGATCTACAGCTGAGGTCCAGCAGATGTTCAGTAATGGGGTCGGTCAGAGGGGAGAGGAGCACGGCCAAGGTCTGACTCTTTGACCTCAGACTTAATTACACACGCCCCGAGAATCATGTCAAGAAGAAAGCACGTTGGTTTAGATCTGCTTCTTAAATAAGGATGATTGATTGAGGTCTTAACTGTGGTTACAATTGATATTTTTTGATCTTTAAATTTGTATTTACATATTATGACAAAACAGCTGTGAATAGGAAAAAAAAAATCAACATTTGTGAATGAAATTTTACCCTACGACCCTTAAAGTTGCATTCAGGTGAGTGAAAAAAACGGCGAGAAAAACACTTTCTATAGCTTAAGGAGACAAATGTCTGTCAGCTGCTCTCGTCCCGTTTTGAGGTTTTTTTTTTAAAGAAGTTTCCCCATGTAATCAGACGGAGAGCGGCTCTTTCTGCATAATGCATGTGCAGTGGGGCGGAAAGTGACGTCGACCGAAAATCCATCTATAGGTGCATCACACAAGTTTAAATGTGTATATACCACGCAAACTGAATTCTGTATACCACATAATTTCTCCTTTATGTATAACTACCATATGCGTTGCGCTCCAGTTTACTGTATTTCTATGATGGTGAAGATTTGTTTTATTTATGAAAATTAACAAAATCCTATCCCAAGCCCCAGACTTAAGGCTGGAGTAGCTGATTTTCACAATACAAACACAGATTAGGTTTTAAATCAAACAACTTCCTCTCATAAATCTTTCGACACATGGTTAATATCGACATGTATTCATACTGAACTGCAGAAAACTTGCCTGGTTAAAATTCTGCACAATGGCAAAAAAAATCTAAGGCACACTAACCATATTAAAAGTTCTTTAATGGAAGGAGGGACACCAACGCGCTTCGATCGTGGCGGTCTTCATCAGGGCATGGCGTCAAATAGAGACGTTGTGCTATAGACATACAAAAAATGGCTAAAGACGACACGCTATTAACACGTGGTAATATAGATACACATTTCTGTGGGACTGTGTTAAAGTGCTATACTCATGAAAATAATGTATTTCAGAAAATTGCCTTTCAAGATTTATTGCTTGACACAAAAGTATGAATAGAGGTAGATTCAATGAAATAAAAAATGCAGATTGGACAAGAGCTTCAAAAGCATGCTTGAGCGCCTTTAGATTATATTATATGTTTCTTTAATTTTTTTATAATTTTTTTTTTTAGACAATACAAGTTGTTTCAAAGGTTCTTTTAGAGGCTATCACACCATTTCATGTGCAAATGGATCTTCCATTATGCTTGTTCTCAGCTGTACATCACTGCACTTACACTTCTACAGTACATACTGTCCGTGTTGAAAACCCATTACTGTAATTATGAATATTCTGGAAAATTTACATTGTACGAAAAATCTATAGAATCTGCATTACTTTTGCAGAGTGAGGAGGAACAAACAAATGCCTGATAAAGTGCAAAAATTGTGAACACTTTATAATGACTACACCTTAATTAACCTTAAATAACTCTTAAGTTCTTAAGCATAGATAATAACTGAAATAATCCTGAACAAATTACAAATGAATGGATGAAAATGTTTAGTTTAACCATAGCTAATTACTAACTAAACCTTAATAAACCTTTTCATCCATTAGTTGATCATTTGTTCATATATAATTAAGAATGATTGCATTAAGTTGCACTAAGAACTAAAAGAAAATAAACCCTTAAGAGTTTTATTTCTGGAATGTCCAAAATTCCAGAATAGAAGAGACCGGTGGTAAAATCCCAGAGGACCATTTTTTTTTTTTTTAATGGGTTTTTGATAATAACTAAATGACTTTACATTTATATACAAATATGCAATCTTTTATTTCAAATTTGTGTCTTATATTCACTTTGGATTGTATTTGAGCTTTGCAAAATGTATAGATTTGTGGGAATGTGTGTAATATACAGAATAATATGAACATGCATTGTCCAGTAAAAATTTTGGCTAGCATGAAAAAAAACGTCGCTGTAGCATCTGAACTGTCTGTCTATTAAATTAGTAATATTTTGAGGTTAGTTATACATTATAGGCACACATGGAAGTGCCCAGAACCAGGCCGGAGCACTCCACTCCAGCCCTTTCAGTGGCGGATTTAGGGGTGGCCAGCAATTAGGTGGCCCAAAGTGTCAGCACCTTACCTTTTAAGCATTTTTAAGTTCATGCTTTGGCTTGCATTCATGTAAGCAGTTTTGTTTAGTTTTTTTGTAGATGATTTTACAGACGGAATACCCGCAGAAACTATAATGATACAAAGAGCCACGTCTTGTCTCGATCTCGTAGACCCAATCTCGTCTTGTCTTGTGAAATTCTGTCTCGTCCATCCCTAGATACAATGAAATAAACGTAAATTAACCACCAATTTTGGTTGAAGCTACGTGACGACATTTTCTTTGGCTTTAGCGAAACTTAACCTACAACAAGCATTTTAGCAACTTGAAGCCAAAACTTACTTGGTAAACCCATAGATTATGTCACCACGAGGCTTCAACCAAAAAAACATGGTTATTTCATTTTGGTATTTCGTAACACATTTGATAAAAAAGGTTGTCATTGTACGTCTATGACATTTCGTTGCGTATCTACTTTTCTTCTGAGACTGTGTTTGTAGTTCAATTCGACAAACAATTCTGTGCACCGGTAAGTACTTTTAACACGTCGCCATTGTTTGAAGACACTGAATTTTCAAATTGCCAAGGTGAACAGATTGAGAGTCTAAAGATGCACATGATTAAGTGTGCGCAGTATTAAGTTAGAGACCGTCACATGGTTACAGACTACCTCAGCGGCGGGGTCTGCGTGTCCCTCTTGTCTCCAATTTGCCCCCTTACGCAGCCGTAATTGCATCTCAAATAAATTCCTTGTCTAAACCCATCTGATGCCCGGCGAGGATGCGTCTCTCGATGGGGGAAACAGACTGCACCTGCGCCCCTACTTTGGCTGGTATACACACCGAAATTGAACCCCCCGTCTTTAATCTACCTTCCCTGTCAATGATAACACTTTGAGTTATAGAGACAAATAGGTATTGCTCTGACTTTGCAGCTCCAGCTCCTCTGAGACAGTTCTCTTTCCTCCCCCCCAAAAAAAAAACAAAAAGGAGGATTTGCAACACTTCGGAAACACTGGTTGGGAAGATAAAAGTCGATTGGATGGGAAAAGGGAGGAAAAAAAACTGCCTTAACTTTTTGAGAGGGAGGACAGTTGCGTATAATGACATAAGTGTTGCAGTTTGTCTGAATGTTTTATGAAGTAAAAGGTGCAGGCAAGGTCGAAAGAAGCCATGAAATGTGGAGGCTTAAAACTGTACTGAATAGTTTATACTTGTGAGATGAAAATGCTGCATATTTTTCTGTGTAAGTCAATGCAGTCTGTAATACTTCTGTATTTTAAGAGTGTCAGAACCTGATTTGGCAAGTTCTCTAAATAAAACTGTTTAACCCACCTTATTTCCCCTCCGCCCACTTTTTCTACAGTCACATACAGCACTCGGAAGCGCACTTGCGGTCAGCTCTTTCCCGTGCATTTCATTGACCTAACCTGTCGAGACTTATTCCAAAATAATATTTCAGCAGATGTGACAAGTACTGTACTTAAGTAACTTGTTGGAGTATCTGTACTTCTAAATCTGGTGACTTTTTACTTATACTTCTTTCATTTTTCAAGAAATATCTGTACTTTCTACTCCCAACATTTTAAAACCAGTTTAGTTACTTCATAAGCCACAAAACATTGTTTTTTCCTCCTAAAACCAGTGTAAACCTGTTGTGCTAATGTGTATCAGAGCTTTGTCAACAAGTCAACAAGTGAAAATTGGCAAAAACTTTATAATTTTTAACAATTACATATTTATCACAGGATAAACGTTATAATATTTCTTCCCTCAAGCCATACGCCTAATGAACATTTCTTAACTGTACTTTGACTGCTTTTTCCATTTTCTCTTACGACAGAGGGAAGATTCTATGGACATTTCACTACATGTTATAATGTGTTTGTAGCATTGTATGTGACAAATAAATCTATCTAATGAATCTAATATTTAATCATTATTATTTATTATTCTAAAGCCCATGGTATAACACATTACAAACCAACTTTGAGCACTGCAAAAGATGTGTTTCTAGATTGGTTAAAATGTCTTACAAATCTGTGTTTTTTTCTGGTTAACATTGTTTTAGTATTTGACTTGTTTTGTTTTGACTTGTTTTGTTTTGACCTGTTTTGCCCAAATCTCTTGAAAACAGTCAGAAATGTCTTGAAATATAAACTATGCAACCAAATCTTAGCTATTCTACATAAATCTGGCTAAAACAGTTAAAATTAAAAATCTTATTTTGAATTAGTAGCTTTAACTGAAGCAAGAAGTCTTTTGCAGTGTACTTATACTTTTTACTTTTTTACATTTACACGTTTACTTTTATACTTTCACTCAAGTAAGGCGTTTCAGTAGAACTTTGACTTTTACCAGAGTCCTTTTTTACCCAAGTAACTGTACTTTTACTTGAGTAGCAAACTTCAGTACATCTGTCATCTGTGTATTTCAGGTAGGTTTGATTTTCCCAATATGTTATGGTCATGTGCACCAACAAATCAGCAATGCTCATTTTCTCTATATCGCTTGAAAACGACCGATAAAGTGTTTACATAACCGTTTGCCGGTCGAATCGCTGCAGTAGACAGCGGTTAGCCTAAGTTACCTTAGCCACAGACAAACATCAAATGTTGTAATGATCACACACAGGGCAGATACACATGCTATATTATTTGAAAGCTTAGAACTTGTTGAATTCAGTCGCTGGGTTAATTTGCCATTGTCTCTATTGAGATTTGCCCACAAGCAGGGGTGTCGGACTGGGGGGGTAAATGGTACTAGTTTCCCCAGGGCCCAGGACAGAAAAGGGCCCCCAAAAGCAGGTCATTTTTGCTTGTGAGGTAGACGGTTCCTCTAAATGCAATTAAATTATATGTGATATCAGAGTGTTCCATCATTCCTTAAAACGTAGCAAATGAACTTTAGCCAAAAAAAGCTTACAAAAATTTATATTAATTGGTCAAATTATTAACAAATGTAATAGCTAGAAAATATACTATTATTAACAAGATTTTTCAGATTTCAGTGAACAAACAGTCAAATATTCATATGGTTTTGTTATGGAATATTTGTCACTGTATCTTTCACAACTTCTCAATCCAGCAACATAATGTATCGAAAGGATTCTTTAAGTCAATTTTTGTCATTATTTAGACAATTTTAAGGCTTAAAACAAGTTAAAATGTAAAAGTGTGCTTCCATTTTATTTTTGTCTAAAGGCGAGTGTTAAATCTTGAAAATTAGAGATATTATTTGATCTTCTGAAGCATAGAAAAATACCTAATATTAACACTAGTTTTTGTGTAGTGTGCAGAAATTAAATAAATAAGCTATATGAAAATACTACCACGAACAAAAGCCCAAATGAATAGAAAAATAACAAGAACCAACTAAGTAATTAAACACAAGATTATGGTATAGGGGCCCATGAACAAAGTTTTACCTGGGGCCCAGAATTTGGTGCAACGCCCCTGCCCACAAACGCAACTAAAATTAGAGATGCACCGATCCGATACTGGGATCGAATATCGGTGCCGATCCAGGAAATTTTGCTGGATCGAGTATCGGCTCCATGATATCGGTTCAGCCGATATCCTAGTTGTGTTTAATTGAACATAATGAGTCTGATTTATGTCTGATGTTGATCCAGAATGTCTCATAATGTTTGACATTTTATTCTTTCTCTCTCTCTCTTTCTTTCTTCTCTTTTTCTTTCTTTCTCTTCTCACTCTCCTCTCTCTTCTCTTTTCTTTCTCTCTTTCTTCTCTCTAATTTTCTCTTCTCTCTACTACTATCTTCTCTTCTTTCTTCTCTCTCTCTTTCCCTCTCTATCTCTTTCTTCTCTTCTCTCTTTCCTCCCACTCTCTCTCTTTCTCACTCTCCTCTTGCTCTCCCTCTCTTTCTCTCTCTTTTTCTCTGTCTTCTCTATTTCGCTGTCTTCTTTCACTCTCTCTCTCTTTCTTCTCTCTCTCTTTCTCTCCTTGCGCTCTCTCTCTTTCTCTCTCCTCTTGTGCTCTCTCTCTTTCTTCTCTTCTCGCTCTCTTTCTCTCTCCTCTCATTCTCCCTCTCTTTCTCTCTCTCTTTCTTCTCTTCTCTCTCTCTCTTCTCTCTCTCTTTCTTCTCTTCTCTCTCTCTCTTCTCTTCTCTCTCTCTCTTCTCTCTCTTTTCTTCTCTTCTCTCTTTCTTCTCTTCTCTCTCTCTTTCTTCTCTTCTTTCTCTCTTTCTCTCCTCTCTTTCTCTTCTCTCTCACTCTTTCTTCTCTTCTCTCTCTGTCTCTCTCTCTCTTTCTCTCTCTCTTCTTCTCTTTCTTTCTCTCTTTCTCTCTTCTCTTTCTCTCTTCTTCTTAAGTTGTTCAGTTTTGTCTTGCAGTATAAATAACACTTTATGATCAAAAGTCTTATGTTTTGAAAAGGAAAATAGAGCTATTTCAGTCCTTACACAAGTATCGGCGATATCGGGTATCGGCAGAGGCTTCATTCTAAAGTATCGGGATCGGTATCGGAACTGAAAAAGCTGGATCGGTGCATCCCTAACTAAAATGTTAGCTACCTTTTTCATCTTGTTTGTCTCTTCTTTGTAGCGTCTGAAACACTATTTTTGTGATTTATCATCCATGTATTTGTCGTGTATTGCCGACAGCTGATGATAAAAAAAAGGCATAAATTGTGTAAAAGAAACTAGCTACAAGCGACAAACAAGAAGGTAGCTAACGTTTGTTATGATAAATACTTTAATTTTAATAACAGTATAAGTTAAAAAGATGAAATGTGTTCTTGTCCTTTTTTCTGTGTTTGAAAATTAAATACACCAGTCTCCACCAATCATAGAAGCCATCAAAAGCAGCACACACAGGAACATTTGTATAAAGAAACACAAGTATGCTCATCTTTTGTCAGCAACAATTAAAGTCGCCAACTATTGTGATTAGTTTGAGTAACACTAAAGTATTTCTGCCCACCAGGACGCCGCGCGGGAGCAAAGACTACAGCGGCGCACGAGTCCGCCGCTGATCACTTTCACAGCTTGAAACACATCTGTTGTTTACTGTGCGTTTGACATCCACCCATTTTTCTTTGAAGCTTCCCGTGCGGAGGATTTCTGTCTGAAAACACACTAAAAAGACGCGCAAAATACATGCAAATGCTATGTTAATCTATCTGAAGAGACTTAGCTCGTCTTTTCAATGGCTTCCTTTGCCGTGTCACGTGAGAAGATGTTGAATTATTTATGTTTTTTTGAAAGTAAAGATGTGAGCTGCGTGTTACGTAGGCACATATCGAGAATTGAAAATACAAAGTGAATGCTTATTGTGTCCTCAGTTTTTCTTTTGAGTTCTTATGAGCGACCTGGGAATAGAGCACAGTAAAAATACATCTAAACAAAATCTTGAATGAAGAAAACATTTCATTTGCAGTTAGCTACAGATAGCTTGGAGTCAGATTAGACGCAAACTTAAATTTTAAAAAACATATTAAGAACACTGCACAAACTATTGAACATTTTAGGCCCTGTCTTTCTTTAGAAGCAACCAGGACATTCATGCATTCTCTTGTCTCACTTGTCCTATTGTATCACCTGTTGGAGACAAGCTGGAGAAAACTACAATAAGACCTTTAGAGTCAGTGTATAAACAAGCATTGAAGATCTCTGATAAAAAGCCTCTAATGCAGTGTTTCCCAACCAGGGATACGTGGACCCCAGGGTGCACACGACCATTTGCCAGGGGGTACTTGGGATGATTGCAGATTTAATTAAAAAGTAGAATTGTAAGTCTTGTAATGCGAAAACTGTTATTTGCAGCACATTTAACATGTTAAGAGGCAGTTTTTGACATGGAATCCAATAAAAAATAAAATGCAAAGTCAATAAATGAAAATGTATTAGTAAAGAAAAAAATACCCCTAAAAAACGTGTCATAAGGGGTACTCCGTATGTGAGATCATGATTAGGTGGTACTTCAGACAAAAAAGGTTGGGAACCACTGCTCTATGCACCACCACTGTACCATCTTGGTCAAACATAATCTTTTGAGTTTTGACAATTTCCGACTTTTTCCAACTTGTGTCTGGTGTTTAAAATTCTAAATGGCTTGGCTTCTGGCTGTTTGAAGAATTGTATGGATTATCGAAGTGTAAATTCAGTGCAATCCACAAGAATAGCCTCTTACATGACTGCATCATACCTTTCCATCATTCTACTTTTGATCAGTCTGCATTTTCAGTGAAGGCCACCACACAGTGAACATGCTGCCTGATTACATTAAACATGTGTTACAACCAGTGGCTTTAAAACTGAGCTCAAAAAATATCTCAAGAGCAACCAGCACTGTAACCATTAGCCCCAGTTGGTCCTGTATCACTGTTACTGGCTCTGTAAGATCTGTATGTCTGTATGTAAGTATGTATGTGTGTATGTATGTGTGGAGTGTAATATGTATTTTGTTATGTGTGTAAATGTTATAATGTGTGTTGGATCAGCTTCAGTCACTGAAGTGTTTGTGGGCTGTTCCTTTCCCTGCCAGGGGACTGCAGATGTAACTATCTAACGCTGGGCTCACACTGCCTCCAGTCCAGATCCAGATCTGAACGCATCTGGGTCCGGTTGTCACTCACACTGCAACCAGATTAAGCATGACTTTGCTGGCCTCGCAAGACCAAGAGTTCACAGGGATTCACGCTCAACTTGGGAGTTTCGGGGAGTTTACGCGATCTCTGACACGTGTATGGAAACAAGAAACACTTGCGCCGAGTTTTGGACTTCTTTCACGTCACTTTATTTACATTCGGTGTGTTCAATAGTCATGTGTATGTCGACCATTTTGACTTATTTGTTGTAGTAGTAGTAACGTAATGTTTTTTTTAAAAAAACACCGGATTCACTTCACCCACGAGTGCTTGGTTTCCTGTTTGTTGTGTCTTGTTTTCACAACTTCATCAAAAAGGGTTCCGGAGGGCTCCGGCTGTCCGGAAAAAGTTCCTTGAAACGGAAACGATCCGGATGACTGGAGCAGAGCTGCGCAACTCGCCAGACCGGAGTACGGACTGAATGCAGTGTGAGCAAGGCATAAGGCTAATTCTGGTACAATGCATCAAATGGTAATTTATGTTAATTTATGTTTAACATTTATGTTACCATTGTAATTGTACATGGTCCCCTTTCAAAATAAATTAAATAAAATTAAAAACAATGCAAACAACAACAATAAAAGAGGGACTTTGTGGAGTTTGGTGAACAAATCGGACATTATTAGACATAGTCAGGACGTTGCGGACTCATTTTTACTTGAATAGAAACATTAACAAGTTATTTTATTCTAAAAAGCTTGTGTGGTTTGTTTAATACAACCTGTGCCTTTGGATACATTGTACAGAGGAAAATCTGTCAGAGAAAAATCAGTCCCTGAGGTCAAAAAGGTTAAGAAGCCTCGCTCTAGTGAACCGTTGGTGCGTAAAACTCTTGGTTATATTGTAATAGAAATCATTCACAGGGAACCTTTTAGCTGCAAAGTGGAGTTCCCTTGAGGAAAGACACCAGTATTGAAATAGTGTGGGCAAACATAATGACTGCAATGATGAGGCACAGGCACTGATTAGGGTGGGCTGCTGGAGTACCTTTGATGTCGGTGGGTGCCGTCAGACCGGGAGAAGAGCGAGGACAGAGATGGAGCGTCGGTTCAGTCCACCAGGAAGAGCTGCGGAGCAAAAACAACAAAGGAATTTAAAAACCCTGCTGACAATGCTTGGGTAATATAGGGCTCTTATGTAATGTAGTGCTGCTGTGGGTTGGCACGCGCTCTAATTAGGAACATATGGGCGTATTGTAGCTTTATAGTTTACAAAGCAGGCAGCAACTTTAAACAGTCCAACGCTGTGATAGTTAGTGTGAGCATCTGATGTAAACAACTAATCAATAAGCAAATGACTGCACGTGTATATGCAGATGCACACTTTGAGTAACCAGTCCAGATGGATCTGTGTCGAACTCCGATTTGAGTTCTTCTACAGTATCCATCTGGAATTTTACTCGCGGCAAGCATTTGGGAATATTTATGCTTAAACAATCACAGCAAGGGTTAATGGTGCATCCAATGTCCGCGTGGGACAGAACAAATGTCACACACCTATAATTATTGTGTTGGCTTCACTGTTGTTACTATAAAAAGATTTGAATAACTAAAAATAAAAGTAGGTCTATGTTTTTTCAGATTTTTTTCACATTAGTTGATTGAACAGAAGCATAAATAAATGTACAAACCTAAAAAAGTTCAATCATCAAAGTATTTAAGTGAAAAGGTAATTTAAAAGTTCAGCCTCCTATTAGTTTGCATGCATTCTTTAGTAGAGTTTCCCCACACAAGATGGCTGCCGGAACTGGACATTTTTGCTATAGGCTACCATGGCTACGCTCTTTCTAGCCATTTATAACTCATTGCATCCACAGGAGTCCCATCTTTGTTTTGTTTGAATAAAGCTGTACTTCCTGTCTTCATTGCAACCAAGCCCCCATGCTGCGATGTGATTGGCCAGCCGCTGTGTCGGATCCAAACTGAACCGGGATATCTGGCGTGGAACATATCACAAGATAAACATCTGGCTGGCCAGGTTTCACTTCAGAGGTCATTTAAAAACCATTATTTGGCTAGAAAAATATAATTAGTATGCCACATAGTTGTACATGAAGATAATGTTTTAATGTGATAAAGCAATGTTAGAGCTTGGCTTATGTTGCCTTTTTTCTGAGGCTCAGAAGTAAGAAGACTTAGATTCATCAAACAAGTGTGAAACTCTCCGGCATATCTATGATGAGGAAACAATGTCATAACAAATGCATATCTGTCGTTATGCCTTGAAAGCAAAACCATTAGTATGGTTCGAATTTACATTTTAGAGAAAACATAATGGGTAAAGCACCTTTAAGATTAACTAATGAAATTGTAATTTTCCAACCCAGTTTTCCTATAACCTTGCAAATAGCAAACTTAAGAAACAATTGACAGAAGCTATAAAGAAACAATCCAAGTGATCAATTTCTGTCAAAACCTATCTGACTTCAGCCACACCACTCCTAGCTTGTGAAATAAAGACATCACAGGCACACCGATATGGAAGAGACTCCTGTCCAACACTGCACTGCAAATTGTTTCTGATGCCTGGAGCCGTGGGATGAATCGGGCGCCATGCGAGCCAACCTGTCCAAAGGCTTTGATGGAGAGGAAACAAACGACTGGCAGCAGAGACATAGACGAGCCTTGAAGATGTCAGTGATGATGAAACCCAACCTTCAAACACGCACAGCTCCTCATGCTCCAGAATTAATCACATGTAAAGGTTTCCAGCTAATTGCCTCAAGCCAGTAATTGACAGTCTGGACAAATTAAGAGGAAATATTACATTTATAGATAGATAGATAGATAGATAGATAGATAGATAGATAGATAGATAGATTAGATATGGATAGATGTGTTTCAGTCGCTGATAAGGCATCCCCTCAAAATGTTCTTCTGCAAAAGCTTCGGCTGCAGTAGATGTAAAAGTTCTGTAGCTTTTCAGATGTCTAAAGCTAGCAAAGTTAGCTTTAATAGCTTCATGTACCATCTCCATGGTTACAAGACAAACAAACAACTCCATTTGCAAAATCAAAATGACATAAACACTTTTTTAGTGGCAACCAGAAAACCTGACTGGCCAGTCAGGAGAATCCAGACAGGGTTTGAATGGGGCAGGGAGCCTGGGAACTAGAGCCGATTGGTCGTCTGTCATTTACACCCAAATCTGACTTCAGTTAGACGTCACAGTTTCCATGTCGTTGTAAGCAGCCATGTTTTTTTGTTTTTTTTTTCTTGTGTGTGTATGTATGCTTCGCATTTCATGTTCAGAAGAGCGAGTCGACACAAAAAGTGTCGACCCAGAGGCTCACTCCAAACGTAATTTTGTTGTACTCTCTGACAACGACAATAAATGTTTCTGTTCTGTTCTGAAGTACATTGCCTGTGACTAAACCAGGCCCTGGGGTTAGTGTGATGTGTGCTGCTATAGTTTAGGACTAGGGATGCACCGATTCAATACTAGGATCGAATATCGGCGCAAATCCAGGATATTTTGATGGATCGAGTCTGCTGTCGTGCCTTAATTTAGGCATAATGTGACTGGCTGGTGTTGATCCAGAATGTTTCTTAAGTTTGCCGTTTTATTCATATTAAGTTGTTTGGTTGTGACTTGCACTATAAATAACAGTTATATAACACAATATGATAAAATTTCTTATGTTTTGAAAAAGAAAAACCCCTTACACTCTATCAGGTATCGACAGATATCTAAATCCAAAGTATTGATATTGGAACTGCTGGATCGGTGCATCCCTATGTAGGACTGTTCTTTTCTCATGCTCTAATCAGAGATCTGAATGTCAAGTTTTAAAAAATTGATATTTTATTTCTAAAGACAGACAAAAAAAAAAACTGATTTCCATTGTGTTTGATTTTAAAAATGCTGGACTAAGAATATTTTCCCTCTAAATCCATTGATTGACTCTCTAACTCTCAACAAGTTTCAGCAATACTATCTAAATATTTCAGTGATTCTCAACCTTTTCAGTCGCAAATCCCAAAGTAACAACCAGAGCAACCAGAGCAAACCCTCAAATACAAAATATAAGCTATCCACAAAGTGATAATATAGTCTTTATTTTGCAGCCATAATCCAAGGCAAATTCATCTGCTAGTCTAGCAAATAGGACCCACCATCTATCACTGCATTTGAAAAGTGTCAAAACTGTAAATACAGTATAGACAAAAATACAAATATAAGACAAAATAATGAGTCACTTTCTAACCAGAATCACTTGGAAACACCCCCACTGAAGTAACGTAATGCATCTGTTTCAAAACGAGAACATTTCCAAACATGACCCTTTCAGTGGCACACATACCATTGCATCAGTAGCGTAAGTACGTCCAGATGCTGTTACGACCGAACATGCTTCAGCGATGTTTCATTAACTACGATCAGAAGACACCCACAGAGTCTGAAAAAAAAAGTCAATGGTAAAGTCGACTTCTTCTTCCTCGGGAGGCTTTGGCTGCCCGGGATGAGAATATGCACAGCTCTCCCCGGTGTTCACTTCAAGGACAGATCGGCTCAGAGCACTTTGGATCGCGGTCCCTACATCAAAGCTGGAGCAAAGCCGGCCGCATTACTTATCACCTTGTCTCCATGTCTTGGGCCGCGGACAAGGCCTTACGTGTCTCCAGAAGTGAGATTTTCCTTCACGCGATGGGTAGAGAGAGGCTAAAAATGTTACAGCTCCATGAGAATCTTACTAAGGTAGAAAGCAAAAACTCTTAGGGCTTTAGTAAGTAAGCCATTTTGTCGTCTAATTGGTCAATGGTGTTTTAGGATATTAACCCATAAGAACCCGAACCCCTAAATCCTTGAAGGAAAATTATGTGGGGCACAACCCAAACTAAATGGATTTCTGACATTTTTTTAGACTTTCACCCCCTAGTGTCAGAGATCTGCAATCTCACATATATGTCACACTGGGCGTTAATGGAGTCAAATGTAATTGAAAATAGTGTCCTCATTCACCAAAAAATAAATAAATATATATAATATAATAAATATAATAATATAAATAAATATATAAATAAATAAATATATAATATATAATATATATATATAAATATATATATATATATATAATATATAATAATATATATATTATTATATTATATATATATTTATATATATATATATATATATATATATATATATATACACATACATATACACACACACACATATGATTCTCTCTGCAGCTTCCAGTGGGGTTGTAAAGAGTAAAAGTTGCCATTATTTGAAAACAAACCAGCCACAAAGTTATTTCGTACATTATGTACAAGTACATTAATGTGTTGTGTTTGCATTTCTTCCAAAAATTATTGTTGCCAATGGTATTTTTCTGCAGATTTATTTTATCTGACCATAAAACAGGTTTAAGGTTGTTTCTGACTCACACTGTGACATGTGTGTCACATTGGGGTTTTCAAAGTCTAAAGTCCGTGGTGACACACGTGTTACAGCACTTTTCAATGATCAGTTTTCTATCAAATTATTGAGAAAATATGTAAACATCAGGTTGTATGTAACGAGGCTCTTCTTCTGTAACTGTCAGAACGATTAAATAGTTCAACTTTATTTTTAACAAAAAATTGTTAACTTTTACAAATATGCTAATTAGAACACCTGAGCTAAATTGAAAAATGGCCATTTTGGAAATGTCACTGTGTGAAAACAAAGTCACATGACCAGGACCATGATGCATCCGGAGGTTCATCAGGAGTCACTCTGGGACTGGAGAAAGTCAAAACTGTGAATAAAATAATTTATAGACCCTTCCAGAGCAGCTGAAGTGGCTGTTACACCAGTGTCACGGTGGGTCCTTATGGGTTAAGTAAGTTGAAGATTTGCAAAGGAGCATTTTCAGTATAGTCTATGTGGCAAACTAAGCAGTATTTTTTAGCGCATCTTGATTAAATAGGCCACGTATCGACGCATATAACTTGTTCTTAATGCACTATGTTCGCTCTAGGGCTGGGCGATAATGACAAAAATTAATATCTCCATCATTTTTTGGCGTATCTCAAAAACGATTTTGTTAGTCCGACATGACTGTGTTAAAACCTTCAAAATTGTGACAACACGATAAAAACGACAACCTTAAGTATTCTAATGAGCTTAAAACTGGTCGACTGACTCAGTGTTTATCGTGATTTTAGCATGTTTGGACTTTCTTAAATAAAACTTTGACAATAGAACAAAAAATGTAGCCCTTATTTTAAGAATTGAAGGATTTTTTTTTGTGTATTTTTCTTATTTCATGTAAAGCAAGATTTTACGCTTGTTCCTTTAGCAATCTTAGTTCAAACCAATTACTGAATTATATATTGAAAACATAAAATCCTCCTTATTCCAGGCACACTAAATTAAGTTGGTGTTAAATATTTGCTGGAAACTCTCATTAGATCATGTTTTGTAAAGCGCTCTGAACTCAACAATGTACATATTTTGATAGACTATTAACTGGTTAAGTCTATTGGAAAGTTGATAGCATCATTTATGTAACTTTTATTGTGAATTAGCTCATTTGGTGCATGTTTTGACTCCACGATATACTCAATATTCAATTTTTGCATGTCTTTAAAACAACATGCACGACATTATCTAAAATTTGATATATTGCACAGCTCTAGTTCGCTCCCTTATTCTGTATAGCCTATGTGTCATGATTAAGACCTTATTGTCCTAGGTCTCACAAGAAAGCGTACATTTAACACGACATTACGTGACATGTAAATTATGACGGCTGTTTTGCGGAATTATAGAACGCGTCACAGTGACCGTTCGTTTCAATGGTGGTTGTGTCCTTATTTATGAATATTAACAAATTGCTGATTCTAATCATAACCTGCCCCAAACTCCCCAAACCTAAACTTACCCATTTTAGTAACTTGATGCCTAAACTTACCCGTTTCACCTAAAGAAAACGCCCTAATGTGGCTTCAACCAAAACGCATGTATTTTTACTCTTTTTCATATCGTGCTAAATGCACGGCGTAACATAAGTACGTAAAAAAGACGTGTAATTGCGGTCATATTACGCTGTTTTTGTGTCGTGATGAATGTACGCTTTTTTGTGAGACCTGCCGTTATCAAAAAAATCAGCGATCTCGACCTACGAGTCCAAAGACAACGGCAGTGCGCAATGCGTACGTACGTGCTCATACGTTGTGCCCTTGTGTCAGCGATATACACTGTGTCTGAGGTAAAACCAGGAGAGATCGGTGTTCTGTGTTCTCTGGACTCGAACATTTGAGTGAGAAAAGCTTATTTTTTGTCCCTGTATTTGTTGTTGTTTCCTCTCCATTGAGGAAACCAATCGTTCGCCTCCGTCACTCGACTCTCATTGAAGTCGTTCAACAGAATCGGATCGTTCACGAATGTCTCATCACTACCCGAAATACACTTGTAACCATGAACATAGAGACTTACAAAGGCATTTAATAGGGTGAAAATGTTTCTTAGTTCTGCTTTTAAACCAAGACTAGTTTTAGTTTTGGTTTGGAACCCAGTGTAGTTATGATGCTGCTTTATACTGCTCGAGTTTGGCCTTATTCTTTTATTTTTTGTTCATCAATAAGGCAGATTTCTAGTAACAAGTAACAAGTTCATAAATGCTTGTAAGTAGTATTGGTATTTATTTTATTCAATATACAGTTAATTATTTTTAAACTTACCATTCGAACAAAAATGTCTATAGTTCAATGAATTAAACTACTTGAAAAATGGCACTTCATTTGAAATCAGATTAAAACCTGTTTTATAATCAATAACAATAAACCATCCACAAAACACTCAATCTTGAATTTTTCCATATCTTTAAAACAACACTCTCGTATTATCTAAAATTCGATAGATTGTCCAGCCCAACATCTTTGCAATCCCGTATTTATTGGTCTCAACATGATGCAACGCTCCAGTAATGCAGATTATTTTCATCGCAAACCCAGGGCCCATGCAGCAAGCCGCTCTGCTAATGGGAAGATAATTGATGGAGAAAGAGAGAGAGAGATGTGAGTGAGTCATACTACAGTCACCCGAGCTAATGCATCTTAACCTTGGAGTAGAACCAACGCAGACGGGAGCCCAATTACAGGTCAAACAACACAGGAAGCACGCAGGCTCTAGATGTCAATAAAGTGCATTTTGATTGTTTGGACCTCAGTCAAAACTCAATCTAATGTAAAATGCTTGAATGTAAAACCCACTTTGCGTCACTATGACAGTTTGTAAGGATGCATCATCGTGAGGCCAACACACCGACACTCCTGTTCGCTTTTGAGGAACCGTCTCTTTTGCTGCGATACTTGAGCTGTAGCTGAAGTGAAATGAAATTGACTGGAGGCAGTAGGTGGCTAACAATTAACCAGTCTGATTGATAAATTTGACTTTTTTTGTTTTGTTTGTTGATGTGACAAGTGGATAAACTCAGCGGCAGACGGCAACAGGTCTACTCCATTACATCTATATCTTGTGTGGAGCGTAGTTTGTCTCGTATGTCACTACTTACATATTATTTGGTACAGGGCTTGTTCCTGCCTGACCAGCCAGTCCCTACACACTTTGACAGACACTTTACAAAGACGTGAGGGTCTGGGATCAGAGCGCCGGGTTTCAATTTTTCGAGGGCGGGCTTTCTGAGCGCTGGGTCAACCAATCACAGAAAACCCGGAAAATCCACCAAAGCAGCAACACACTAAGCTGGATTTTTGTAAACAAGGATTTTTTCAGTATGAAGCCTCTCAATACGGTTTGCTGCTCAGGTTTTAAGGAATTGATATGTTTATTGCTCAGAACGATGCAAGAACCGAATCAGCTACGTTCGCCATCTTGAATGTTTTGAAATGGGGCTTTAAAGCAACTTCCGACTTTTTTATGTGATGTGTCAGAGTCGCTGTGCTTGATTGGATCGTCCTAACATTGGCCAAAGCTCCGGTTTCAGACCTTTCTGAATTCAAACAGAATGTAACAGAATGTAGGAGGGGCTGACTGGTCAGGTAGGCTGGTTCAGGATCCTCTGTGGTTTGGCTGCGCAGTCATTGTTGACAGAAGAGAGGTGAAAAGCTTAACTGGAGGCATGCAGGGTTTTCTGCACCCTGATTGGACAAGAATAATACAGAATGTCACATAGCGTGAAAGCAAACAAGAATCATGAATGATGTGGATTATATTTTTTGCCTCTTTGAGCAACTTTGGGATTTTGAATGTTCCCCCTTCGCTGAATCTAGCCAGTGTCATTTAGCAAGTTCTTCTATGCCATAAAACGACTTCTGGGAAAATGACTGTATGAGACACTTTGATTTGGAGAGTGTTGAAAAAGTTTGATGTTGTTTTTCATTTTGAGACTTGAAAATAGAAGTTGTGCCATCGAGACATGTTTATTTCACAGCTGCAAGTTCTAAAGTTTGTTCCGAGATTCAGACATCATCATCATCAGGCGCGAGGAATATATACCGGCATAAATTGAACTTTTTGGAGAGTTCACCTCACCAGTCATTATAGAAAATATTTTGGTTTTAGAATCGCTCAGAAGTTCTATCCGTCACTGCCGACCTTGGCTCCCATTTCTTTATAGCTCGGCTGAAGGAGATAATTCTGCTCCGTCAAAACTTATGGCCTTTTAACATGTAAATAAAGCACTATTGAAAAAGATTGCCTGGCATACACCGCTGAATCCCAGGCCAAAACCCAATGAAAAAGCTTTGAGAGAAGTTTGAAGGGCATCAGAGGGTGAGAGAAAATTGATTGACTTTTGTTTGTTCGCTCAAGGTTTTTCTTCAAAGTTTTACTGAGGCGCTTGGAAACTTCGGACTCATTATAAGAGCATTTGTGATCAGTCGTGCACTCATGTACCAAGAGAATCACACACACAGACAGACAGACAGACAGACAGACAGCAAGCCAGTGGCGTTTATGACTACAAATACAAGCAATCTAAACCTGATTTTTACAAGTCCCATGCATCAGCCGGTGTTCTGTCGAGACTGGACACCCCTTGTTTAAAGTTAGTGCTAGAAAATCAGTAATGTTTTTTTTTTTTTTCAAATGACTTTTTCTTACCTCACCCAAGCCCCAATCCTAAACTTAGCCTTCGAATTATGCCTTAAAAAATGTCTTCCTATTCAGGCTCGAATTGACTTTAAAATACTGCTGCTTGCACAAAAATTAAGAATTGGTGAAGCTGCCTTCCCTCATTATGCGACCTGTAAATGGAACACACTTTCCAATTAAATTAAATGTGCTCCAACCCTGAGACCATCTAAAAGTAAATTAAAGACACGTCTTTTTAGACTCACTTTTCAATAGATCTTTTAAAATTTTAGTTTTGTGTGTATTTTGTTGGAAAGCGCATTGTGTTGCAGTTTTTGTATGAAATGTGCTATACAAATAAAATTTTTTTTGCGATACTTGAGGTCACATCAGGATCCTGTGAATCAGAGTTTTGTGAACAAGTGAAAATCACCAAAAACTTTATAATTTATAATTGCATTTTTATCACATGATAAAAGTCAGATGAGTTATAATTAATTCACTGTAAAGTCTATCTCACACTCCACAACATTACAAACCAACTTTATTCAATGCAAAAAAATAAGAAAATAAATAAATAAAAAAAAAAAATGGTAAAATGTCTTAAAACCTGGATTTTAACCTTTATGTTGATATTTTTTCTGGTTGATAAATAAATACCCTATAGGATTTTGACATTGTCCATAGGATTTTGACATTGTCCAATAGGAGTTTGACATTGTCCAATAGAATTTTGACAATGTCCAATAGGATTTTGACATTGTCCAGTAGGATTTTGACATTGTCCAATAGGATTTTGACATTGTCCAATAGGATTTTGACATTGTCCAATTGGATTTTGACAATGTCCAGTAGGATTTTGACATCGTCCAATAGGATTTTGACATTGTCCAGTAGGCTTTTGACATTGTCCAATAGGATTTTGACATTGTCCAGTAGGCTTTTGACATTGTCCAATAGGATTTTGACATTGTTCAATAGGATAAATACATATCCAATTGAATTCAGATATTGTCCAATAAGATTCTGAAAGAAATCTTATAAGATTTTCTTTGTCCTATTAGATTCTTATAAGACAGTGTAAAATGCAATAGGATTTTTTTGACTAGGGTTAAGATGGTTTTACTTGATGCACCTAGATTATATGACTGGTTTAGTTGTGTTTTCTGCCTTGTTTTCACAACATTTGTTGTTATTTAAAGTAAAATAATTTGCAAATGAAGTAAAACATTTCTACTCATCTCATTGGCAAATTTGAGTCAAGCTCAAATCTCTTGAAAATAGTCAGAAATGTCATATAACAAGTGAAATAAGCTGCCAAGTTTGTAGTATTCTAGTAGTTTTTACTGAGATGAGGTAATAACTTTTGGTAGTGTGATTGTACTTTTTACTTTTTTACTTAAATAAATGTACAGATGTTTACTTTTGTACTTTTACTCAAATAAAGCAATTTCAGCAGGATTTGACTTGTACAGAATCGTATTTTACACAAGTAACTGTACTTTTACTGGAGTAGTGAACTTCAGTACTTTTGCCATCTCTGTTTATTTGTACTCCTTCTACTTTACTACTTATAACACACACAACGACAGCAGCAGAAATAAAACCAAAAAAAATCCTAAAATCCAAACATGGCCGCCCTCCCCTGGTCAGAGTTAACTTTCATGCCGTGCGCTCCGGTGATGGCGTGCCCTCTCTAGTCCAGGAGGTTAATAAGATCCCAGACTGTGGCACCACCTGGACCCTGTCGACATATAGTTATTACTCCATCAGGGACGGGCCACGAGCGCTGGGCCGGCTTGTAAGGGTTCATGTACTCTATTGTTCTTTTACACAGCCTCGGGAGCTGACTGTTTCATATGGATTGTTTCTATTATTACTGGCCTCATGTCGAAACTCATGAAATCCATTTTCTTACAAACAGTGACTCGTGAAAGATAATGTGATTTCATTAAGGGCTACGTTAACAGCTATTATTCTGTTTGATGTAAACTTTGTTATTCTAGAAAGCACTGCAAAATGAAAACAATCCTGCGTAACGATCCGCTTAAAAGATTGTTATGTCACTCACTGTGTCTCTGGACTCAGTGTGATGAGTTTTAGATGTTTATTACTTTACTATTGACAAAGTGTTTGGCTTGGTAGAAGACACTCACAGAAGCAAAGACACTCTAAACCGGACCTGGGCAAACTGTGGCCCTCAAACTGTTTTCTGTACCTTCTATATTTCTTTTATTTGATTGGCTTGGCTCTTGAGCATGTTTCATTGCTTGTTGTCCTAAAATTATAACACTAAATCAGGGGTTGAAAACTTCATGCGGCTCTTGGCCAATCCGAGTGCGGCTCTTTGGCTTATTCAGAAATATTTGCTCCTCCACACACTCTCTAACGCAACTGTCAGAGCAGCGTCACAGCAGAGCTATATTTAACAGACAGATTGTTTATTGAGAAGCATTTCGAACTCTCTGGTATAATCTGTAAAATTGGAGCTTCATGTTGGTATTTATTTTGCGCAAATCCGGCTTGCATCCATAGAGAAAAAGGTCAAAATGTACAATGAAATAAAATGTGCAAAATAACGCGGCGAAAATCATGAGAAACGACGAAGCGCGGAAATCTACAAAGTGGTGTTTACAGCTGTGGTTTTTGTCTGAATGTGACATAAAACAGAAGTTCACACACTGCCTGACAAAAGTGTGTGCAGCAGTGTTTTCTCTGCTTTGATCACACAGGACAGTCCTGAATCTGATTGATGCTCCTAAAATCCAGCTTTACAAGGGCGGAGCAAAGGACATATGGGGCTCCTAAATCTCAAGCCTGGGTGATCAAAGATGGCGGGCGCTGTACGTCAGTGGTTTTTGCTAAGTGGCGCTCGTGGCCATCATGGTTTTGCTTTAGCCTTTTGCTAGCTGCGCTGCAGGCGATGGAACATGTGCAGTTGTGTTTCCCCATAATTATTTACGCGGAGAGCAAAACATGTGACCGTTACAGTGTGAGCAGCGGCAGCAGAAGCTAAAGTTTAAAAGCCGTATTATATGAAACTAAAACCTTTTGAACCGGAAAAAAATTTATGATGTGAAACTAGGTAAGAATCCAACAGTTTTTAAAGCTTTAGATGCCGTTTCTGCCAAACACGGCAGTTTTCGTTTGCATTGCGCTTCTAGCTGTAGAGGATTGTCCGCTGCACTACCAATGGATCAGCCACTGCGGTGGATTACAAAAGCTACAAGCTAGCATGTCTGATCCAGATAATATAATAGATCCATGCTAAATCTGGCCTCGATTGAGGCGGGGGTGGGGGGGGGCTTTTTAATTTAATGACTTATGTTATGTATTACAGTATAATGAAAACATCACATCTAAAAGACAACAAAATGCAGGAAATTGCAGATTGCAGATAAGTGGGGTTCAAAATGGTCGCTATAATGTTTCATTTGAGCTGTTTTTTAGATGTTTTATTATTTACAGCCAAATTTCTGGCTTTTTTTTAATTAGATTTAATGTCACTGTCGTAATGGCGCAATGAAGCAAATTAAGTCATGTGGGTGCAGGAGCTCTATTGTTTAAATTGAGAATATTTTCTATACTCCAAAAAAGTTCATTTGATCTACTTTGTAAACTACACTTCAACTTTTTATGACGACTCTATGACAATTAAGGTATGACAAATACATAACCACTGGTGTGACATTAAAAAACAGAAATATAATATTTTCTAGCTTACAAAAGTTCTAAACTTGAACCCATGTCACTTACTGAAAGGATCAAATTGCAATAAACAATGACAACACATTCCGGAGAGAGAACGTTTTACACACTGCTGCTTTGAATAAAACATCTTTGCAGGCATTGGGTCAAACACTACAGTGAGTTATGTAATCGCGTCCTGCCGGAGCCGCTCTTCCACAGAATCCACTGAAACGAAGGGAGATTTCTTTATCTGGACTTGTAGAAAATGAGCAGAGGGAGAGAGGGAATATGGAATGCTGAGAGTGTTGTAAGTGGATGTGTGAGGCATGACTGGAGCATGTTATTTGATGTTATCGGTGGGTTCACTTTGCACTGGCAGGTGGTTTACACAAAGGTTAAAGTATATGTCCTCCATGGCAAACCATTCAGATGAGAATAGATTTCAATTTTCAGACAAAGTTTGCACAATGTAAACTATTTAGCAGGAATATATCTAGTTTAGCTTAGGTAAGCTCAATAGGATGACAACACAAGACTGCTCCAGACAACATTTGCTAAAAATCAATCCAAAGTCAAACATGTATTAAACACAAAATCTCGCATCTCCTGTACAATACTCTGTTTCTTCCATATCTAAACTATTGTCCAAAATATGGGAAAACAAGTATAAAAGTGGGTTGTTAGAATTGTCAATAAATCAGATTATTATACATCATCAAATTCTTTTTTTTTTACTTAAAACAATAAAAATCTCAGAGCTTGTTGACCTGACTACAGCCATAGGATGTATAAAGCTTACAAACACACACAGCCTTTTTGTATACAAAAGTTATTTGTAGAAAAAGAAAGTCACTAAAATCTCAGAAGAATAAAAACATTTCAAAAAATCAAAGCCAGAACAAATAAAAAAAAAGTTTCTGTATTGGTACTCGCGGTGTAGTTATTAGGAACGCACTGGATGAAAAAATAAAAGAATCAAATACAATTGTATCCTTTAAAAGTAAGTATATGATCGTTCTGCAGCTCTGGAATGTGGCATTATACATTTGCTCTTTGTTGACATTTCTGTATTTACCGATTACTATGGTTGGTATCCAAAATATGCCTGTTACCTATGGTAATGTGTGTGTAAATATGCATAATGTCAATGTATGTGTAGTTTCTGGAAAACTATATTCATATTTGTTAAATCAAAACTGATTAAATTTACAATTTTTCAATTATGTTTGCAAATGTATTTCTACCTGAAATGTAAAAAATTTTTTTTTTTCATTTTTTTTTTTTTTTTTCTACGCTTATGTTATGTACGGGTATGTTTGCTAGGAGAAACTAATTATTGCATATTTGGTTAAATCAAAACTGATCAATTTCACAGATTCTTCAAATTCATGCTTAAGGGAAATGTTTGTACACGTGAATGCATGTCAATAATACTTTTGTTTTTCATTTTTTTTTGAGGTGCGATGGAACCCGAGTACCGGGTGAGACATCCCAGGACTTGACTACGGGAACACTGAAGTCCAGAAGCATCACTTCCACACAAAGATTGTGGATGTTGATGGGAGTGGGTCCGAACCCGGGAGAACATGCAAACTCCACCAGAGAGATTGTGAGATGTTGATATGGTCCGACCCGGGAGTCAAACCCACGACCTCCTTATTGGGAAGCCAGAGCTCTAACCACTCTGCTACCGTGCACCCCAAAAAGGTCTTCGTCAAAGATTTTTTTGTCCTTTCTTGGACCTCAGTTATGGAATAATAGTAAAAAAAAAAGAATTAAAGATATGTACGTCTTTTTCAAAATTTAAAAAGAAATTGTCTCAGTTAATCTTAGAGGGTTAGTTTAAACTATAAATATGAAAAGGTCAGTCATTAACGTTTTATAATGTAAACAAAGGTAACTTGTTAAATGTAAGTAAGTGTATGTAATGGGCACATAAGCATGTTTTTGCTTCTGCCTGTTTTGGTCACTCAAAATCTTATGTATTCATGCTTTTGATTTGTTTGATGAAACTGATGTGATGTGACGGAAACTACAAATAAACTGAAACATATACTGATACAGAAGCTGTTTATTATTTGCAAATAAGAATGTTTTTACACTGGGATGGGCTGAAAAATAAGCCCATTTACTTCCCCCCACTTCTGATAATGGCATGCTGCTCAAATACATTCATTCATTTAAACAAGTGTAGATAAAGGTGTGTGTGTTATAGAAGGGGCTTCAAAAACTACAATAACCTGTTGTTAAAAGGCATGGAGTAGAAAGTACAGATTCTGGATTGTGTTTTGTGTGGCATTTAAGCATCTGGTCCATTCCAACAAATCCAAACCCAGGTCAGATGAGAATAAATTAGCCACTTTCACATTTAAAACACTATTTTTAGCAGCTCTTTTATGAACCCAATTTCCTGAACCGCACAGGGAGAAAAAGGTCACTCCGACCCACTGGAGATTACCGCAACTTTCCAAACAACTGTAAAAGTATCGCACGAGAGGCCTCCGACGTTTAGAAAGTCACGAACTAACCCAGCGCCGACCTTTCGTACAGCAAGACAATCCTCTCATGAGAATCAAAGAAACGTTCAGGGTCTAAAGATGGATTAATTTTCTTCATTGAACAGCTGGTTCCGTATTTCCATTTTTGAGGACAATTCGAAGGAAAAGGAGTTCAAAAGGAAATGGAGTAAAGGCCTCACGCTGAGCTGTGGCCTTTGAGAGAACCTGATGAAATGCAGTGCAAAAACAGTACATGGTCCGACTCTGTACAAAGCAATGGAAAGACAAGTTTAGACAATGTGAGTGGACTGCAAAAGAACGTTGGATTGTGTGGGAATTTCTTTCAGCATGCTGGGGTAAATGTGGTAGTCCATGTTTCCCTTTTGCTAAAAAATAGACATGTTGCACATTAGAGGATTTTTTAGCTTCCAGAATTTCACAATGAGACCAAAAAAAAAAAGAGAGTGCAATATTAAATTCAGGGTGCACACAAGAATGCTCAGAGCTCTGACTTCCTAATAAGTCCATGGGTTTAGTGTATATATACAACGAAATCAACAAAATTGTAGAAACCTTTTCCAGTTCCTAGTACTTTTTCTAGTTCCCATCTACTTTTTGGGTGCGTTTGCCCAGAGCAGGAACTATGGACTTTACACTTAAGGGACTTTTTTTGTTCCTGCTCTAGGGCAGGTACTTTGCAGTCAGACCAGGAACATTTTTTGGTGACACAAGCACATTTACAACATTACCTTTGTTTGGAAACATGTTTTATATTTTATGATATTTAGACAAGCTTTCTTTATCCCAGAGAAAAAATACTTCAAAGCATCTAATGCAGTAGCTCTCAAAATAAATGCTTATATTTGTAAATAGTAACTATTACTAGGAATAATAGTAAATAGTTGTGTTTTACAGTTGATTTGATAATTTAAATTTTTGTACATTACAGTTTTAAGTAGAAGGTAAAAAAAAGAGCTTTTGTTTTCCTAACTCCAAAAGAAGACTTAATTAAATGTTCCAGACTAAACAGATGCTAATGCTAATCAAAGTACGCAAGCACAAATCAAAGTACACACGCACAAATCAAAGGACACACGCACAAATCAAAGTACTGTACGTACGCACAAATCAAAGTACTCGCGCACAAATCAAAATACACACGTACAAATCAAAGTACGCATGCACATATCAAAATACGCACGCACAAATCAAGGTACGCACGCACAAATCAAAAATAGGCACATACAAATCAAAGTACGCACACAAATCAAAGTACGCACACAAATCAAAGTACGCACACAAATCAAACCACACACGCACAAATCAAAATACGCACACACAAATCAAAGTACGCACGCACAAATCAAATTACTCGCGCACAAATCAAAATACACACGTTCAAATCAAAGTACGCACGCACAAATCAAAACACACACGTTCAAATCAAAATACGCACACACAAATCAAAGTACGCAAGCACAAATCAAATTACTCGCGCACAAATCAAAATACACACGTTCAAATCAAAGTACGCATGCACAAGTCAAAGTATACACACACAAGTCAAAGTACGCATGCACAAATCAAAATACGCACGCACAAATCAAAGTACGCACACACAAACCAAAGTACGCACGCACAAATCAAAGTACACACGCACAAATCAAAAATAGGCACACACAAATCAAAGTACGCACACACAAATCAAAGTACGCACACAAATCAAACCACACACGCACAAGTCAAACTACGCATGCACAAAGTCAAAGTATGCCCGCACAAACCAAAGTACGCACGCACAAATCAAAATACCCACGCACAAATACGCAAGCACGCACAAATCAAACTATGCCATAGCTTGGATTTCGCAGCATTGACAAAATTGGAATAAAAAGGTTGTGCAAAACTATAAGCCTGTTTCATGAAGGTGTCATACAGTAACACATTGAACATTTCCTCAGTGTTTTGGCGCTTCATATTTAAATTTGAGAGGAAATGCTGTTTAAAGTCTTCATGAAAGTTACCCTACTCTGGTCTGCATCATTTCAAGAAGGAGCTGGAAATTCACCAGAAAGCCGAAAAGCGAGAGTTAAAAACAGCACAAAAGACCTGACAGACCTTCTCAATTGTGTTGGGTCGATATTCCCGTGAACGTTTGTCAGGCAGTGGTTGTGAAAACAGGTACTTTAAAGAAGAAAGAAAGGATGGAAGGAAAGCTAAGAGAAGGAAGCGTATGCCACACTTGTTTTTTACTGTGAAAACTTAATTAAAGGTTAATAGTGACAACATATAGCAATGCAAAAACCATGTATATTACTAGTTTGTAGTGTGAAAAGGCAGTTGTTATGTCAGCATAGAACTGTAACATGATTAAATAGAAAGAAAATGTAATAAGGTAAGCAAGACGACGGAAACCAAAGATGAGCCAAGGATTTCTGATTGATGAAGAGCTATGGCTAGGAAATACAGCTACAGTAAGTATATTTTAAACTTAGTTATGAAACATAACTGATTGAAACATTTACAATCTCTAAACACAAGATGGTCAATGCATTTGGAACATTTCTCATCAGTTCGGAGCAAAGTACACAGCTCTCATTCAAGAACAAGTTGATTGATTTTGCCTCTTCACACTTTTTAAACAGACTCAGCTGACTAACCTGGCACCAAATGAATTCTCGCCAATTTGTGAGTTCATATCTGGGCCTCCTTTAGCCTTTAGGTTTGCCTTTTGAGCCTTTGAACCACCACAACCAGTTTGGCAATCACAGCACAGCATTGTGGTTTAGAGAGGATAAACATAGTGGTGTCGATTGATATACTTCGGCCTATTTAAGCAACATAGACACTGTTTTGGTTTTCTAAAACTTAGCAAACCAAGACACTTGGGAATCTGAAATGAACTTCTCAACTAAATTGATCAAGAATTGTATTCTTACTTACTTATTGTGTTGCAGTTGTGCAATTTTAGATGGATATGTAAGAAGAACTCGATTCAAAGTGCTACACATATCCGCTTAAGCCTTAAAGGTTGTATAGAGGAATTAAAAAACAAGTTTGTTGTCAAACCTGGTTGAAAATAGTTGATTTGCAACAGTCTTGTACTTATGGTAAACAGAAAAGTGCTGGCTCCTGCTTTCTATTGGTCTGTTAGCCTGTCAATCAAATGTTCCATTGGCGCACTAAACAGTGGAGCACGGTTAGCAGTCGGATTTGGAGGGACAACACTGAGCTGGTTGCCATGTTATGAGTTTATTTCTGTTAATAAACTGGCTAAGCTGCTACATTTTTTATCTTACCTTTCCCCAACCCTTTTTCCTCATCTTTCCTAAACCTATCCATTCCTCGAAACATACACTGTGTCAAAAGTCCATACGTAGACCTGCCCTGCTCAGTGGACTAGTCAGAGCACTCATTCACATGGTCAGTCGGAAACTACGTTCAGCTGACCGCAAGTCACGTGACTCACGTGGCTGCTTAAATGAAAAAAAGGTCAGCAAAAGTCCGATAAAAATGAACTTTTGAAA
Source organism: Mugilogobius chulae (assembly GCA_038363315.1). Classification (NCBI taxonomy): domain Eukaryota; kingdom Metazoa; phylum Chordata; class Actinopteri; order Gobiiformes; family Gobiidae; genus Mugilogobius; species Mugilogobius chulae. The sequence goes on from JBBPFD010000414.1 coordinate 309,780, forward strand.
TAAATACTGGTTAAGTCCACCTAATAAGCACATATTTATGGACTACTAATTATAGGTTTCACTTAAATCCCATGTTAAACATCAAACAGACTGGATAATTCAACTGTTACAGCCCAAACAAAGGTAAGCAACCAGCGTTAGCATCTTTATGGCAAACGGCTTTTTAGCTACGGTCATCTTTCATTCAGTTGGTTTTTTTCAGTTAAAGTTATGTTTTTTCGATTCTCGCAAAGAATTGTGACCATCGATGCACTTGTAAAACCAGTTTTTATGATTGGTTATACAGTATGTTACACATTAGCATCAAAGCAAGTTCTAGTTCGTGAATTTTGTTTTGTTCACTGACAGTTGCAATAAAACGTGTTCTGATTCGGGTGCTTCTTATAAAAAACCACAGTGGATCCATTCTTTCTCCACTAACCTTGCTTGGCTCTGCCTCTAAACTATTGATGAGAAAGTCTCCCCAAGCAAAAGCCCTACATAAACTTTTCTTTACCTTTGAGCGCCCACAGTCATGGCACGAATCAATCAAAGCTGAAGGTAAATGTCACAGCTGTCGAACCAGAACGACGAGGTTAAGGAAAAGATACAGTCTGAATTTTGAAAGTCGGTTTACAGAGAGTCACCTGTTTCACTGGATGACATCTGTGAGGGTTCAAATCAGTCTATAAAACCAGCTTCACGTTACACAATCCCGTCGGCGCGAGTGAAGAAGATGATGTCTTCAAGATGGCGACGTTTAACAGGAGGATTCAAGTTTGACGAGAACCGAAATGTGAAGATTAGATCACATGGACAGCAAATGTAGGATCATAGAATTTTGGGGTTAACACGTTGAAACATCTCGTAAACAGTTAAATAAAAAGTGAGGAGGAACAAACAAAAAAGGCTTCAAGGGTATTTTCAGATTAAAATTACTTTTGGAAGAAAATATAAACGTCCCAATCTTTTAAACCCGTGTCCATGACAGCTCAGAAGACGTTTTCTATTATGGGTCACTCCCTAACAAATGACTTGATGAATGTTTTTGAGCATTTTAGCACACTTAGCAAAAAATACTTTACAAAACACGGCCGTACGCCTGTCGTAAATACTTGTATTTAAAAAAAAAAATGTCCATAATGACACAATATAGCTGTATTCTTGAAGTGAATGTAGACACTCACCAGTTTAATTGCTTAAAAGTATTTGATGATAATATTTGAATTTTTCTTGACACTCATTGTCACAATATAGAGGATATTTCGATCGACGTCACTTTCCTCCCGACTGCGCATACATTATGCAGAAAGAGCCGCTGTCCATCTGTTTAATGGAGAAATTTCTTTGAATTAAACAACAGGACGAGAACTAGCTGTCAGGTCTGAACCGGTCTGACAGACGTCAGTCTCCTGAAACTTGAAGTGTGTTTTTCTCGCGTTTTTTCACCCTGAATGTTACTTTTAAAGGTCGTAGGGTTGAATTTCATTCACAAATGTTGATTTAGCAGCATAACTTTTGTTTTCACACAGTGATAAACTAAACAACGGAGCTTTTTTTGTTTCCACTGTTATAAACGGTGGCTCTTTCTGCAGGTCAGGTGCATACGCATCGCCTATGTTAATAAACAAAAAATCCATCTAAAGGGTTTTCAACAAGAACAATAACCTTGTGTCCCGTGAGGAGATTTACTCCAATTTTTCATTTTTAAATTGTCCACCAATGTTACAGTTTCAACGATTATTTGTTACAACCAAATTTGTGTATATTTTCCAAAAATAAACATTCCTTGAGCACAGAGTCATTTAATTACAAATGTGGTGTCCTTATGTTCTGTTATAGTCCTTTAACTCCACTTTACTTTCACACCTGTAAAATGAATCGATTATTATTTATTTTCTAAACAAAAACAATTGTATTTAAAGTGTTTTGTACCTACTATCAGCTACATCAAGCTTGATTTTGTATATACTACATCAGATAAAGAACTTTGTTTAAAAGAGATCATTTGTTGCTAACTGGTTCATACTGGTTCAGCTGTGCACAAGTGGTTTTGGGCTCAAACACTATTTTCTCACCTCAAAGAGTCTAAACGTTACATAAAGTAGTTCCTGGGTGAAAGTCAGCTTGGCCTGCAGTCCACCACAGTGTTGCCCACACTTTTATTGCCGAGCTTTTTGGATTGAATGACGTCTGTGCTCTTACCGGGAAACGTAGTTAAATGTTTGTTTACGCAAATGACCCAACAACTGTTCAGAAAAAACACTCTTTCCTGGTGAAAAGCTACTTCTGGCAGTTTCATGAACAAAAAGTCCATTGTTGATGATGTTTACGCGACCCAGACTGATGACTCCAGAGAAATGCCCTTTGTGAAGATTTGCGCACTGCTTTTGTCTGCTTCCTGGTGCGCTTTATTGGATGGAAAATTGGATCGGAATCAGGCAACGGACAGCTGGCCATAAAAGGAGGAAATATTGAGAGGTAGAGAGTATTCCAAATGGCTACTTCATTAAAAATGCTGTCGCTTTGAAATGGTTCATGAAACAAACTAGGAGTTAACTCGGTGGTACACTCTTAACAATATTGGTTTGCCGGCAAAGTTCCACAGTATGACTTCACCCTTACCTAACTGGATGAAACGAGCAGGTCAGGTCTGTGAAAAGGCGACCTTGACCGCAGGAGGCTGTTTTTCTTCTGCAACAAAAACACACAAAATGGAATAAAAGCTGGTCTGAATGTGCACTGAGCAACTTTTTGGCCAAAATAGACTAGGAAAAAGCAGGTTTTTGACATTAACCTTTCTTTGTTGCACTAAATACATCATAGAAACCTGCTTTATAATTTTTTAAAGAAAGAAATAAAAATGTGCACCAAAACCACACTGACCACACCACCCACAACAGCCATCACAACAACTGCAGCAACGAAATGTGGCTTTGCAGAGGTGCCCAAACTAACTCAAAACTAATTAAAGTCAGAAGGAGCCACACCTGTATTTTATAAATAAATGAAGACAATAAGTGCATTTGGACACGTTTTACGAAAAGTATACCTACTTAGAAATGATTGAGCAAATAATTTGTCTCTTCTTGCACAAGGTAACTTTTAAGATACATTATGCAGCATTGATATATTGCATTAAATATGATATTTTGCTTTAAAACTTGCCCAAGGACGTCAAATTAGCTTGTTTGCTAAATCTGGGGTAGAGCATCTCTTCTTCTTGATTGTCATCTGTAAACTGCCTTGTTTTTAAATTAACATATGAGTTAATTATTAATAATATTAAACTTTAAGAGTATTTTCAGTTCAGTTCTAAGGGGTTTTCACTACATCAGTCTAAAATGAAGCTTTTAGAAGCTTTTAGAAAATCAGGCAGTGAACAGTGAGTTACAGTGTATGTCTCACAAAAAATGTTAAAGACTTCACAAATCAGGGGAATACTTCATTAAACGATTAAAATGTGTTTGTGAAGAGACGTGTATGTGTCTCAATACTATAGCTCTTTGCATCTCTTTAATGCTGCATTCATGTGGTCCTCGGGTGCTTGTGTTTCCGAGATGAGAGGTCGAGGTTCCGACCTTGTTTGCGTTCATGTGCTATTTACCTCAGAAAGTCAGGATTTTGTTGTTAACCATAATAAAAAAAAACAATTTCGGAGGACCACATGAACACGGCATAAGTACAAAAGATAGTTATTTTGCACAAAAACAAGCCAACTGACGTTCCGTGCACAGAGGCTATTAGATTCATTGGGGAGCCAAGATTGTCCCTTAGACTTTAGTTTGAATAGAATTTCCATTCATCCATTTTCTTCCGCTTCCAAAGTCGGGTCGGGGAGGCAGCAGTCTGAACAGGGAGGCCCAAACTTCCCTGTCCACACACACCTCATCCAGCTCTTCCGGTGGAATCCCGGTGCGTTCCCAAGTCAGTCGAGAGACATAGTCCCTTTATCGTGTCCTGGGTCTCTCTCGAGGTCTCCTTCTCCATTTCGACCACTTGTATTCGCAAGCTTGTCCTTTCGGTTCTTACCCAAAGCTCATGACCATAGGTGGATACAATTGAAAGATTTGTGTTTTTCATTCCAAGAAATTGTGCTTTATCACAGATTGTCTACTTTGCTTAAAGTTGTTGTGCATTCGGTACAATGTCTAGGTATTCAATAGAATGACTACTAGGCAAACTAGAATGATGAAATTGAATGCCTAGATTATCAACTTTGCCTGGATTATAAATTGAAATGTTTTATGAGCTGTAACATATATACAACATTTCAACTGATTTGCTCACTGGCAGTAACTATAGAAACTTTGACTGTCCATTAAAAAAGAGCCGTTTTGTTTGAAGCAATGAGGAGTCAGTGGCAGTGTGAATGAACTGCAGTGTAATTTCAGCTGCCAGCTCTGCCTGACAGTGATGTGAAGAAGCCCCGGTTACCTGCGGCTCCCTGCGGCAAACTACAGTCTGCCTCCGTGACAAGAGCTCATTCTAAATTTAACAGACGCAGATAAAAAAAAACAAATCGGTGCGGCACAAAAATGTCACAGCGAAATCTTCAGGGAGCCAGATCAAAACAACTTACAGTACGTTTTGGGATAGTACCGGCAGCTCTGAGAGGAGAATCAGAAAGTGTCCTGTCTAACTTTTGGCAGAAAATCCCTTACAAAAAAACGGACAAAGTTATAAGTTGTAAAGTTTTAGAGAGGCATACAAATTGAGAGCAGCATCATTTTATCTTATCTTATTTTGCGTCATGAGAGACACAGAGAAGAGACACTGATTGGCTAAAACCTGTAAAAGTAACCAATCAGGAGCAGCGTGTAGGAGGGTAGTTCAGCAGAAGATGCAGTGAAGACTATACATCCAGAGTCTGTTGGCGCAGAAAAAGAAATGTGATTCAAGTCATTCTGAAAGCAATGGTGACCTGACAAACACATCTTTTTATAAACACACTTTGGTTTGGTGAAATATTCTCCTCATTTGTAAAGGGTTAGAGAAAACCACCAACAACTCATTGTTCACTGCCCAATATAAAAGTTTATATACGTGTATACTGTATATATTTTTTTATTTTAGACCGAGTTAGTGAAACCCTGTAGAAATGAACTAAACAGGAAATGAACCTGCCGGCAGGAAGTTAGCATTTTGAAAATAAATAAGCCAACTCACTTCTGTGCACAGAGCCAATAGGGCTTATGCAATAACGTCTCCTGGTCTTAGATTGACAAAGGTCGCTACATCCGGTGGCGTAGTTGCCATAGTGACAGAGTTGTTTTTTCCAAATGCAATGGACATCAGACGAGGGATTTTGGGCTGGTCCTGAAGCAATTTTTTTTTTTTTAAGTCTCTTTTGTCATATGTTGTAGAGGCAGAGACGGTGTAACAGCAGGAAAAGTGCAGCTTCTGATCCGGGTTTTCCCATGTGCTGAATTCACGTGTGACAGAAAAGTCTGGTCTAGATGCATGTGCCAGATGATTCTTAACACACAGTGCGAAATCAAAGACGCTGGAAACCGTTTCTAAAATAGGAACATGTTCTGCAACTCATAAGCCAATCTTTATTTCTCATCAATAGGGCCAGTTACAAAGAGAAACAGCAGATGAACTAAAACACCTGTAGATATGATCTCGCAAATTATTGCAGCAAAATACGGTAGATTTTTAACATTTATGTTTGTTTTTTTTAAAGGGAAACAAACCATAATTTCTATTTGTTCCAACAAAAGTTACAGACTGATAGTATTTGCTCAAGCTGTAGCGTGAGGATGCAGCTTGATGGAGAGAATTTGGCTAAAATTTGAAATGAATGGACTTGCTGCATGGTCTAAAACATCCCGATTTAGGGCAAATGCATCTATTATGTGAAAAGGAAAGAAAGGAAAGAAATTAGGAAATATTGGGGAACTCTCATTTTGAAGACATAGGGTTTTCAAAAATAGACAAAGGGGGGCACTTTAAAAAGGGGCACCTTTTTGAAATCTTGCATAGGACATCCAAATGGCTAGCAGCAGCCCTGCTCATTAGTGACATTGCTGAATCTTCTGCTCTAATTTGAAGCCAGTAAATCAACCAGTCGTTCTGAACATTTCTGCAGCATTAGTATTGCTTTGATTGCAACTAATCTTTTTTTTTTTTTTTTTTTTTTTTTCAAAATTAACATAAATTCTGGTTTTACTGTGTCTTCTCCATAAATTCTCTAATCCTGTCTTGTGCAGAATGCTGAGCAGGAGCAGTGGGCACAGATCACAGAAGCACAATCGTGTTCCAAACTGGCTTGTCAGACTGAGCAGCTGAGGCGCTACATCTCCACTGACCCTGTCCGGTCCAGGTTCTCCTCTGGGGTCAGCGCACTGCCCCCTCCTGGGAACTAAATCTACTGCTGCTTTTCTCCGGACAGCCAACAAGCACATGTTGCTGTATGGTGCACTGTAGTTACAACATCTAATGAATCATGGTCATTGATGGATCGAGAGCAGGCCTGGAAAGTCTATGATTTGGTTCAGTTCATAAGAAGCAAACACATTTAGGCAACAGTGGTTTTGTGTTTTGACTACAGTGCAAAATGTCAAATGAAATACACCAAATCAAAACTGTAGAAATGTCAAATGTGTGGCAGTTTTTACTTTCTTTAGATGCACAAGAGAATTATAACTTATTCACAAAATAATTCTGAAAAATTATTTGACTTCAGCAGTCCAGAGTCTCCATTTTTCACAGCTTTAGGCCAACAATTTAAAATAAAAATGGGCTCTGTGCAAACAGTTTGATTAGCTCATGTTAGCTTACTTGGTACTTCTTGTCAACTTCCATCTGGGATTTTGCCTTTTCAGTATAAAAGTATAAATACTAAAATATCCGACAAGGAACTGGGAGTTGTGGCTGTAGTTAATACTTGCTACAAACTTTATAAAGTTTGTGAGTGCTTCATCAAAGAATACTTTACGGAAGAGGTAAATTAAACAAAATACATTATGTGTCATGTTATTAATATTTGACTGTGAAAGTTAGCGTGAACTTTGAGACACAATGAGCTAGACTGAGTGCTGTGGAAAGTCTATAAAAAAAACAAAAAACAGAAAAAAAAAGGCAAATTTTCACTATACAGCAGGGTTTTCCAATCTATAGCTTGGAAGCTACCTAGATCTCCATCATCAAAGTCGGTTCCTAAAAGATTTTGAAGTCATATCAATTGCGTTAAAATGTATTCATGTTAAAAGAGAAAAAACGCATCACAGAATCCTAAAATCTAAATAATTAAATAAAGGCTTGGTAAGAATAGAGATCTAACTGTATCCTATAGAAAAAAAGCCATTCAAAGTTGAATGAACTTTATATGCCTATAAGCCCTTGTCATTGGTCAAAAATTGGCAGTGAAATTATTTTTCTGTTTTTCTGTAAAGTGAGATTTTGTGTAAAAGTCACACTCTTATCACTAAAGGCCATTTTGAAAAAAAAAAAAAACATGCTTAAAATGGTCACATTTTTATCTTTTTTCCTACTTTAAAAACTCAAATTCATAGAACTACTTCTTCTTGACACGTACATACCAAATCTGTGTAATATTTCATTTGACTTTTACACAAAGTCTCACTTTACAGAAAACCTAAAAAAAACTGAGAAAAAAAAAATTTTGATTGGCTCTTTTTAAAGTTCTTTACATTTTTTCGATTTTTCATCAGCTGTACAGTGGTGTGTTGTATGTTTACCGGACAATAAAAGGTTAAAAGATTTGAAATATTACACACATTTGGTATGTACGCGTCAAGAAGAAGTAGTTCTATGAATCGGAGTTTAAAAAAAAAAAAAAAAAAGATGAAAATATGACAAAAGAGCGTAAGTTTTTCGGTATCTCAGAGACGTGTTTTTCAAAAAAGTGAAATTGCCAAAATCTGAATCTTCAAAAATCATTAACTTGAGATAATTTTCAGCTACATCCAGCAAACACAGACAAAATGACATCAAAATAAAAAATGTCAAAAACCACAAAAAGGCCCTAGGAAAAACACATTTTCTGACTAAACATTAACCAACCTGACATCAAGTCTTTCAATCGACTCCACGCAAACCCTCTAATCCTCCCGATACACAACCTGTACCTATAACCGCCGTCTCTCCATCTGCGCGGAGAGTAAGGGCGTGAAGAGGAGGAGGAGACGTAAGTGGCATTGATGGAAGTGCAGCACGTCCGCCCTCATTCATAAACAAGGAACAACCTGCCAAATGTTTGTGGGCAATCTGCGCTAATGACAATGATCCATTCTGGCACGCGTCCCGCTAACACCTGCTTAAAGGGCTCCAGTGAAATCTGTTCTGCCGTCACGATCGCAGTATGAATATGTTTTACCCTTGAGAACTGAAATAAAAACATGTTAAATTAACTGAATACATTGATGTGCAAAAGATGTTCAGTCGCTGTGATGTCCAAATGACGCCAAGTTATTCATGCGACACAACACGCTAACATATTTTTGTGCTTAATCGTTCAACGTGTGTGTCAAAGTGTTTTCATGCAGGGTCACATGTTGAAACACAAATGCAGTGCCGATCTGGGCCGTAATTGTCTAACCAGTCGGCCCCCGTTCTGTTTGAATGCAGAAGGGTCTAGAAGCAAAGACAAAACCAATCACTTTGTCGACCAAAATTAGTCGTCTTTTCTTTTTGTTCAGTTGAAATTACTACAATAATCTTGAATATTTCTTTTGCAGTACTGCGGTTTAAACAAGGCTAAAACATTAGCTGTAGCTGCAACATTAGTCCAATTCATGTGATTTAATTGATTCTGGTGAAGATAGTAAAGTTTAAAAACTCCCTGTATCACCAGTTAATCACATCACAAGGTGGAGCAGAGTGTTTTCAAGTTGACAGAAGAATACAGTTTGTATAATTTGCATAATGTGTGCTAAACATGTGTAAATGTGACAAAACTCAACTCTAATCATGTTTTTGACAAGAACACAAAATTAACATAAAATTAAATCAGCTAAACTTTTCAAAATAAACCTTAACATGGTTTAAATCTTATCTTGATTTGCAGCAACAATGTGTCCAAGAAAAATGGTGTAAAATCAGAAATCCAAAAATGTAATGTAGGTGTACCCCAAGGGTCACCTTTGGGCCCACTCTTGTACATAAATTATTTGCATAATTATGCAATTATATAAACTGCCAAATGTATGCAGACGATATTATTTACAGTATGTAACAGTGGATACACCTATATAGGCCTATACAGGGTTGTTAAACTAGCAGTTAGTCGATGTTTCTAAATGGCTTAATGATAACCTGATTTTAACTGTTGCAATGTGTTTTTCTCTGAAGAGAGATTCCTTTAGCAAACTAAAAAAAAAAAAAAAAGATCAAATGATATAGAAGAGGTTAAGTAATTCAAATATTTGGGTTTTTTTCTGGATCCTAAACTGAAATTTGAGGCCCATGTTAAAAAAATGACTAAGACTAAAAAACAAACCTAAACTGGTTCCTTATGATTCATTCGACCATGTATATCTACACAAGCTGCACAAGTATCTCATGTCATATTTTGCGATTGTCTGGGGTCAAGCCACACAACCTGTCTTAAAGCATTTGGTGTCGCTGTATACACAGTAACTAAAAGTATTTGTTCAAAAACCAATGAAATGTCATCAGTGCCAAAAATATAAAATGATGACTTTTGAACATTTCATCAGTTTCTACTTTTTAAAAGCAATTTTTAAATGTAATGTGTAGGCTGATAGAAAATATGATAATGAAGGTGTTAGAACTACAGCTGGAACCAGTGGAAACTCTGGGTCAGCAGCGTTTTCAGTGAAAGCTTCACATTTATGGAACTCTTTGCCTCTGGAGTTTAAGTCACAATCAGAACTTAAACTTTTCTTCACAACGCTCAAATATTGATTTTAGGAAAGGTAACAGTGTGAACTGTTGACCTTAACGGGAACGGGGGCTGTAAATTAGCCAATGGATAGAAGTCTTATGTACATGGACATAGCTACTTTCTAGTAGCAATGTTTATTTGTACTGTTCCTGTCAACTTAATAAATATTAACAAGTCACCAATATCACAGAAAGAGACTGCTGTAAAGTTACTGAGTAAAGTCTGTAACAAACTGTTACACTCGAGAAAAAAAAAATGCATTAACCTATCCATAACACTGACCCAAACCTCACTGGATTTAGCATCAGACAATTGGAACAATAAAATATTTCAGCATGGCCTATATACTGTAGATTACTCTATATAGTTTTTTTCATTGCTTCGAATTTTGAATCGCCAGTCTGACAATAACATGAAGGAAGAAAGCAGCACAATATCCCTTTCTACGAGTAAATGCACTAAACATGCACTTTTTGGGGGAGTTCTACTTTACAATGGAATAAAATAAAAAGCGGGACGACTGAAATAGAAGCATTTCATGGTTTTCAGACACAGATAAGGTTCAAAGAGAGAAGCAGTAATGATATCAGCTTTGATCTCTGATGATTACAGTACAATCAGAGCAGAGCAAAGATTGTTATGCTGAAACAAGAGCCGGATCAAATCCTCTCAATATGGGAATAATGTATCGAATCTCACAGAAAATGAGTCCAAAGATTCCTGTCTGGGAGCCAATATAGCACAGCATAAAACACAAATCAAAGACTATTTTCGGAAATGAAAATGATGCACGTTGAAAGGCAAAATAGAAGGCATTCAATCTTGTAATGATGGACGTATCAGCAAAGACTATGTATTCATGCTTGTGTTTTCGTTCCTTTCATGCGCTTTTTACTTTAGAAAGTCAGAATTTTGATGTTATCATTGGTAAAATGATTAAGCTAACAATGAGATCTGTCGTTAAACTGTTTTCAAGCTAACTTTAGTGGTGCGTTCAGACCGGACAGCATATTTGTGTTTTTGCGTCCATTTTCAATCTTAAGTCAATATAAACCCACGTCTTGAGCGTTCAAGCGAATTTGCTGCGCGTAATGGTGTCTGTTGACGTGCCTTTCTGCTTCGGAAAACGCAGCGTCTTGCGAAGTGAAAGGGCGAAGCTGTAGAAGTTGAGAAAATCTATCTTTAGATGCGTTGGAAATCACGTGTCACGGGAGACTCCACTCCTGTGACACGAGAAGAACAGCAAGAACATGCTGCTGTTCTTCTCTTACATCAAGGGGAAAGGAGGACTGTCTACTGAAGTCTTTTAATAACTTTTTTAATGAAAGGTCGCTTGTTTGGTTGTTTTTCAAAGGCTTGGTCGTTCGTTGCTCTGAAAATTTGGCGACACAACAAAACAAACAACATGGGACATGATCTGGACTGACAACGCCTCACATGGATCTATTAAAAATGCTCGTTGCCGTGTTTAAACCACTGCTGTACGACGTGACACTGGAGGAGGACAGAGACAGCAAAAGAATACTGCCTGGAGGAGGAAAAAGTTGTGCGATCGGGTAAGCTATGTTTATCTCGCACAATTTTAGACGCTTAAACGCTGTCCGGTGTGAACAGAGGGTAAGAGTTGTGCACTTACGTCTTCCTGTTTCGAATTGACATAGGTCGCTAAATTCGATGGCGTAGTTGCCATAGTGACACAGTTGTTAACTCCAAATGTGATGAACATTAGACAAGAGACCTTGGATTAGTCCTGAAGCAATTATAATCAAATTCACTATTTTACTTAAAAGGGGGTTAGTCTAACCTGTCATATGGACTTTAAATCTAATCTATTCTAAAGCGTCTTCAACTTATTCTGCCCCGCCCACTTTCCTTGCCAGTGAACTTCCTGCTTAGCTGCGTTTAGCCTGCAGAAGTTGGTCGTTCTTCGTTGTTTAACTGTCATTTTATCTGTTTGAGAAAATGTCCTGCAAAACAGACAAGCAAACAGGTTAACTACTGTACTTTAACAGAGCTAAACAGGAAGTACGCTGCCAAGGAAAAGTGGGCGGGGAAGAATAAGGTGAATACTAATCTGAAATGCCTCTTTGACTGAGAAAGAAGTACCAGTTTTTGTCAAATTGAGTTGAATCTGAATGTTTTCTTCATTCTTTCCCTGAGCAGGAGCAGCACATGCAGGACGGCTCGTATTTGCATGACTTTGATCACTTGTCAGACGTTAAACCCCAAATGGAAGTGCGCGCAAACAAAAAAGTGCTCATTAGTGTGAAGATCAGAGTGCGTCCCTCTGAAGACTTGTATACGGCTGGATCTGACACACTCGTGCCATGTTCCTGTCCCGGGTCAGCCCACAGAGGTGATGTATGTTTGTGGAGGGGAAATCCTCTGGGCCGTGACAGACGCAGACGTGAGACTTTGAGAGATGAAGAGGGAGAGAGAGAGAGGGAGGCAGAGAGAGAGAGAGAAAGAGAGGAGGATGGGAGGGAGAGAGAGGGGAGAGGATGAGGAGAGAGGGAGAGAGAGGAGAGGGGGGTGAGAGAGAGAAGAGAGGGAGGAGGGAGGAGAGAGAGAGAGAGGAGAGGGGGAGGATGAGGAGAGAGGAAATGAGAGGGAGAGAGAGGGGGGGGAATGAGGAGAGAGAGAGAGAGGAGAGGGGAGGATGAAGAGAGAGGAGAGAGAGTGAGGGGGTGAGGAGAGAGGAGAAAGAGGAGGGGGGGTGAGAGAGAGAGAGAGGAAGAGAGGGGGGGTGAAGAGAGAAAGAGGGAGAGAGAGGAGGGGTAGAGAGAGTGAGAGGGGGGTTGAGGAGAGGAGAGAGAAAGAGAGAGGGAGGTGGTGAGGAGAGAGACAGAGAGAGGGGGGTGAGGAGAGAGAGAGAGGAGGGGGCGAGGGAGAGAGAGGGAGAGAGAGAAAGAGAGAGGGGAGGGGGTGAGGAGAGAGAGAGATGGAGGAATGAGAGGGGGTGAGGAGAGAGAGGGGGTGAGGGAGAGGAGAGAGAGAGTGTGGAGGAGAGAGAGAGAGAGAGGGGGAGAGAGGGGGTGGGGAGAGAAAGAGTAAGAGGGAGAGAGAGAGAGGTGAGGCGATAAAGAGAGGAAGGGAGAGAAAGGGAGGGGTGAGGAGAGAAAGACAGACATGAGAGAGAGAAAGAGGGAGAGAGAGAGCGAGAGAGGGGTGGAGAGAGAGAGAGAGATGTGGAGAGAAAGAGAGAGAGTAATATAAGCCACGCTGCATGCATCTAATGGGACGTCCCACTGACTAACAAGACACCCCTCTTATCAACTGAAAATGACAGAAGCATAGAGACACATCTACTGTATTTTATTTGATTTTTTTAGCTTTTGACCAACATTGTTCAAGCACCAGGAGCAGCCAAAGTAAAGCCACTAGATAATGTTTAAAATACAAACAATGAGCGAAAGTTTGAAATAAAAACATGACATATCACTCATAACAAGCAAAACCTCTATTTAGATTTTTAGTGAGGATTTTTTTCAATCATTCAGTGAATTTGTTGACTGCAAGGCTCAATACTCGCTTTAAGCTTTGAAATATTTTTTCCACTATGAACGGAAATGAACTGAACTTGTTCTGATTTATCCGCCGGTGACCTTTGGATTATTCAAGTTAAAGTCTTTTCACACAGTGTGGCAAAGTAGAGAACAGGTCATCATTTTACAAATATTCAGGACGTTTTCTTTCTTTGGTCATTTTCAAAAGCTTTTCAGCTCTTCCAGTGATTTGATCTCTGACCCTGCAAAATTTTACTGCACAATGAATGCCTTATTTTAATTTTATTTTAATTTCTGATGCCGTTTTGTCTTAACAGAATTTAAAATATGTAAATGTGCAAAAAATGTAAAAATAAATACAATGATGTCAACATCTTGTTGTATAGACAGAGCAGAAACAAAGCCTAAAACTTTACTAAAAGTTGGATTAAAATCTGTTTTCAATTCTTCCGTAGGCTTTTAAAAATACTCAAATAAACAATAGTTTTAGAAATGTAAATTCTAAGAAAACAAACTATAAAGTGAAATTGTATATGTTTTTTTGTTTGTTTTTTTGCCCTTTTTTTTTTTGACTTTTTTGATTTAACTATTTCTAAAAAACGCACTGAACATCTCTGAGGTACAAGGTCATTTGAAACACTGCGTTTGTTGTTCTAACATTTTAAAGGTTGTAAAAATGTTTAAATTTTTGAAGAAGCATTTCAAAGTCAGGGCATAGTTTCAAACTTCTGACACATTTTTAGAATCAACTTTGACAGACTAATCTGCTGCTGAAATGTCATGCTGCTAAAGGAAAATAATAATCAGTAGTAAAATAATGGCTACAAATCCAAATGATGCTTTACGTCAAGCCAACCAATCGCTTTCACAACAAGAAGGTCCTTAATGTGACTCTCAGATGACCTGTCGAGTTTGCACGCTCTCCTCGTGTCTGTGTGGGTTTCCTCCAGGTGCTCTAGTTTCCCCTAACACTAAAACCTGCACAAAACAAGCTCCATCTTTCTCCTCTGTCCCAGGACTCAGATTATTACCTCAGTGTGACTTTCTGGGATAAATAAAGATCAATAGCAAACTAACATGGCACTTTCCCCTCACAGCAACAGTCAGAGTTGGTCGAGGGCCACATTTTAAAACAGACACCACACAATGTTATATTCTAAATAACTAGGCTAAAGCCTCATGTTCTAATACAGTGTTCCTCGTTTATCACGGGGGTTATGTTCTGAAAATATCTCGTGAAAGGCGAAATTCGTGAAGTCGTCATCTTTAGTTTTTTTTACAGTAAGGTATGACCGTTCACCACACATGTTACACTTTTCTCAATAGGCATTTACGTCTCTCTTGTTTAGACTGTTTTGTCTGGAGCGCATTGGACAAAAGATTGTTTTTGGAGCAGACACTACAAGTGGACACGGCTCTGTCAAAACTTAAACCACGCAATGATGGACAGTGTTTGTTTAGTGGACTTATTTCTTCAGAGAGATCAGGTGCCAAAGCGTGACTTGAATGTTATTCTCAGTGTGCTTGTGCTTAGCTGCAGCTCAAACGTGGATTTGTTGTGGTAGATTTGCGTGGGAAATTAGAGACTTTGAAGGTGTAGTAGTTTTTCTGAAAGCCTTAAGGTGTTCATATTGCCGACATGTTTTAAATAGGCTAAATAAATATAAAAACATATTGACTGTAAAACACAGAAACATCCTGTGTCATTCGACCTGATTCAGAAAGTCCTGGGTTGGACCTGGTTGAGTTCTGGGTTGGTCCTGAGGCTGCGTCAGGTCAGTTCCTCCTGCGTGATCCAAGCTGGCGTAAGTTTTCTAAAAGAGCTTCTGTGCTGTTGTCTGAATGCTGGTGCTTTCAAACAGTCCCCAACAGTGTTTTAGTGCAAAGAAAGCACACTTATGTATTAACAAAACTGCCACGGCAACAAGCCTCATGCTCTCTTTAGTCATTATAATAACTCATTGACTCCAACCCACCTTTCTCCCAGGACTCCCCTGAAAAACATTTGTTTTATTTTTTATCTCAGTTGGACTTTCCTGGTTAAATAAAGGTCAATGTATAATGCTTTCTGAGTTGTGAGGAACAAAATACACTAAAAACTGATTTTGCAAAAGTACAATATTCCAGACATTCTAATAATCTTAATAAAGACAAGCAGGTGGTGGATGTCCAGAGACAGGTAGCTTCAGCAAAAAAGAATGAGAAAATCATAGGTAATATGTGTAAAGATTGTATTGTGAGAGAAACACATCACACGCTCTCACTGTCTGAGCAGTTAGGGCCGCGCAGAGGAAGACAGGTTAATGAAAAACTATCGATTCGTCCGCTGTTTCCCCAGAGATGAACAAAGCGACACAGATACTTCCGAACTTTGTTTTCCTCTGTCAGTGAATCCCGGACACTGTTCACGGGTCACTGAGGTCGAACAGAAACTACAGCAGGGCACTATAGAGGAGCAGCAGAGTTTAGCCAGACAATCACAAGAGCACAATGTGAGCAGGAGCCAGGAGGCAGCCATCCCTGGAGACGGTCTGGAGTTGAGTCTATGTGCGACTAGAAAAACTTCGCTCAATTTGTCAAGTTTTTTGAGAATAAATTACATTAACCTATCTTCTATAGTATTATTCACACGGCATAATATTTACCTCAGGACGTCTGTAAACTTTAAATTACCCTTAAATGACGACAGAGTTTTTTTCACAGGCATTCGCACAGGGATGTTCGATGTCAGTAATTTTCTTGTTTTAAAGACGGAAGTGGCGACAGATAGTTTATGACAACGACCTTTTACTTCTTTCATGAAATGAGCGTTTCTTGTGTTTTCAATTTGTTTTAACGTGAATTAGCTGACCTGAGCTGAGACAGCAAATGTGGCTTCACGTTGTTGTGATCGTCGTTCAGAATCACACCACAACATCAGATTTCTTATGAAGTCGGCATGGGACGATATTAAAATTTGTACTCACGATTATTGTGACCAAAATAATCGCGATTACTGATATTATCACAATAATTTACTAAATGTAAAAGTGCATAGATTTAAAGTGACTGAAATATTTATTAGTGCACAATATGTATGTGTTTGAACAACTACTTATTGTATTTAAGTCTAAGTACAATCAATAATGATTCAAAGTGAACAAATGTTTCTTATGTTGAGCAAAAATCTACTAACTTTGTCTCAGAGTCATTAATTCACTTTAACACATGAACCTTTTCTTTGTTTAACCATAATACAGCTTTTACTGAGTTCAGAGCATCAGATTTTAGATGCTCTTATGAAGCCACAGGCTCCTGCTGCTTTAATTACGATTAATTGCAATTACGATTATCACGATTATGAAAAAACGCCACAATTATTTAATTGTGGCCCTTAATTATCGCGATTAGCGATAATATCGTATATTGTCCCATCTCTATTATGAAGCAGCTGTTTTTAATCCATAAAATCCAAACATCCAAACGTTGCAGTGTTCTGTCCACTGTTCTGTGTAAACTTTTCTTCAAACATTCATCTTCTCGACCTTCAGTTGCTACGACAACGAGGTTGTTCGTAGTTTAATTAATCTTTAGCGTTTTAATCGTAGAAAAAAACAACAATTTCATATTAAAATGATCCGTAAAGAATAGTAATAATAATTTTCTTTAAATCTGAAGGTAAAATAAGCTGCAGAGTCATTATTAATTCATTTATAAACATTCACACGGCTTTAGAATTACATGAGGACGTCTGAGTTTGGCGGATTACAGGAGGTCAAATTTGGAGGAAACTTTACAGACATTTTTAATTTCAGTCAACTTTTTAGGTTTTGTAGATCATAGTTTTATGTGGAATCAAAAAAGACAACTTTTGTTTAGCACTTAATGAGGTATTTAGATGTTCCTGACTTTACAAATACTAAAGTTAAAGCCAGAATGACCCAATTTCATGAACAGAGACACAGGGACTGGGTAGTACCTCTGACTAAACGGGGACTGGAGGAATGTTGGAACTAGTTCTTGGTAATTTCATGGGCGAAAACACCTATGCACAGTCAAAAGCAGAAATCTTGCGTGTAGCGAAAGATTTGTGAGAACTAGGAAGTAGCAGCAATGGTGAAATCTCAACTGTGCAGTCCTATATTTCCCACTGTAAAATAGGCGTCGCTGGGTGTGGAGTCAGGCCTTTATAAAACTGCGATCATAAGCCGTAGCCTGGTATGACACAGCTGGTCCTTCAGGGGAGACAGAGAGATGATTGACAGCTGGAGCCCGCCCCTCTCTGTGTGGTCTTGTTAGAGCCAGAGGCCTCGCTGTTGGGCCCAGACTGCAGTTCAGTGAAGAGAGAAATGTCACCCGCCACCAATCAAACTAAATCAGCCACTGTCTGCAGAGCCACAGTGTGTGAAGCCTGGATCTGCTCCTCCTTTGTCCCTCCGGTGTCTTTGGCTAAAATCACAGTAAAAGATGAGTCAGAGTCTTTGTCACGACCTCAGGAAATGCTTTTTAAGTCTGTGCATTGGCAACAATAATTATGAAATAGCTACAGTGTGCCGGGGAACTGTGTACCTTGAGATACTGCCAGGTTCGCCTTGACAATATTAAGTCAGATTTGAATTATTTCGTTTTTTGAAATCAGATTCATAGATTTAATTTTTAAAAATCTACAATTTTGGAGCGTCTGTGTTACCAAGATAATTCACCAGCTCCAAAATTAAAGTGCATGAGCTATATTTCTGACATTCAATAATTATGACTCAAAAAAGGTTTGGAAAAGTTGATTTAGATTTCTTTGGGGCACTAAATACATTAAAAAAATAGCGTCTTTAATTTGAGCGGGCTTAGATGGCCACAAATGTAACTACCGTAATTTCTGTAATATAAGTCGCTACTTCTTTCACAAGCTATGACGTCTGCGGCTTATACAGCGATACAGCTAAATTACAGATCGACTTACTATAAAAAAGTGCAGCCTATAGATATGTATTTTTGAAATTCTTTTTAAAATTGTAGCGGTTGACTTGTTCAGGTGCGCTCCATAGTGTGAAATTTACGGTACTCTTTGGCCTTGAGAGGAACTCTTCCTGTATATTTTCATAGAAAAGTGGTTCTTTTAGCTGCACCTTTCTCATCCAGAATAGGGCAGCACGATATATCGATAGCGAATCGATACCGCGATATTGACAACTGCGAGTAGCTAATCGCAGAAGCCTTGATATTCCTCCTTTTCTTACGCATAAGCCTCCTTTTTTACTTTTATTGGACACAGCGCACTACGAAAGTGAACACAGATCAGCGACAGGTTTGGAACTGCACAACACGACTAAACAAAAGTCTATAAACAATGCTTCATGACAGTTCTAGTGCGTATTCAATAAAATCACTCATAAATAAACAGTTATGTTTTGCAGATGCTGCTAGCTTTAGCCGCTTACCTGAACAGGCAAACATCGATTTTGCCAGGCAAATCCAGTCTGTTTTCTTCACAAACATAATATCCAAGTGAATAAAAGCTGCAAGACTGATATTAGTCCATAAACACCGCTGTGTCACGCAGGTTTGCTCAATCCTAATGAGATAAACGTTCTTTTGGGAGTTTTAGCGATCTTTTTTTTTTTCTTTTTTTTTTCTTCAGTCTACCAGGCCAAAGCTGCAGAGGACGTTGGCGCCATCTGGTGGTGTATGTCACAGGTTACAGGTTAAACAAAGTTCTAAGATACTTTAGTTACTCTTTATACAGGCCAACTGAATTATCAAGCACATCATCCAATCAATCTTGGTTGTAGCTTCAAAAGTCTTAATGCTTAAAATGTATGCATGGTTAAACCTTTAAAATTAGTAGGGCAGTTGATTTTTAATATTTTCCATGTTAACATTTTACAATTGTTGCAAAATGGTATGCTCAACAGAAATAATATTTATACACATGTTAATAAATATCAAATATCGAATCGAAATCGCAATATCAAAGAGAAAAATTGTAATTCGATTTTTTGTCAATATCGTGCAGCCCTAATCCAGAATGTCCCAAAGAATGGTTTTACCTTTCTATTTCTACTGAATAGTGTGGTAATAAAGTTACAAAGTGCACATACGTCTATTTACTTCCTGTTTTAAACTGATAAGCCCCCCTCTTCATTGTATTTTAATGCAGCCATTTTAAATTGGTATTTTTTATTGTTGTAAAGCAGTAATGTCCAAACTGCGGCCTGGGGGCCAAATGTGGCCCTTGAACCAATTTAGTTTGGCCCTCAGACTTCCTGCCAAATTTGCTTCAATTACAAAAAGTAGTTTTTAATGTCAAATTTGATAAATTCTTCTGTTAAAGTCGAAATAACAAACAATTTGATGTCATATAAACATAAAATGAATGTTTAATGACTCATTAAGAGTGTGGTAGCTCATTAAAGTGAGGTCAAACATTTGAATGATTCCTTCATTGCCATGCATTATGTGGCCCTCCGCCATACAAGTTTAAAAATGCGGCCCGCTGTGAAAAATGTTTGGACACCCTTTTGTACAGAGTCTATGTGACAATTTTTGAACCACACACGCTTTACTATGAATCTGATTCTTTTTTGAATAATCACAGTTAAATATAGACAAGTGGATAGGTGGTAGGTGAGAACAGGGCTTTTCTGAACAGAAATCAGCAGCTGCAGGAATACAAGATTACTCAAACATGCATGAATCAATCTTAATAGAACTTTCAGTAAACTAATGATAAGAGAAGTTCAAGTAAAAAACTTAGAATAATAGATTTTACATTATAGTTCTCACTCAAAAAGTGTATCCTAAAAAGATACAAGGCTTTATAGTGTTTCAACTGCATAATCTCATTCTATTTGAAGCTAACCTTGGTTGATTCTGGTCACAACCCCATGCACAACCTTCATGCAGACAAAAGTAATCACAGTTTATATATATATAATAAAAAAAGAGTCTCTGCCGTACTCTCTAGTGCACCGCTGTGTGAAGTTTTCTCATTCATCTGAATCTGTACTTCTAAAAGTGAGTTATTCTATCTGGCCGTTCACATAAATCAATACCTGAGGTCAGAGGGTCAGCACTTCAAACACAACTCATCGAATCGAACGTGGGAGAGCTCTCTGACACACTTGAGTTTCTGTGTGTTGTGTTTTCATGGTGTTGCGTTGTGCCGCTGGGTGTAAAAGGACTTAACATCTGAGCGGAGCACGGTGGGAAGTGCCACTGACGACGTCCACAACAAGAGCTCAGCGAGTGGGCTGTTGTAAACACATGTAGAGCACAATGTAGCACACGGTCAACGCAGCGTGGTGGTAGATGTAAGTCTGCTTCAGTACACTGTAGGTTATGAGTACCACTAGGGCTGGGCAAACAGTGACAAAAAAAGGATATCTTGATCATTTTTTGGCATGTCTCGATCACGATATTCAGCTAATATTATTTCAAACGCATTTAAAATACAGTGAACATAATTATATTGAAGATTTCACTAAATAATTGGCATGTTTCCACCAATTGGCTATTATATATTTTTGATGCGACAAGACTGAATTTTCATGAGACAAGACAAGCCACGAGATTGGGTCTAACGAGACGAGATTTTAAAATAATTCGCCATATTTGTTTCAATTCAGAATTTTAACAAGGCAAATTACAAAATTTGACAGTTGTTGTTTATTATGTTAGTTTAATATTTATGTAGTTTAGCTTTACCTTTCATTAAGTCTGTCACCTTGTCTTTTTCTAATTTAAATGATCTGAGTTGAATCATTTGACTGACATTGATCTGCTCCTCAGTGAGTAGCTCAGGCTCCGCCCCCTTTCTCCTGCCTCTGCAGCTGCTGACAGGGACCAGACAGAGAAGGAGACACACTTTTGGCCATAATATCTCTTTGTGGATCTGTTTTAAACTATGTTTAAATGTGAAAAACACAGCGCTGTTCTCGCGATGTCCGAGCGTATTTGACTTTTGCAATGTTTAGGACATGTGGAAGTGCAGTACATAGCCAAAAAGTGTGAAACAACTAAAATATGCCATATTTGTAGGTTCTTCAAAGAAGCCACCTTCTGCTTTGATTACTGCTTTGCACACTCTTGGCATTCTCTTGATGAGCTTCAATGGGTAGTCACCTGAAATGGTCTTTCAACAGTCTAGAAGGAGTTCCCAGAGATGCTTAGCACTTGTTGGCCCTTTTGCCTTCACTCTGCGGTCCAGCTCACACCAAACCATCTGGATTAAGTTCAGGTCTGTGACTGTGGAGGCCAGCTCATCTGGCACAGCACCAATCACTCTCCTTTCTGGTCATTCATGGTGTTTATATCTTCAGTGTGAATCTACAATATTCATAGTCATGAAAATACAGGAGACTCTTTGAATGAGAATGTGTGTCCAAACTTTTGGTCTGTACGGAGCCACAAAGATCATGTATATAGTCTTTGTGGCTCCATTTTTGCATAAAACTGCCTGAAAAAATCAGAATTGAGAATGTGACCCTGCAGTGTGAACGTAGCCTTAGCCTTTAATGATGCAGAAGTGAATTTATCATGCTCCTGTGAAAATCCAATCTTAATTACATCTGTCAATTTAAACTGAAGGTGATTCTCAATGCCATAATTCGATTAGCGCACTTACATGTATCCACACAACCATGAATCAACCTGTCATATAGTACATGTTCTATATATAGCAGGGAGGTTACAAGTAAGAGCAACATTTTCATATCAAAGGTACATTCATTTTTACCTAATATCCCATCAGCTCCTTAAACAGCGTGCGTACATCTGCCCCGCCTCGCCTGCTCCTCGGATGTGTGTGAGGAACGGTTAAGAAAAGAGGGATGAGTCAAGGAATTATTCAAATGACGGTAAGATTTGTATCACCAAATGTCTCCTCATTTCCATAACTTCAAAAAACCTCCCTCGGCTTAATAATGCATGAGTCTCCCTATGCATCAGCCTTCTAACATTTCTGTTGTCGTGTTTGTGTGTGAGAGAGAGAGAGAGAGAGAAGGACAGGCCTGATTGTAGTAAACACTTCTCTTCTCTCTCGGGGACATCCTGATCTCGAGCGGTTTTCAAAGAGCCCTGTGTCTTATCGTGGAGGAAGACCAGTCAAACCTATTAACATTCCGAGCGGAGCCTCTCCAGTGTGAGGAGGACGGTACACTCCTCTTCCTTCCTCTGTGCAAAAACCATGTACTTTAATCACGTTATCAGATTAATGTGACTTCTTAATGCAGCGGCGGAATGTACAATAGTTCTGAAATAGTCAAAGTCGTACAAAAACTATTGTCTGTAATTGTCTTGCTTGTATTGCTGTAGTTCTTTAGTCGTTGAATGGTTTGATGGAATCTTAGTCGACCAAGATTTTTGCTTTATTTAAATGATAAGGATTTAAAACTATGCCTGAAGTATGTAGTATTTAACAAACTGAGTAGATTTTGTCAATGGAAAAAGAAAAAAAATAATAACTTGTTTTACTCAAAATGTGAAAAATCCACATTTATTCTAACATGAAATCAGCTAAGTTGCATAGCATTGTTGTCTGTAATTATAAATGTATATAAATATAAATACTTCAGGTTTGTCTGGATCAAAATTTGTAAAAAAAAAAAAGAGTTGTATTTACATGACTTCTGAGTTTTAAACATGATCGATTACCTGAAATAATAACTGCTCAACTAATCGATTACCAAAATAATTGTTAGTTGCAGTCCTGGCTCAGAGATCTATGACATCACATATCAGGAGGTTTAAAGCTTGTGTTTTGGGGGAACAAAATAAGTCTCAGCAGTTTTTTTTAATAAAGCAATTTTAGAATACGAATAAAAACTAAAAAAAGTCTAATTTGCATAATATGTGCTCAAGGAATCAAAATATGGCTAAAATATTTATGGCTTTAATATTGCTCAATTGATCCTGTGCATAGAAGTTGTTTATTTTCAAATTGTCAAACTTTAGCTTTAGCATTGTCAGACAAACATCTTTACTATATACAAGTATGGAAAGCTAAACTAATTTCCTCTTTTAAGAGGCTTTCTGGAGAATTAAAGGGGCACTGTGTAAGATTGAGAGGAATTTTAATTATCACATATAGTCCACAAAGATTTAAATCATATTTATTCTTTACAACATGAATACTTAAGAGAGCACTGTTAACCAATCCACATCAATTGTGATACATTTATACGTATTTGAAATGTTTTATTACGGGCCGGAATATGGATCATTGACGCTAGATGGCATCATGCTTAATAGGCAAAATGCATGTGAAAGGCTTCCTCTGGTGTTCAAAAGTGGAAATCACTTTGTTTGTTTGTTTTTCTTACATAGTGCCCCTTTAAGTGTATTTTTAGTCCAAAAATTTCAATTTAAGTCAAAACCAGGTTTAAATGGAGGTTGTTGATGTTATGTCAGAAAAGTAAACAGAAAGTCAAAAAAGGATGCTAAAACACGCCAGGCGGCGCTAGCATCACATTAGCATTTAGCTTGCAGCTACTGTTAACATTGTTGGAAATAATTACAATGTTGGACCATTAGATCAGTTTATTTATCTCCATGTCTTTTATATTATATTTTGTGTCAAATATACATGCAAGTCCACATTTGCTGTTGTAGTTGTTGAGCAGTGAGTGATAAAACTGTTGTTCTGATTCACTTCACAGGTTCAGTTTCCCCCTCAGATGTGAGCTAGTTGGCTGTTGCCTTTAATGCCGACGTATCTATAGAAATGAACTAAACAGGAAATTAACATGCCAGCAGGATGTGGCAAGCTGGATGTGCTCATGCCCATACTCTATATTGTTTCTGTGCAACAGAAACAATATGGAGTATGCTATATTCATCATGAATTTTTTAAAGATGCTTATTTTAAGTTAAGTAGGAGTTTAATGTTTGTGAAAACACAATAATATCTGTTAATATACAAAGCAAACAGCTCAGAGCAGTGAAACTTCAAGATCACTAACATTAGAGTTATATTGAATGTTTTTTTTATGATTTCAAGTGACTTTATCAAAAACAAATGTTATTAAACTTTCTTTTTGATCTCATGTGATGGGCGATCTAAAGTCGGAACTGACAGATGACATTTTTAAACGTTTCAGGCAGTTTAAATTGTGAAAATATATATAACAACTAGCATGATTAACTCAGAACCAGAAGGAGGATTACTTATGACGACAGCTCCATAGAAAACTTTCAATACAAGGTCAATATCAGCTACACTTTGACAAACATAAAGAAACTCATTCATAAGCACCTACTTCATTTTTCTTAACATGTTTGTCTGACATTACTACACGCCGTCTTTGCGTACTCCCATGTCTGCTCACGTGTCCTGCGCGGCCGGTGCGTGTGCGGTCCCCAGCAGAGGGCCGCGAGGCGTGAAGGACACCCTGCCGAATCCAGCAGCACACAGGAGATCCCGGGATTAGTCACGCTCCAAACTCCACTCCCTCCGCCACCTCCACTGCACCGCGCAGGCTGTGCATCCAACACGGTCCACAAACAGCATCCACAACAAGGGCAAAGCGACACCAGCTCGACATACGCAGCGAAAGACGAGGAAAAACCCACCGGAGTTAAGTCTTTTAATAGCCTTATGGTTTTAGATCGGCTCCAGACTGGTTATTAATCAGCAGCTGCCACTCCATAAGTTAGTTTGTCTTTTTATCCTTTGATTTTTCGTTATGGGTTCTGCAGTGGATACATAAAATCAGTGCATTTAGAGAGATTTGTGCTGGTGCTTTTGTATTAAAGCAAACTAAACTTTTGAAAGGTAAGATTTTGAATGTGAGATGATCACATTGTTCTAATTTTGACTTAGTTTAGTGTGATGATCCTTGTGGTAAATATGTCATAGTTTTACAGCAGTTAAGTTGCAAATATGAAGAAAATGACAAAAGGTGAAGACAGAAGTAATTTTCACATTTTTCTGTTTCCTGGAAGCTTAAACGATCATTTAGCAAACCAAAAGTGTTTTAAGTTAGCATCAGTCAAATTGTAATGCTTGTGGGTTTTTGTCTCTCTGGTTGCCAGGGAACAGTTGTGGTGTTAGCTCTATATTTGTTGGGCAAAAGACAATTATAAACCTCATCAAAAGAGCCAAATTGGCTGAAAACAAGCAAGGTGACTTGTGAAGTTTTAAATATAATCATGTTCACTGTGTTTTGCTGAAAAATGTCCATGACGCGCATTGAGGTGTTTTGGGCGCCTGCTTTAACGCGCAAACTTAGGCCTAGTTTACAAGACAACGTTCCCCAGAAAACCATCACAGTCGTAACGTTCTGTGCTCACAGTTTATATGGTGTCGTGGGGAGCGAATTTTCCTTTACATGTAAACGAAAATGCTGTTGTTCTTATGCCGCGTCAGGAGGTGGCGTAATTGTGCTAGTACTCCAGATGACCTTACCGTGACCCCACGCAGCCTATGATAACAAGAGCATTGACAGGTTTACAAGTTATCAATATGGATAAAATGGCAAAATTAAGCAACAACGACCAGCACGCGAGCAAAAAGGGCGATCGCTCGAAACAAACACGGACTGCCAAGGACCAGTGTGCGAGGAAGACGCAGATCGCCAACAGTTTGACAATAACACGACGCGGAAAGCTCATTTTTACCCAGGCGCAGACACTTGGACAGATGTCCTGCGCATTCACGGTCAAATAATACTTGTTGTGGAGCGCTTCAAACTTTATTTTCTTCTGGACATCTAAACTAATGGAATCAGGACCCGGAGAGGCTTTGGGAGATTTGTTTTGTGTCTCCTCCTCTGCAATACGCAGGTATGAAAGCTGGACACTGTTGGTGACACAGTGAGAAAGAAAGATGCTTTGGTTTAAAGAGACATTTTTGGCGACTGTGCACTTTTCTTCTACGAGTAGCGGCTACTGCACACGCATATCAGTGACGTAACCGTCTTCATTGACAACTTTTTCCGTTTACAACGCAGTGTATCCACTGAACCAGCCCCTGAAACTACCTCTTGAATCGTATCCAGTGGAACGCCGATTTTCTCACGTGTAAGACAATGTGGTGAATGTTGATTGTCACAGTAAATGTGTTGTAAGTCAGTCTGATCGCTCATTCCACCAATAACCCTCATTTTAGGAACAAAAATTTAAGCTTCTTTCCAAAAGGCAACAGCCGTGGGAAAATCCAGACATGTAAAAATACGCTTAACTTACACCACCAAACCACAAACGTAAACTTTCCACTCTTTGCAGACATACATTTTCACTGGTATTTACAGAGATTTGCGGCTTTGTCAAACACGGCAGACAGCAATCCTCTCGGGCGGTGTTATAGTTTGTGGCCATTTAATAAAACACCCACACAGCCCCTCAACGCGGACAGACCCGGTGCAGCTGTAAGCACACGCTCGCTCCAAACGTTATTATACTGAGAGCGGCTGTAAACATGTCCCGACACTCGAAGACCATTGTGCCAGAATAGGTTCCAGTGTTTGATATAGAGAAATATTTATGATGTTAGATGGAGTGCTTTGTTGACATAAAAACTTCAGCAATCAAGTTTGTCCATGGGTAGTCTGTTAGAAAGAAGTTAACTCACTGAACTTCACGCGTAAAAAAATATAACAAACTGCAGGAAAAGCATTAGAAAAGGGTGAAAGGAGGGGTTTTAGCGCAAAGCAGCAGGGTGATTGGTTTGACATGGAGGCAATACACACTAGGGATTGAAAAAGAGTTTGAAAACGTTGAAAATGGTTCGAAGTATGCAGCGATCAAATCAAAAGACACTGACCTACACACACAGTTGTAAAAAAACTAAAATAATGGAATAATAGCCACAATGTCTGAAGAAACAGAGCATGAACTGATTGAGTGTACGTTATTATGTTGCGTCAACAACTTTCAATTTGTAAAACATTTTTATGAATTGGAAAAACTGTGTATTCAATCTGAAAAAGAAAGAAATGGTCATAAAAAACAGTGAGCTAAGATGATCCATTTCACAGGGAAGACGATCCAGTAGAAGACATATCATTTAACTGGATTAAAGGATTTGAGTCTTGTTTGTTATCAGTGACAACCATGAGTTTGATCAGATAGCAGCGTTACTAAGTAAAACTTTTACAATCAAAGATTTTTCTTTAAAGAGTAAATTTAATCCTTGTGCCTTGCTGGGGAGTTTTACTCCATTTTTTGGTGTTTTTCATTTTTAAATTGTCCACCATTGCTACAGTTTTGGAGATATTTCAAAGATTTCTTGTTATGAACCTTTGATCGAGTCATATTTTTAAAGGGGACCTATTTTTTTTTTATATTTAGTTAGAAACTAGAACATCTGCAGATCAGTAATTTACCTTTTGTTCATTGTAAAACACAAAGTTGATGTAAAACAACTTAAAAATAGAAACTTCCTGTTCAAAACTGCAGAACTGATAAGCCCCGCCTCTTCATTTTAAAATGTAAAAAGCAACTAATGTTTAAAAACTTTGGGACAATATTGAACCATATATACTTCACTTTGAGTATTAATATTTTGAATTATAACAAGTAAATACAGACAAGTGGGAGGGGATAGGTGGTAGGTGAGAACGGGGATTTCTGAACACTTGAGCTTCAGCTGAAGAACAATACAAGATTACTCTAACATGCATGAATCAACTCAAATATAACTTTGAGTAAACTAATGATGAAGGAAGGCCGTTATAACAAGGTTAAAAACTTAGAAAAGTGATTGTGACATAATAGGTCCCCTTTAAAAATTCAACTCGCAACTTTGCTAAACCATTACAATAATGAGGGCAGTACATTCAAATATGCATATTGGTCAAAATTCTCACACATCCCCCCAAACATCCCCTCACCACACACCCACAACCCGCCCCAAGTGAGGCCACGCCCCCAGGACATGTCCCGTCTCCTGAGAGCTCCATAGGTTTGCAAGGGGAAACTGTGGCTTACTATTCACAAGCCTGTTTCAATGAGAAATACTCACAATTCATCATCAAGTCTAAAAATGACACATTTCAGCTCTTCTGAAAAGGAACAAACACAAAAGTTTGGAAAATCACACTTTTGTAGCAGATTTTCAGAGCAATAAAAAGTGTTTATAAAAGAAGTCAATGGGACAAAATGGCTCCAGCAGAACGAGAGGGAGAAAAAACTACAAACTGCTTCTGCAAAAAGCAAAATCATCAAAGTCACAGGGACTGACTTTTAACCTGTTCAAGGCTGTAATAAAAGGGACATATATATTTAAAAAGAATCAGTTTAGATTTTCATTTTATCTGAAGAATGGGCCATTCTGTATCACACTTCCACCTCCTCTGAGAGCTCTGTAAAAATAATGAAACCATGAGAAGTGGATTAACAGATTTTACTTTCATTTTACAAAAAAGGTGGCATAACAGGGCGCTAACAGGAAATTAGGAACACAAGGGTTAAGTAAAATTTAGATTGAATAATATGAAAATGTCTTTCTTAAACACAATTTGATTAAATGCAATAAAGTATAGTACGGGGTAGTAATAGTGTAGATGACTAAATGAGCATAATGGTGCTGTTGTTTCACTGCTATGGTTATTGTCAAGATCATTATTATTTGTGTATATATTTCATTTATGTCCTGCATATAAACATGCACATATATTTAGAACTGGTTGAGAAAACAATAAAGAAAACAAGAATGGATTTAATTATTAGTTAAATATTACTATTTTTGACATGTATTTAATTTTAAGGGGAAATGGAAGGTAGGGAGAGAGAGCGAGACTTGTATTTGCAAATATATATCTGTGTATAAGTATTAGTGTTTGTTTTGTAATTTGTTGTTTATGATTTAAGCAAGTTTTTACGTCAATATGAAAAATCCAAAACGTAAAATAACCATGAAGTTTGGTTGAGGCCATGTGACGACATTTTCTTTTGGGTTCAAAGGGTAAATCTTAACTTATACCCCAAGTCCTAGGCCCAAACTTAGGTTAGGTTACTTTTATTTGTACCCGTAGGTAAATTTGTCATGCAGTTTGAGAGATCTTCCCCACCCCCAAACATCAATTAAATAGACATACAAATACCAATAAATATACATTATTAGAATAAAACAGTGTTATGAGTGTTCATGCGCACTAGTAAAAAGAATCCAACGCATTACAATTTATTCATCAGAACAATCGCGGCTGGAAAGTTCTGGATCTTGGAACTAAAAATCTTTGTCCAGAAGGAAGCAGCTGAAACTCTGAATGTAGAGGATGCTGCTCATCTTTAAGAAAACGTAGGGACAAGCGCTGTAACTGATTAGCGTACAGAGAATCCAGAGTATTCTGAGGATGGCCAATAACTTTGCTTGCCCATTTAACAAGCTGATTGGAGAGTTTTTTTTTTTGACAGAAATGCTAACCAAACCATGAGACCGAAGCAAAGGTCAAGACCGATTCCATAAAAGCCTTGTAGAAAAGAGTCATTATAGTTTTGTCTATTTGAAAAAAAAAGATAATTTCCTTGAACAATAGAGACGCTGGTGACCTTTTTTACACACGGCTGCACAGTTGTTATCAGAATTCAATTTTGAGTCAATCAAGGTTACTACGAGATACTCTACAGATTCAACTGGCTGCCCCTTTATGTGGGAGAGCACTTTTCCGAAAATCAATGATCATATCCTTAGTTTTAGACACGTTAATGTAGATATAAACGTATCCATTTCAGTAAGCTTAAACGACCAAACTGACCAAAATTATTTTATGTTTTGGCTTTTCGTAACATGTTTAAAAAAGGCCTGAAAATGTGCTCATCCCCTTCTGACGTTTCATTGTACATCTGCGTTTTCTTCAGAGACTTGTATTTGTTGAGTTTTCTCTTTCTCACTGCAAACCAATTTCCTTACGAGAACAATAAATCTAAAACATGTTGAAGAGCAGGTTCAACTTTTTTCATTAAAGCCTTTTGTCGAGAGAGCAAACTGACCAAAACTCCCCCCAAAAACTGAGATGTGCCTGTGGTGTGCCGCCTTAAAGTGAGATAAGATGAACAATTAAGGAAACACAGAAGGGTCAGATTAGGTCTTCACACGTGATAATGAAGCACACTGAGCATAGAGCCGCGCTGACAGTCAACTATAATTGGTCCCTTGCCGCAGAATTAATATGCGAGCTATTACAATGGCATTTCTTCCCGAAGGCTCCCGGGAGTTAATTAAACCAGTGCCATTTTGGAAGAGTGCGGATTTAAGGAGGGGACGACCTTGACAGACGAGGAGGAGGGAGGGGCTCTCAGATGGATCACTTGAACCGTTTTGACTTGTTTGAAGAAAAGAGCAGGCAGTGACCTGGACATTATCAAGTGCGGGTCAGGTCTGGACGATTGACTGAGGAAATGTCAAGATAAGGGTGGAGTTTTTGAAAAGAGCGTTAGAAGCTTTGTTTAATTGTCTATGCTTCATGCTGGTTAGTGTTAGTGCAATCATGGAGTAACTTTGGGACGTTCAAACTTTATGAATGGAGGCGAAAGGGAAGTGACTTCAGTAGAGAAACACATCTGAATTGTAATGTCAATGAAAGTTTTGGCAAAGGAAAACCACTCAGATGAATGTAAGTGATATCAACTTCTGGCTTGAATACATTAGGCGTTTTCCCACATGACAGTACCAAGAACAAGTTTCTACATCTCTTCAGCCCCTGTTTAGTCAGAGGAACTACCCTGGCCCCATGTTTGTGTTCACACATCAATGGTTTCTGAAAGTGGAGTTTAAAAGCTTTAACAGTAGCACCTGTATAATCTGGAACATTTAAATATGTCATTTGTTGGTGTTAGGAAATCAAAAGTTTTTTCCCTTCAACAAAGAATGATGGACAAACTGTACAAAAGCTAAAACATCTTTGAAATTCACATTAAAACACAATTATTCACTCGGGCTACGCAGCCCAGTGGAGTGGAGGCAGTGGGCAAGGCCAACTGCGCCAACTTTCAGAGGTGGACTGTGACAGAGCGGAGCTGCATGTAGTGGGATCAATGCGTAAGAGTTTATCACTGTGCGAAAAGAAAAGTTATGCTGCTAAATCAACATTTGTGAATGAAACCCATCGATGGTTCATTCGGGTGAGTGAACGAACGCAAAGAAAAACAAGCCTCAGGAGCCAGACGTTTGTCATACCGGTTCAGACCTGATTCAAACAGCTGTTCTCATCCCATTCGTTAAAAAAAAAAGTCTATAAAGTTGGTGTTAAAACTGCTTGTGCTTAAGTTCATTTGATTTGAGTCATCACATCTATGACTACTGGAGGAATATGGGTAGTGCTGTTCGTGTTGCAGCAACTGAACAGAGCTGCTGATTGCTCGTCCACTTATTTAAGTTTTATGGTTCACTTAATGCTGCGTTCATGTGGTCTTCAGAAACTCGAGAAAATTATTTTTTTCTAATTGAAAAATGTACATGAACGATAAAAAAAGCGCATAAATGTAACAAATCCAAGCACCTGAAAAAAACAACAACGTTCCATTCCATTGTTTTTATTCCTGTCAATTTAAAATGAATAAATGCTAAGTTAAGGCAGTGAACAGTGAGTAGTGATTGTGTTTTTCTGAAAACATGTTGAAGGCTTTACAAAACAGAAAAACATCACCAAAAACTGAAAATACTTAAGAATGTGTTCGTCTGTCAATGCTGTCAATTTTAATTTGGCAATTCTCCAACGTTAAAATAAAACAAAGGTCTACTGTTGAGTTTTTCTTTCCAGTATTCACAGCAGAATGAATCCCACATGACAGCTCATATCACAGGAAGTTAATTTACTCAGTGACTCCTGGGTGAACTTCATCTCTCTTGACCTCTCCAAATGTCAGCCTGCTGCTAGTAACAATACGCAGACGATCACATCAATTTGTTTAAGTAGGAAGTTACTAGACAAGCACGAGATTGGGTCTACGAGATCGAGACGAACAATGTTACAATGTTTGGACTATTATGTCCATCAATACTTGTTCTATCAATATGAAATCGAAACTGAGACAGAGTCAGACGTTTTCTGTCGATTACGGGCTCTACAAGTCTATATGTGGAGGAAACTTTTTACTACAGCTGCTCAAAGATACACAACTAAACCTTTATGAACATTCCTAAGACAGCAGAATGTTCTTTACTTCTCTTCTTCTTTTGTGGACAGTATCCTGACAATTTGATCTCGTCCCATCCCTGGAAGATATCAATAGCGTGGACTGAAACAAAGGATTACAAAGCCAACCAATCAAAAGAACTATTGTCAAAAACTGGAAGATTTGTCATGCATCCATCTTGGGCCTCAAGAAACTATTTACCAGCAAAAAAAGCCTTGTACCTTTAAAAAAAACTGTGACCTACCATGTGGGTCATGCGTCCATTGTTCCACATCACACTACCTTCACAGACTCCAACCTTTTGAAAACGTATTGTTGCCGTGGCTTCACTAATTGTAATACCTTTGTCGTATGCAGATTGGACTGCAATCTGCGGGTGTTACTACATCGGCTGCACTAAAAGGAAATTAAAGAAGAGGTTTTCAGAACATAAGTACGCTTTCAGAATCAAAAATGGACTAGTGATGGTCTTGGAGGTGGTACAAAAGGATACAACTAATGCTGCGTTCACACCTGTGTGCGTTAAAGCGCTGGGGGACAAAAGACACTTTTAATGCCCCAAAGCGCTTCAAAGGTTCCTGCTTGTTTGCAGGTTTGTTTTGCTCGTCGACAGATCACGTTGAGAGAGAGAGGAGGAGGAAGAGAGATAAACGTAGCTTCCTGATCGCACAACTTTCTCCTCCTCCAGGCAGGTCCTTTTGCTGTCTCTGTCCTCCTTGGCTCCTCCAGTGTCACGTCATACAGCAGTGGTTTAAACACGACAACGAGATTTTTAATAGATCCATGTGAGGTGTTGTCAGTCCAGATCATGTCCTGTTGTTTGTTTTGCCGTGTCCCAGATTTTCAGAGCAACAACGACCAAGCCTTTGAAAAAAGCCCCAAACAAGCAACCTTTCATAAAAAAAGTTATTAAAAGACTACAGCAAACACTCCTTCTTTCCCCTTGATGTGAGAGGGAAACAACACATGTCACAGAAGTGCAGTCTCTGATTGGCTGACGCAGACTTCCAACGCGTCTGAAGATGGATTTTCCCAACTCCTGTAACTTTGCGCAAAGCTGTGCCGCCACAGATTTGAGTGCGTCAACAACGTCATAATGTAATTTTTGAGGTGTGATTACAGTTGGTGTCTTGGTGCTGCGTGACTTTTTGTTATTTATGTGGCACCTATTATCTGGCCATCACGTGACTTATGATTATTGTTGTGTCGACCATCGGCTTATCCAGGTCACAATAAAGGATTTTAGACTTTTGTTACATACTAAAGAGCGCCTCGGATTCATCTTTTATCTGTTGTCACCCTGGCTGGCCACGCGAGCCAGTCTCTTATTCTGACTTAAAGGATTACAATATTTAGGGAGCTAAGTTCAGTGAGGCTCATTTCCTTATGGGAGAAACTGTATTGTGTCAGGTGGGTTATTGCTTTTTGTTCCTGGCTTTCTTCATTTTCCCCTCATATAATTTCTCTTGTCGCTGTAATCTTTTGTCTTGTCAGTCATATTTCAACAAGGACCAGACAGTAGCTTTTGGTTGAAATCCACAGATGCTAGTGATAAACTGCTCCCATAAGAACGTCCAAACAGTAGCTCGATGACAAAACGTACAAGTCTTGGAGTTAGCATCGCCTTGACTAGCCAAAGCTATTCAAGACATCTAAAGACTTAAACTGCCGGGAGCAAGATTAAGACCGGTAACAAAAAAAAACAGGGAAGAATGTAGAAAACTGTGTGCTCTCTTAAATCTTGTGGCTAAAGAAGAAGTGACCAAAGGTTTTTTTCGAAGTGTGCGTGTGGATTTGTCTGCTCGAAAACAAAGCCACTATTCTCACAGACAGGTTCAACTCCAGTTTACAGCTCCTAGGCAACTCACATCAAGGCAGGAAGAGCTAAACGGCGTCACAAGTCTACTGTATAAGAAAAAAAAAAACTGTTTGGGGAATAACAGAGTGAGTGTGTGAAAACCAAGGACGTGTTTGGAAGCCAGTGGAGATGCGTAAATCTTTCATTAGCGGCTAGAAACTACAAGTGCTGAGGAAAGAAAATACTGTATCTGGTAAAATGTGTGTTGTGTGAAGTAAAGGAACCAAAAAAAATAAATGAAGATGTATTAGAGTTATTAATAATCGGGTCTAAGCAATTAAGTTTTTATCGAGGTACCGATTTAAAGAGCCCCAAAAAGACCCATTTGGGGCCGATTTGCTTAGACATCACAGACAAATATTCTGCATTTACTTCAAGCACGCACTATATGCTACATGTATCATTGTACACACAACGCCTTACACATAAAATGTTTAAATATTTAATTGTTGAGATTAATGACGATAAATGCAACTTTCATGTGGTCCTCAAGTAAAATGTACTGTACTTAAAAAAATCTTTTTTTTTATTTTTACTTCTTACATTTTAAGAGAAATTTC
This sequence comes from Mugilogobius chulae, assembly GCA_038363315.1. Taxonomy (NCBI): domain Eukaryota; kingdom Metazoa; phylum Chordata; class Actinopteri; order Gobiiformes; family Gobiidae; genus Mugilogobius; species Mugilogobius chulae. The sequence goes on from JBBPFD010000414.1 coordinate 344,607, forward strand.
TATACTTCCTACTCCCTACATTTTAAAAACTGGTGAGTTACTTTATAAGGCCATTAACAGCTTTGTCTTCTCTTAATCAAGACAAAAGTCAAAATATTTATATTTAATTCAATGTAAGCTCTCAAACACATTACAAACCAATTTTGTGAACCACAAAAAGGTATTTCAAGTTTGAAAAATTGTGTTTTTAAATAGGTTAAAAAGTCTTAAAATCTCAATAAATCCGTGCTTATCTTGAGCCAAATATTTGCTAATGCAAATGCTAATGTTAATAAGACATTTTTCCTCACTCCAGTGGCCAATTTGATTCAATCTAAAATTTTTTGTAAACTGTCAAAAATGTCTTGAAACAAGTTAAATATTCTGCCAAATTTTAGTAATTTTAACCCTTCAACTAAAATTAAGATAGATGCTCCGAACTCTAGCAGTTTTAACTAAGACTAGATCATTATACTGACACTATATTGGCACTTGGCAGTGTGTTTGTACTTTTTACTTTTTACTTCATTAAATTTACACACGTTAACTTTTATACGTTTACTCAAGTAAAAGAGTTTCAGCAGGACTTTGACTTTACCAGAGTTGTTTTACTCAAGTTATTGTACTTTTACTTGAGTATTGTTTGAATGCTAAGCTACTGTTGTTATATTTTGCATATTTTAGTTTGTCTAAGCAGAAAACTAGTTTCCAAGCAGTGTGTTTTTCCCGATTTCCAGAGGACCACATGATCGCAGAGACAATTGTTAGCATTAGCAAATGAGCTTTGCCATTAACTAATTTGCTAAGGTACATTGACACACATTTGACTTCAGACTGAAGAGGGGAAAAGTATTGTCTAACAGTGTATTTCATATTTATAAATCTAAACTGGCGTCCTCGGGTCATAGTGACTTTGTGAATGTGTAAGTCTGTGTTTTCAATCTGTGAACTGAATAGAAATTGATTCACAATGACTCAGCGTCTATATTATGTTCAGATTTGGTTTAAATGATTATTAATATTAACCACAGATAATAATCCAATCAAATAGCTTTTTTTTCTGCAATTAAAAAGCTAAATATTTCACAAACTACAACAAAAAATGCACACCGGAAGTTTGTTGTGGCAACAGAAGATCAAGCAGGAAGAGAAAGAAAAGAGAGGACAGGAAAGAAAGAAAGGAAGGAAGGAAAGAAGGGAAAGAAAAGAATGAAAAAAGAGGAAAGAAAATAAAAAGAATGGGAGGAAAGAAGAGAAAAAGAAAGAAAGAAAAAGAAAGAAAGGAAAGAAAAAAAGAGAAAAAAGAAAATAAAAAAGAAAGAAAGCAAGGAAAGAAAGAAATGAAAGAAAGAAGAAAAAGAAAATAAAAAAGAAAAAGAAAGGAGGGAAGGAAGGAAGGAAAAGAAAAGAATGGAAGGAAGAAAGAAAAGAAAGAAGAAAAAATAAATTAAGAAAGAAAGAAAAAGGAAGAAAAGAGAGGAAAGAAAAAGGAAGGAAAGAAAGAAAGAAAGAAAGAAAAAAAGAAAGAAAGAGAAAGAAAGTAAAGAAAGAAAGGAAGGAAGAGAAGAGAGGAAAGAAAAAGAAAGAAAGAAATAAAATTAAAATAAAGAGAGAAAGAAAGAAAGGAAGGAACGAAGGAAGGAAGGAAGGAAGGAAGGAAGGAAAGAGAGGAAAGAAAAGAAAGAATGTAGGGAAGGAAGAAAGGAATATGTGCTTTGGCAGTAAGTGTACTTTTAAAGGAACAGTCACTGTGGTACAATGCAAGCTTTATCACACTTGTAATGATGTGGAAAGCTTAAAGTCACTGCACCAGAACTGGACCGTGTGCGATCTAAGCCCAGAGAGTCAAATCATTAGGAGCAGCTGGTTTACCTTCTCTAGCAGCACTGCAATTATTTAAATACAAGATCCAGGTGATTATTTGTCCTCCCTCTTCAATTTTGAACTTTGGAACTCAAAATGAGAAAAACTGCATTTAGTTTTTATAGGCCGAATAAATAGAAAAAACTGAAGCAACTTGTTCACAACACACAACGTCTATTATACACGTAGTTTCAGAAATGTACCAATAAGACAAACGTATACATGTAGCTTCTGACTGAGCTCTGACGTGAGTAGTGGTCTATTTGCGTTCACAGCACAGCGTATACAGAGTCCTGAATAATATATAGGTTCATCAATAAATAAATCACACGTCAGTGGAAAAAACTATTTGAAACTTGTGGATGAGAGTCAGTACAGTTGCTCTTACTTTTGGTTGCGAAGATAAACCCATACAAATGTCAGATCAGAGAGACATCTATCAGAAGACAGCCATGACACTGGATCAGCTGCACCTGAAACAGAAAACACACACACACACACACGGTCAAATAAACAGGTTCAAGTCTGGATCTGAAAAAAGAGAAATGCCGAATATAACACTGATAAAAAAAGTAGCAGATGGTAAATACAGCATAAGCTCGGATGAAACATGGCGTAACACAGTGAATAAACAGCTGGAATGATGAGCAACACAGGAAACGGTTGGTCCTTTAGTATTTCCTTAAATTACGTCCATCTGTAGATTATATAGAACACATAACTACAGATACAAGGTAAACATGTTCGATTGTATTCTTAATTTCATTGGACATGTTTTTTGTTGAGGTTTACATGTGGTGTTTTGATTCTCAGAGGATTATCCAATCAGAAAGCAGAATGAGCTTCACATGACTCTCTCATTTGGGTTGGCAGTTTGGTTTCTTAGAGCCTGAAGCTGATTTTGAACCATGAGTCAGGAACATGTTTGAGTTTGAAGTGATGTGCAAACGAGGAGCCATATAGGCCAGAATGGAAAAAAAGCCAATGGAAATATAAAGTCTTCTTTTGATGAGATGTGACTATTGCTGGGTTTTACTCACGTGACCTAGGAGAAGTGCAAAATCCACACTGGGGGCAAGAAGTGATTTGTTCCCATTGTGAACGACAGAGAGTGCTTCAAAGCCTTAAAGGGGTCCTATTGTGTGTTTTTTTTAATATTTAATAAGAATCTAGAACATACACAGATCAGTAATTTACCTTTTGTTCATTGTAAAACCAAAGTTGATCTAAAACAACTTAACAATAGGAACAGCTCTACTGACTTCCTGTTCAAAACTGCAGATCTGATAAGCCCGCCTCTTCACTTTGAAATGTAACTGTAAAAGCAACTGATTTTAAAAACACATATTGTTATTGTTGGAAAGTGAATATGGGACAGTATTGAACCATATAAGCTTCACTTTGAGAATTAATCTTTTGAAATATACCAAGTAAATACAGGAAAGTGGGAGGGGATAGGTGGTAGGTGAGAATGGGGATTTCTGAGCACATGAGCTGCAGCTGAAGAACAATACAAGATTACTCAAACATGCATGAATCAAATCAAATATAACTGAGTAACTTAATGATGAAGGAAGGCCATCATAACAAGGTTAAAAACTTAGAAAAGTGAATTTGACATAATAGGTCCTCTTTAAATGAACCAGCACAAACATGTTATTGGGAACAATCACTGTACATATGGGATATGACCGCTACAATTTGAAAAAGACAGATTTTTTAATAATCTGGAGGATTTACATGCGGTGAGGCAGTGCAAGCCAAATGAAAACCTTCAAAAGACTGAAGCTTACAATTATTTTGTTTCTGATCGGGTCAAACACTTGGGATCATCCAAATGAGCTCTAAATGGCTGTCGTCTTCCTTTTTGCTTGGGTGAGTAACGTTAGCTGGGAATAAATAAAGCTAATGCAAATGCAGAAAAAACTTTCTCGAGATTATCGACAGGTTAACGTTAGCACAACCGTAGACTGCACACGGTTTTGAAGAGGTAAAGTGAGTGAAATACACAGACAGTACATTAAGGGGAGTTATATTTTGTTTAATAATCTGCACTATGCCTTCTTAATTAATAGAGTAACATGTTGTGTGAGGAACTATTTTGTGGAGCAGTAATACCACTGTGATAATATCATGTATAGTTAGGGTTGCATTGGCTGTTTTGAGGCAAATCTGTATGAATTCTAACTAAACATAAACTACTGAAGAGCTGTCCCTCTCCTGTTGAGTCTTCTTACATTTGCGACTTTCCCACATCAAGTAAAACTCCACAACACACGTAATATAGTGTTACACATACGTATTACAGTGAAACATAGTTTTAAACGCGGCTATTATCTAGTTAAAAATTTTCAAAACGCTTCTAAGCTCAAAAATGTCTTTTAACGAGGCTCTTACCTCTCCTAATGTGGTCAGTGGGTTTGTACCAGCTGACACTCTCTCAAGTATTCTTAACTTTAATTTATTTTTGAGCTAATGCTAACATCTATGGGAAAATACATAAGACGCCGCGACTGCTTTAACTTGTGTCTACGTTTATTTTTTGGGAGTGGTGCCTTTAAAAGCCTTTTGGCTTCAACCACTCCCATGCATATGTGCTAATTTTTAAAATGTTTTATTATTCAGATTGTTTTATTGTTGCAAAGAAATGCATTTTGTTTTAATTCTTCTTTTTAAGTGAGAAAGAAAGAAAGAAAGAAAGAAAGAAAGAAAGAAAGAAAGAAAGAAAGAAAGAAAGAAAGAAAGAAAGAAAGAAAGAAAGAAAGAAAGAAAGAAAGAAAGAAAGAAAGAAAGAAAGAAAGAAGAAAGAAAGAAAGAAAGAAAGAAAGAAAGAAAGAAAGAAAGAAAGAAACCTGTCCTCAGTAAGCACCACGTGTGATGTCATCTGAAACCCAGCAATAAAACCAAAAATGCACTGGAATTCAGCAAATTACAGTTTGTCTAAGCATTTTCTTAGAAGGACACTCTGCAAAATATATTGACTTTTATAAAGCCCACTTGTCATGAATTACCATAGGTATAGGTGTATATTTGAAAATGCGGTGCTCGATCGACTCTGACTCCATCACTTTGGCTCCCAGCTCCATTTGAGTTTGACACCCCTGCAGTAGACAGTGGTCTCATTTTTTACACAGAGTGTCACATTTATCATAGACTTTTCAGTCTACACTTGTTACAACTGAATAAGTTAGTTACCCAAATGAATACTTGCAATTATACTAGGGTTTAAAGGTTGTATGGAGGATTTTTTAAATCCAACAGCTGCTTGCTGTTTTTCAAACGATGCACATGTGTTTCCCTCCCAGGGCCACGCCCTTCACTGTAACTGGGCCAAGAATAACAACAAACAATTTTTGAAATCCCTCCATACAACCTTTAAATCCCTACTATCTCATTCTTTGATGAAGTGTGTGTCATAAGAGCTTTTATTTCATCTGTTCTGCTCGATCAGTCTCACCTGAGCCTCGTTAACATCACATCAACTTGACAAAAATCAGTCCAAATGAAGAAAGCAGTAAAAACCTGGTCAACACTGCACCTCTGCCTCCACGCTCACACTCTCTCTACAGTAGTTGGAGCTGCTATAAATAGAATGATAAGTAGGCAAGCGGAGAAGTGGCTTTTACTGTGAATGTGATCAATTTAAAAGCTATTTGCCCCCCAAGGTACGGCTGTAGCACCCCTGACTGCACCGCAAGACCCTTTCTAAGGAATCATGTTTGCTTACTTAGCAGGGTTTGGGTTAGGTTTTACTTATGATCTTAACATAACCACTCATTTAAACAGCAAATGTAGCTCCCGTAGTCATTTATTTGCTTAACTCTGTGACATTTCTGGCGTCTGATGAGGGACTAGAGACCCGAAACAACACTGGGTTAAGCAGTGAACAGTTGCACAAAGTTTCAAAGCTGTTAACATTGCATAAAATGAGCTAAAAGGCCTGTCAGGGAAGGAGTGTTATTGTGACGCTTAAAGAGGGACGGTGCTGTATCCGTTCACCTGCTCCACCGCAGAGCCACGGATCCAACACAGTCTCACCAGAGGGCGTACATTTACCACGACACAAAAACAGCGTATTTTGAGCACGAGTTCACAGCTATTTTTAGTACTTATGTTACGCCGTGCATTTAGCACGATATGAAAAAGTGTAAAAATGACCCGAGATTTCACAGCGTCAAAAAAGGATGAGTTTTGGTAAGTTTAGGCATCAAGTTATTAAAATGAGTAAGATTAGGTCTGGGGCTTGGGGCAGATTAAGATTAGAATCAGGATTTGGTTAATATTCATAAATAAGAACAGATCTTAACAACCATCATAGAAATGAATGGGGACTGTGATGCGTACTATAATAATGCAAAACAGCTGTGAACTCGTGCTAATCATACCTCATTTACATGTTGCGTAATGTCGTGGTAAATGTACGCTTTCTTGTGAGATAGAGCAGACAAATCACACGGGCTCCAGAGCCGACAGCCACGAAACACATCCGGACTGTAGAGAAGTCGCAACACGCTCCTCAAACACATCTCTGAACTACACAAATGACGTTCCAGCGTGAACAAACGTATCATCGTAACTACGAGCTCAAAGAGTCAAATCCTCACCTGGAGAAACGTCCGAGCGTCAGGTCAGCTTCTCCTGCACGATCCAAACTGTCTAAAGTTTTCTAAAAGAGCTTCTGTGCTGTTGCCTGTGAATGTCACACAATCCCTAAACGGTGCATTTGAGAGAAAAGCACGCTTACAGCCGTACGTAAAAAAAAAAAGTGAACCGGAAAGTGAACCGCGATAGAGCGAGGGACCACTGTATTCTCTAATGTGCAGCCGGCTTAATCGACTTGCAGCATTACTCCACAGACAAAGAAGAAACCCATTTCATCAAGTGTCTTCTCATTCAAACAAAGACATTGCTTTAGTCTTTGCATGACCTCCATTCCGATGCTTGTCGCCTTTGCAGAACTTTCCTCGTGACAAAGTTCATTCCGATGCCAAACACTGAATTCCCACTACCTCTGATCCACGCTCACTCAGGTCTGACATGCACCTGCACCGCTCAGCAGCAGCAGCAGCAGCAGCAGACACACACGCACCGGCTCTCTGATGGACTGACAGAAGACCTGAGATTTGTCCAAACACAGAGTCTGAGAGGCCTGGAAGAGACAAACGAGCAGCAGGACGAAACCGTGTGCAGCCCAAATCCACACGAAGCAAAAGAGTTCAATAGCGTCTGTCAGAGGCACCAGACCAAAACATACCTCTCCCACCTCACCGTATCTGTTCTATTTGTTATTACAAGGGCAGCGGCGAGGAACCGGGGATGAGGAATTGACAGACCAGGCCTTATAGTCTCAACAAATATGTTACGAAACCGAAGGAAAGAAACGGAAGAAATGTGATACGAACCAGGGTGACATTGAAGAGAATAAGAAAGATATACAAGTCACATTCTAAAGATCTAGAGTAGGTTTAAGTAGGGCTGAAACAAGTGATTGGATTAATCGTTAACTGGTCCTGTATAGGTTCCCAAACTTAAGTCAAGTCAGACGAATGAATCACGGATGAAAATAGAAAAGAAAAGTGTAATATTTAAGATTTTGTATGAGTATTTCTGCCTTAAAGTTATGTGTCAGTTAAAGTCATGTGTGTGAGCTGTCTGACATTCTCTCTCTTTCTTCTTTCTCCCTCTCTCTCCCCTGTCTTGCTCTCCTCCCTCTCTTTCTCTCCTCTCTCTGTTTCTCTGCTCTCTCTTTCTCTCTCTCTCTCCCTTTCCGGTCACTTTCTCTCCTGTCTCTCTCTCCTCTTGTTCATCCCTGTCTCTCTCCTTTCTCTCTCTCTTTTGCTCATGTCTCTCTCTCCTTTCTCTTTCTCTCCAGTCTTTTTTTCTCTCCTGTTTCTCTCTCCTCTTGTCTTTTCCTATCTCTCTTCTTTCTCTCTTTCTCTCTCTCCTTTCTCTACTGTCTCTTTTTCTCTCGTCTCTCTCCCTTTCTCTGTCTCCCTTTCTCTCCTATTTCTCCCTCCTCTCGTCATTTTCTGTCTCTATCCTTTCTCTCTCTCTCCCCTGTTTCTCTCTCCTCTTGTCCTTTCCTGACTCTCCTTTCTCTCTCCTTTCTCTACTGTCTTTCTCTCTTTTTCTTCTGCCTCCTTTTCTCTCATCTCTCTCCCTTTCTCTCCTGTTTCTCTCTCCCCTCGTTTTTTCCTCTTTCTCTCTCTCTCTTTCCTGTAGCCTATCTCTCTTTCTCTCCTGTTTCTCTCCTCCTGTCCTTTCCTGTCTCTCTCTCTTTTTCTTTCTTGTCTCTCTCCTTTGTCTCTCTCTTTCTCTCCTGTCTCTCTCTCCTGTCTCGCTTTCTTTTCTCTCTTGTCTCTCCCCTGTCTCTCTCTCTCTCTTTCTCTCCTGTTTCTGTCTCCTCTTGTCCTTTCCTGTCTCTCTCCTTTCTCTCCATCTTTCTCTCTCTCCTTTCTCTACTGTCTCTTTCTCTCTTTTTCTCTCATCTCTCTCCCTTTCTCTCCTGTTTCTCTCCTCTCATTCTTTCCTGTCTTTCTCTCCTGTCTCTCTCTCTCTCCCTTTCTCTCCTGTTTCTCCCTCCTCTCGTCATTTTCTGTCTCTATCCTTTCTCTCTCTCTCTCTCTTTCTCCCCTGTTTCTCTCTCCTCTTGTCCTTTCCTATCTCTCTCCTTTCTCTACTGTTTCTTTCTCTCTTTTACTCTCATCTCTCTCCCTTTCTCTCTATCCCTTTCTCTCCTGTTTCTCCCTCCTCTCGTCATTTTCTGTCTCTCTCTCTCTTTCTCTCCTGTTTCTCTCTCCTCTCGTTCTTTCCTCTCTCTCTCAGTGTATTCGTATTGTGACATTGAACAGTCCCACAGACACAAATCCCCAAAGCTAATTCTCGGGGAAACGGACGAGAGCCTGTCCAGTAACACTTTTATCTTTCCTGGCTCGAGGGCAGTCTGGCTTTGCACCGTCAACCTCTCGGGCCGCGGGTTAACGAAGGCAGACAAACGTGACGTCATGTGGAAGTCATTCTCGGGATCTGGGTTCTTTATCGCTGACAGCACCCACTCGGCTTCCACAGACGCGGGAGGAGAGTTTCAGACGGGACGCTGCGCACACACACACATGGTAAAGCAGAGCAGGCGAGTTCATTCATTTCAATGGGAATTAAAAAAAACGATTTAAGTTCGTGATAGATTATTGTATTTTTAACGATGTAAGTCAAATATGTTCAACTTTTAAGTAAAATATATATAGAGAGAGACAGAATTAGAGAGAGAGACAGAAAGAGAGAGAAAGAAAGAAAGAAGGGTTAGGGTTAGAGAGACAGAAAGAGAGAGAGATAAAGGAGACAGAAAAAGAAAGAAAGAAAGAAAGAGAAAGAAATGGAGAGAGACACAGAAAGAGAGACAGAAAGAGAGAGAAAGGGAGAGACAGAAAAAGAGAGAGAGAGACAGAAAGAGAGAGAAAGAAAGGAAGAAAGAGAAAGAAATGGAGAGAGAGACACAGAAAGAGAGAAAGAAAGAAATGGAGAGAGAGAGACATAGAAAGAGAGAGAGAAAGGGAGACAGAAAGAGAGAAAGAAAGAAATGGAGAGAGAGACACAGAAAGAGAGACACAGAGAGAGAATGAGAGAGGAGAAAAAGAGAAAAGGGAGAGAAAGAGTGGAGAGAAGGAGAGAAAGAGGGAGAGAGAAGAAAGAAAGAAAGGGCAAGAAGAGAAAGAAAGAAGAAAGGGAAAAAATTCTATTTCAATTTAGAATTTTAACCCTAAGGCAAATTACAAAATTAGACTTTTATTGTTTATTATTGTTAGTTTAATATTTATTTAGTTTAGTTTTATCTTTCATTATGTCTGTCACCTTGTATTCTTATTATTTAAATGATATGAGTTAAAATGATCTGCTCTGTGTGTAGCTCAGGCTCCGCCCCCTTTCTCCTGCCTCTGCAACTGCTGACAGGGACCAGACAGAGAAGGAGACACACTTTTGTACTTTTTACAAAAGTTATTGATGACATAGGCCAAAATATCTCTTTGTGGATCTTTTTTAAACTATGTTTAAATGTGAAAAACACTGCACTGTTCCAGCGATGTCCACGCGTAGATTATATATATTTTTGCGCTAACTTTTACAATGTTTAGGACTAATTATCTCTGTCAATATTGGTCCTATCATTGCAAAATAAAAACTGTGACAAAGTTTTCTGTCGGAATAAGACAAGTCTGTGTGGAGGAGACCTTTTACTACAGCTGCTCAAAAATACAAAACATGACCATTCCTAATAGCCTGTGTATAATGAAAATCTCCCGAAATAGTTCTGTATGTGTGTGCACAGTATCGTGACAGGTTGATCTCGTCCCATCCCTAGTAGAAACTAAAACAATAAACATTTGCTCTCTCTCTCTAACCAAATAATTGATTGAATTTCTTTAAATAATTGTGATTATTATTTTCAGCCCTAAAATACAAGACCAGATGAACACATAGATGAAAACAATCAGACATCTGGTCCCTCGCTCTCAGGACAGTGCCATCAGCTCACGTATCACAGTGTGAGTGGCTGTGCTGTCTGTAACACAAACCCTGCGTCTAGTGGGACGTCCCGAGAGTTCACTGTGACAGGATGAAGGGGCAGGGGTGAGGGAGGGCTGTACTGAACTGTAGCACCTCTCTGGAGACTAGAAATCCCTGTCTACGTTCACCTTTTTTAATGCAACGCCCTCGTTTTATTTCATGTTATGCACTAAGACAAGAGAGGGACACCTTGAGAGAGAAAAAAAAGATAATTCAAACCACAACTAATAGAAAGCAATAAAAGTGACACAAAGGTTCATCTGAAGAAGCAACATTTCTTTTATGCCTTTCCAGTAAGAGTCTACACTAGTTTTAAAACTGGGACATTTCTGTTGGACTTTGTGACCCGCCGTCTTCCTCCTCATCCCAGCTGAAAATATTCATTTTATCTCTGGTGCAAAGATTAATAAGATTCTTATTGCCACTGGTGCAGATTGTCAAAATCTTCATTTAATTTCTCACTGTTCTATTTCTAACGAGAACTATTTCATGTTCAGAAAATGAGCTCTGATAAAAGCCCACTTCTTTAGTTGGATTTGGAGGCTTTACAAATTGAAACTTATCACGGAGAAAGTTAAGTTTTAACTGCAGGAATGTGCAAAGTTGTTCTAAATGATATTCATATTTTAAATGTACTTAAGTCATTTATACCAGCAGGTTCTAACACTGTGAGTGCTTTGAGTCACTGCCCTGCTTAAAATGTAGGTAAATGTTAAAGATGCAGAGGCTTGCAAGCTGCATGTGGCTCTCGGCCAATCAGAGTGCGGCTCTTTGGCTCATTCAGAAACATTTGCTCCTCCACACACTCTCTCTCTTTCTCTCTCCCTCGTCAGTGCAGTGTCACAGCAGAGCTTTTTAACAGACAGATCGTTTCTTTGAGAAGCATCATCTCAGTGATATTCAATAAAACTGGAGCTTCATAATGATCCTTATTTTGTGCAAATCTGCCTTCTATCCACGAAGAAAAGGTCCAAAATGTGGAATGAAATAAAACATACAAAAGTAACAGCGACGCAAATCAAGTGGAACAGCGCAGAGCGGAAATATTCAAAGTGGTGTTTACAGCTGTGGCTTTATATGAATGAGACATACAAGAGAAGTTTACACACTGACCTGACTAAAGTGTGTGCAGCAGTGTTTTCTCTGCTCTGATCACACAGGACAGTTCTGAGTCTGACTGACGCTCCTAAAGCTCAGTTTTACAGGGGCGGAGCTAAGGGCATTTGGGGCTGGGGCCCTAAATCTGCCCTCTATGAGCCCGATCTCACAAGAAAGCATACATTTACCACGACATTACACAATATGTAAATTAGGTATGATTAGCACGAGTTCACAGCTGTTTTGTGTAATTATAGTACGCGTCACAGTCCCCATTGATTTCAATGATGTTTGTTAAGACGTGTTCTTATTTATGAATATTAAATAAATCCTGATTCTAAACTTAACCTGCCCCAAGACCCAGACCTAAACTGTAAAATCTCGTGTCATTTTTATGCTTTTTCATATCGTGCTAAATGCACGGCGTAACATAAGTACTAAAAACAGCTGTGAACTCGTGCTCAGAATACGCTGTTTTTGTGTAGTGGTAAAAGGACGCCCTCTAGTGATACTGTGTTGCCTCTATGGAGGGGGAGGCTTTTTGATTTACTGACTTAAATTATAGTAAAATGTCATCACATAATGAAAATATCATATCAAAAACTCACAAAAATGCAGGAAATTGCACAGTAATTTAAAAAAATCTCTTGGGGGAAAAACTCCCCCAAACCCCACTGATTTACATACAAAAAAAAAGTTACAGTGTGTGCGTCTCTGTAAATCAATAAAAATGTATTTTGCCCCTGGCAGTAGGTTGACTCTTGGTTGGCTCTTCAAGGATGACAGCTGAAAAGTTTGACTCTTAGCCTCTGACCCATTCACCACCCCTGACCTTCCTGATTCCAGGCCGAGGTCATTTCTTTGCCTAGATCATCACCTTTATCGGCAAAAGAGCCGCGATGACCAATTCAATGAAAATGTAAATCAGAAAGAGACGCAACAATAATCAAATAAAATTCTACAAGACAAAAGGGTGAATGTTTTTAAGTAGGTCTATCAAGCTTGATCAAATAATCTGTCACTTTCTGCATTCTGGTGCATTTTAGATGCTCTTCATGGGAAAAAAAGTCAACAACCTCCAAAATAATTATGTATATTCTTAAAAAGCTTGGACTGCTGGGATGAGATTGGTCAAGATGAGAATATTTATCACATTTTTGAATTTCTTGAAGTGTTTCTTGTTCGAGGCTCCAGACTGTGAGTTTTTGTTCCCTGTCCCTGCTTTAGTGTCACATGTGATCTGACACAAGTCGTTTACTAAATGTGTGTGTTTTATTATGCAATTATCACAATGCTAATAATGATAGAAGAGAGCACTTATAAGACCTGACGGCAGTTTCAGAGACAGTCAGACAAGAATCACATTTACACACATTAATACCATATTACAACTTTATTTCTTTTTTCTCTACAGTGTATTTCATCAACTCCACAAATCTGACTTTTTGAACTGTGCCACAAACTCATCTACAAGGATATGAAAGGTCAGTGCCATACTCTGTAACCAAAAATGATGAAGATAACCACTAAGTGCAATTTTTCATAAAGCTCAAAAGCATAAAATAAATAAACTTTCTTTTAATTCCTCTAAGTTATTTCTGTTTTCTGTTTCTTTCCATTGCTTTAACCTACACAAAGCGCTCATTAAGGGTGCATTCACAATACACTTTTGATTGGGATCAGGATTCGTTTGTCTGGATAGTTCGGTTCGATTGGGTAATTGTGAATGTGCAAACGAACTCTGGTCCGGTTCTGGTTCGGTTGGAGAGAGCTCTTGAGTGGTTCGTTGTTTTGTGAACGCAAACGGACCGAGAGCGAAACAAACCAGGAAGTGAACACAGACGTGATCCACGCTGAGACGCAAGTGAGGCTCAGAATCACAACAAACAGCCTGTGTGAGATCAGTAACGAGACAATAATACACAAAAACACATGAAAGTAACAGAAGAAGGACAGGAGATGATTCAGGTGTAATTAATTATGATCACACGACCGTATGGCACGGTGGCGAGCGGATAGCGCTCTTGTTCACAGCAAGAAGGTCGCGGGTTCGATTCCCGCACGGCCCGGCCTTCTGTGTGGAGTTACATGTTTCTCCCCGGTTTCCCCCATCAACCAATAACATGCATGTTAGGGTAATATCCTCCAGCTACGGTAGTCCTGACCAAGCCTAGCAACAACATCTGGAGATGGGTCCCGAGCGCTGCACTGTGGCGATCACTGCTCCTGAGGAGATGCCCAGAGGCATTGAAGGATGGGTCAAATGCAGAGGACAAATTTCCCTACGGGGACAATAAAGTGTACCTTAACCTTAACCTTAACTTTTCTCGCGGTATTTACAAAATAACAAAGTTATAACTCTTAGATTAAAGCAAAGACAGAAAGTAACACTACAGCTCACATTACCGCGGGGAAATGGTCTATATCAGCGGTCCCCAACCTTTTTTCTTGCAAGGACCAGTAAACACAAATTTCTTTCCCATAGACCAGTCAAGGTTGTGTAGCGCCGATAACAACTATTTAAAATGCAAACAACCAATTATTGTGGATATTTTTAGGTCTCTTATTGCTTGAATTTACTGTTTATAGGATTAAGTGGCACTATTTTGTCATAGTAAAACACAAGGAAGTATATACTATAAAATAAAATAAAATAAATAGTGAAGAATCCTCTGGGGCCCAGTAGCCAATGGCCCGCGGACCGGTTTCGGTTGGGGACCCTTGGTCTATATTCATCTAATAGTAATTTAGTTCTACAGCTAAGTGAGCAGATGACAGACCTTTCAGAGCCAGATTTACTCAAACAGATGAACTTTCTGTTTCTTTTACTCTCTGCATTTGGAACGAAATGCCTAGCCGTCCACATTTGGAAGTGAAAGTCCACATTTTCCGCACTTCGACACTTCGTCTGTCACTCACTCTGGCCCGCTAATGTGAAAGAAGTTGTGGGATAGATCAATAAAAACAAAAATATTAAGTCCAGCAGCGTGTTTTCTGATGTAAGTTAGCTGTAGCCGCTGTTAGCCGAGAAGCCGGGTGTCTTCTTTGCTGCTGACATAACGTGTTTCTGTCACAGCGCCTCTACAGGCGAGGAGCAGATCTGTCTCTACAGCGCTGGTTTGATTGGTAAAAAGTGTATTGTGAACATGAACCGAGCAGTTTATAGAAAGATACAATGTTGCAACTTTGGTTTCCAATCGAGCCGAGCTCGGTTCGGTTTGTATTGTGAATGCAGCCTAAGATTAATGATACATTTTCTGTGATTCTCCACTTTTCTCCACCTTGCACGCAGAATAAAAATCATTGATAATCTGAAAGCAATAGTGTTAAACAATGTGGGTCCGTTTTCTCTTAAAATAATAACATCTCTTCATTGCCTTGAAGTGATAGACGGAGTGTGTTTCAGAACAAGCAGCCACAATTATAATGTGTCAAACAGCATTAGCCAAGTCGGCTGCCAACAACAAAAGAAGGCACAAAAGGAAATGGTGATTCAGCGATGTTATGAGCAAAGCTATTCATCCGAGTATAAACAAGTGTGTCCTGCTCTCACCCAAACTCTCATTAGCAGCTTATCTACTCATGTTTTTTGTATTTTGTCCATATGATTTATGAATTAAGAATTGTGTATGAGTTTCAGTTCATGCAACAGCTACAAACTCTGCCACTTTGCCATTTCTTCGGGTTGTCATGGTGAAGTACAAGTATTAAAATGCTAGTGTTCTAAAGTTTTTATTGGCTAAAAATTATTGAGGTGACTATAGCAAACACTCAAATATCTTTATTAACTTTAAAAGGGACTATACCTTTTTTTTAACAACAGAATGTTCCAGTCGTCCTCAGAAGTCGGAACTCGGACCTCAGAGTGATGTTTTCTCCGAGTGTTGTGTGTTCCAGTGGTTACTGGAACCGGATTACTTTTACAGTAATGAACCAATCAAGTGATAAAAAGCTTGGATATTCTCCAAAGCAGCCAAAACACAGAACTCTTTATGTCAGTTTATCAACTCGGACTTTGCTGTTACATTTACAGTTTGTAAAACATCGCAAGAGAGTGAATTTGCGTTGTTATTAGTTCTGAATAGCCATAAGCAACAAAAGCATTGTAACAGCAACTAGGATTATAACTGCAGAGCGGCGCAGGAGCAGAGTCACAGAGGAAAGTAAACTGTAGAGATAGGAAATAACACAGGTACGATCAGCAGTGAAGCTGTCGGATGTTTATCTTTGTCAAAACGCAGGACATTGCCATGTTGCTGAAACTATCTTTGCGTATCCGAGTAGAAACTCCGAGTTGGAGGACTGATCCAGTGGGAATTTACAACTCGGAAGTCGGAACCTAGAAGATCTGAGCGCCGAATACCACTATCACTGAGTGTAAGTTCAGAGTGAGGTGGGACAGTGTACAGGAGGCATTAGAGCACAATGCCCTGACTATGTCTAACAATGTGTTGTTTGGTCAACAATTGTCACCAAGTATATCTGTTATTGTTGTTAGCATTGTGGCAATATCAACAAGTCTCGCTCCTAACAGCTGTGAAAAAAGATTAAAACACACTGTGATGAACAAAGTGGAAGTTCAGAATGCTTTAGGTGTGAAACACATGATGTTGGAAGTTCTAAATTATTTAGACCAATTCCTGTTCTAAACTTTTTGCAGCATTTCATTGGTTTACTTACATATGCATTCAGAGCCTTCTATACTGAGTTTACAGTGCTTTTCACAACTTTCAGTGGTCCAAGCTAACACAGCTAATAAAATAAACTAATGAAAAAAAGCTTCTCGAAAAGCTGATTGGTCATCTGTCACTTGGACCAATTTAATAAATTTGTAATCCACAATGCGTTTCAGTTCGATATAAATTTTTTTTTTTTTTTTTCATTTTTTGTCTAAGCAGCCATGTTGGTTTTCATACGGGAGACGATGGGTGTCCCTTATTGGCTAATTACACTGTCAATCACACCACTGAAAACTGAAAAGACACGGTGGCTTTTCCAGTCAAAATGGGCAGGAGTTTAGAAATGTCTTGTTTTCACCTGCCAACTTGCTCGTATTTATTTGTGATTACTCCAAAAATGACATTATGGGTAATACATGTAGGATTTAAAAATGTTATGCAGTCACTTTCTATCTAGTTTCAGTTAATTTGTACTATAAAAACTATGTTACGTTTGTGTTTTACGATTAACAAAACGTAAACCATTGCTATACATACAACACAGTTTATTCCTAAACACAATAACACACTGTCACTATAGCAGGCATTCATTATACTCAAACGACTCCCCCTTTTGCATCAAACAAAGTTCCAGCAGCGAAGCCCGGCAATAGAAAGAGCAAGTGCAAGAGTGTTGTGACATCTATTTAAGCCCAGAGCCACATATCTGGAGTCTGGATTCTTTCCAAAAGCGGTAAATACCAATGCACAGTGAGCCCTGCCTCGAACAGCCGTACAAAAACAGATTGGTATTCACGGTGGCAGTTTCCCCCAAAGTTGAAGCAGCATAAATAGCCGGGACTATTACATAAAAAGTAAACAAGCCACATTGTGAGGATTCATATCAGTGTGGTTGCAGCCGCAGGTGGAGATACTGACAGAGAAAAGCTCAATACCGTTAGATTTGTTTTCTGTTATTAAGGTAAAACGCTGCGAGTGAATAGGAACGCATCTCAGATTTAAGGCTATCTATTTAAACTTTTACGTGAGTTTGTCAAAGAAATGTAGGAAAATGTACAACACGTTTGAATTTAGAAATAGAATATTGTGAGTAAAGATGGAAAAAATCTTAAAAATGGACAGTTCCAATCAACTTTTTTCAGTTGGTTCCTCATCAAAAACATAGCCTTGGATCTTCAGCGTTGTTTGTAAGTTTTGGACGACTGATGACGCCACTTATAATGGGTTTATTACCAACAAAAACATTTAGACACATTTTTAAATCTGATATTTTTTTTGTGCAGGGCTTGTTTTCAGTTAGACCTAGGGCTGGGCGAAAAAATAAACATCACGATTTTCTTGCAGCCAGACCACAGTTTATTTTACTATTGTCTTTGAGGTAAATACAGTTCATCAACAGCTAAATCCATCTGTCAAAAGCTGACCAGTGTTGCCAGATTTTCAGAGAGAAACAAGCAACCTCAGCCCTTCAATAAAAAGTTAATAAAATAATCAATGAAGTTTGTGTCTGCAAACTATTCAATGGTCGCAGACACAGTTGCAATATTCTGTTAGACACTGGAAAATTTATGAAATAAAACTGAAATGTGGTGCTTCATTTGGTCTCGATGGTCGGCTAAGTCTCGTGCCATAAAAGTCTTGGTCTTTTTTGGTCTCTTCTCAGTCTCGACCCTTTAAACAGGAATCCACATCCTGCATATCCGCTGCGCCAGCGCTGCTCCAAGAAACCGTCCATTGTGCGCAAAGCTCTCCTATGGATGCATAGTGTGACAACCGGCTGCGTCCCAGCTCGAAGCCTTGAGAGGCCACCAGAAGAGCTGGCGGAGAGACAAGTTTATGAAATAAAAGTTTAAATTAAAGCAAATAGCTTTTATGTGCAAGGGTGCAAAAAATGACCGTGTTTTGATGGGATCGCTTTAGCTCTCACACATGACTCAGTGTGTTTTCTCTTCCAGAAGGCAAAGGATTACGTAAATAAGTACGATAAAAAGTATACTCCCGTCAGGGTTTCAGTGGCATAAAGTGAAAGTTTACAGCAGACTGAGTCAAACTGGCAAAGTAACTATGCATAAAAAGATGAAATACAAGTATGTAATCAAAATAAAGTCGTGCGAAGTGTTTTTACCTTGAAATTCCGGACGTAGTTCACGTTCTGTTTCCTGTTTGGTGGCGCTCTGATCTGTGGACTTGATCTGGTCGGACCTGGGCGCAGAAGATTTTACCACTGATTCGCCATTTTGTTGGACGGCGTTGGAAGAACGGAGCTGAGGCCACAGCCCTGCGCAGCGCATATGCCGAGATGTGGAACGTACCTCATTCATTACAAAGGCTGTGCAATTGCTGCGAAGGTCGTGGCGCTGTGCAGCGCAAGTGGATGTGCAGGATGTGAAGGGTCTTGGTCTCGTCTCAGTCTCGACCTATAACGGTCTTGGTCTTGTCTAAGTGTTGGGACTGTGCGGTCTCAGAAAGGTCTTGTTTCGATTACTGCAGTCTTGACTGTTACACTACTGCAAAGGAGCAAGCAGAAAACAGGGTTGCAATTTTTACCTCTGGAGTAAGTGGATTTACTTCTTTTATTAAGTTGGGATAATACATTTTTGTAGTTGTAATTAGTAAACTTCATCCACCAGAAAGAATATAATAAATACAGCATCTGTGAAAAAATGAGACCACTGAATACTGTCTGAACAGAATAGAATAGAATTTTAGATTTATTCAGATTATTTAGATTTATTAGAATAGAATTTTAGATTTATTCAGGAGCCAAATGCTGCTCTCTGATTGGCTATGCTTGGGTGGTCTTCTCCAGTTTCACTTTTCTGTTTGTAAAAACTCATTTATAAGCCATAATTGCAGCCAATACTTAATACGTGTTGATATTAACCATGTGTCGATGGATTTATGAGAGGAAGTTGTCAGATTTAAAACCTAAATTGTGTTTGCAATGTAAAAATCAGCTACCCCACCTTTAAGTTGTATTTGGATAAACATTACAATAACTTATTAAAGAAACTAACCAATGGTGTTAGTCTTTGTGCATTACAGATACAATCACCCAAACCAATACTCAGTGCACGAGGCCATAGTAAGCAATTTAAATGTGTCTGTCACAAAGGGGAGAGGGAAGGTAAGGTGACGAGGAGGAAGTGATAAAGCAGCCGGAGGATGAAGGACAAAGAGGGCATTAAATATAAGACGTGAGGTGTAGAGAGTGAGACCGAGGCGGGACATGAGGCAGGCAGAAGCACAGGCCCGTCACTCAAACAGGGCATTAGAATGAGATACTGAAGACAGGAGGGATTTACTGTGCATTGTGTTTGGAAGTAAACAAGATTAGTACTATGCATTTTGTTCAAATCTGGATGAATTCTGGTTGAAACAGCAAACAAATAAGACCTACCTCTACACTGCAAAATTTAACAAGCCAGTTTTAAATGACTTTTCATACTGTCGCGTTATAAAACATTTAACATTTTTGCAATTTCATCAATACAGACTGGTTTCATGCTCAGAATATCATGGCTAAAAGTATATTACTTCCACAGAAACAAGCAAAAGGAAGCCCTAACAGTCTGCTTAAAGGTGGGGTGGTTTAAAATGAATGAACTTTGTCTTTTCTACCTCAAAGTCATTTCTTTCTCTTTATGAGCTACATGCAGCGCTCTGATTGGCTGTGCTTGAGTGGTCACCTCCAGTCTCATTTAATTTTTTGTTTTACAAACATTTTAATTACAAACAAGAAATAATGGATATTAACTTGTGCTGAAGGATTTTTGAGAGATTTTACTTTTTGTGGTATGAAAACTACCACACCTTTAAACTAAAGGCACACATTTTATAGAGGTATTTTTGTTTATCAACACGGGCGTCGCGCGCATACCCGACTTGCAGAAAGAGCCGCTTCTCATTGACACAAACAGTAGAATCAATTGTCAGTAACTACAAGAGTTTATCACTGTGCGAAAACAAAAGTTATGCTGCTAAGTCAACATTTGTGAATAAAATTTGACCCTACTACTAGGGCTGTGCGATATGGCAAAACATTATTATCACGATTTTTCTGGAGACAGATCACGATTTTCATTTTATTGCAATTCTAGTAGACAATTGTCTTTTGCCATTGATGTAAATACAACCATCTGCTTTTTCTGAAAGTTCCTACTTTGGTTAAATCCAGTGTTGCCAGATTTTCAGAGAAAAACGCGACCAAGCCTTTGAAAAAAATCCAAAAACGAGCAACCTCAGCCCATAAGTTATTCAAACAATCGATTAATTAGAACATTGTGTGATAATACACTTTTGGCATTTGTAACACAAATAACAGCTTTTGAAAATATACTTTAAAAAATCTCTGTTTCATTCTAAATAGTTATATATTGTAAATCAAACCTGAAAATTTTCTAAAATGTACCTGTAACTTGACTTGAAACTTCAACACAAAAGACCTCAACACATGACCTTCAAACTCATAAGATTATTAAAACAGACGTCCAAATTAGTTATAAAGAAACCAACTTGGCAACTCTGAGGCTATAGAGAAGTAGGTTGGAAACAATTGTCTGTATTTTAGCAAACAGAATAATTAAATAGAGAAATGAAAAAATTATGATTGATGATTTCACCATCAAATCGACGTTTCCCCAGCTAACCAGACGGACAGCGGGTCTTTCTGCATAACGCAAGCGCAATAGAGCGGAAAGTGACGTCGACCGTAGATCCATCTTTAATATTTTTAGTCCTACAAAACATGCAAAGAACAAAGCTTCTGTTCAAGTGTACTGTTTGGACTAAATATCAGGAATGAGACAACCTTCTGATTAGTACAAACTACAAGTGCTTTTAGTATCTGTTTTACTGCAACTGATGCAAAAGTTAGAAACTCCACACAGCCTCAATGTGACAGTACAATACAATAAAACTGCCAGCACAAGTTATTACCACATAAGGAGACCAAACGCTAATTCTGCCACTTCATTTACAACACAGAAACGGCCACTGACAAGCTTCTTATTTTCTTTTCTTTTTTTTTCACGGACAGAAGATAATAGTTGTAATTATCAGAAATAAAGCCGTCAGCGGAGGAGAGTGAAGTGTGTGTGTGTGTGTGGAGCCTGCAGTCCAAAAGCCATTATTGGTGGAGCTCTTGTGTTAATGTGATAATGTTTGGTTTATTACTGTCCAGTGTGTGCCAGCGCGTTCACTGCACAGGGCTGAGCTGATGCCAGTTCTCTCTCTCTCCGTCGCTCTGAGTGTTCATTCCTAAACATTATGAGAGAGAAAGAATTATTTTTCAAAACAAAACGGCTTAGTCAAGGGTGCACTTATTAACAGCTAATTGTATGTTCGTCGCTCTTTAAATGACTAACTTGCTATTACTGCTTTTTTTTTTTAATTGCAAAAATAATGATCTATGGCTGCAGCTAACATTATTTTAGTATCGTTTAGTTGGACGATTATCGGTCAGCTTAGAATGCAAAAATGACTGAAATAATGTCGCTTGAGGACGTCCTGGAGATGTAAACTTTGGCTTGTCAAAAGTATCGAAAATCAGATACTAAAACTGATATTGAAAGGACAAAATTTATATATTCAGATGAGTTTTAGAGAATTTCAAGAATTAGACTATTCCTTAGTATTAAAACTGACACTAGGCTTAGGCAAACGATAGTTTTTACACCAAAAACTACAAATTTACCAAACTGCATGTATTTCTGTTCAATCTGAGGCTTTTTCATAGCTCATGGCATGTTTAGAACCTAAAGAAAGAGCAGTTAATGATTATTCGTGTTGCAGCCCTCTAATGATCCAAATAGTTGTAGTAGATCTTTCCCTTAACAACACATTTATTACCAAAGGCCAAAAGGCAGGGGTGCAGCACCAAATTCCGAACCCTACGTACAAAACATTTTGATGGGCCCTTAACACAATATCTTGTTGTTTTTATAATATATGTAATTTTTATAACTCACAATTGCTTTATAACAGATAATACTCATTTTTAAAAGGACAAATATGGCCCTCAAATGTCATCTTTAATTGCATTAGTTACTCAATCTCACTGTTTCCCAACCAGGGGTACGTGGACCCTAGGAGGTACGCGACCACTTGCCAGGGGGTACTTGGAATGATGGCAGATTCAAAAGAAATGTAAAATTGCAAGTATGTTTTGTCAGGCTGGAATCAACAGTTTTCAGGCTCTTATGAGGAAAATTAAAGTTCATAGGTCGCCTAAATGACTCTGAGAACTTTGTGGTGGCAGTGCTGGTGAACCCAGTGTGTAGTTCTGTGCGATACCAGTCGTCAAGCACTAGTACAGCTGTCTTTTATAATCTTTGTTGTTTTTATTGTTGTTGTTTGTCTTGTGCGTTTTTTATGGACCTTGAGTCTGAATAAATAAATGATGATTATGATGATGATGATGTTTGATATGGAATTCAATAAAACGATAAAACGCAATGGCTATAAAGAGAATATATGAGTAAATAAAGACAAAATAACTTCAAAAACACTAGTAGAGGGTACTCATGTGTAAGATCATAATTAGGGGGTCCTCAAGACAAAAATGTTTGGGAACCACTGCCCTACCTCACAAGCACTTTTTTTATCCAACAAAATATTTTAGTATTATTCTATTGTCAGAACAATAAAGCTGAGAGGAAAAACAAAACAGACAAGTCTTGCTTTAAGCCCTTACCCGGAGTGTGAAAACTAACACCCAGTCCGACAGCTTTCATGTACAAAATGTCCTAAAACATCAGCAGTAGAAGATGACTATTAAAAAGAAAGTTTTGGTAACACTTTAGAATAACTACATGTTCATTAGGCTTAATAAATACTTAATAACACCTTAATAAAGACTCAATTCACCATGAACAAATGATTAATTAATAGATGAAAAAGTGTATTAATGCTTAATAACTATTATTCCGAACCTTGCCCGCAACCTTAAATTCTAACTTTAGATCCTTAATTAAGTACTTACTAAGCACTAATACCATTTACCACTTATTCATGAATAATTAATTATTATTTATGTTGTACACATTGTTCATTACAGTAAATTAAGATGTAATTATTATAAAATAGTACCAAAGTTAAAGTCTAATTTGAAGGAGAATAAGAATTTGAAGAAAGTTTGGTAACACTTTAGAATAACTACACATTAATTAGCTTAATAAATCATGAATAACACATTAATAAAGACTTAATTCATCATGAACAAATGATTAATTAATAGATAAAAAGTTTATTAATGCTTAGTAACTACTTAATTACGCCAAACCCAGCCCTCCAACACTAAATCCTAACCTTAGCTCCTAAATTAAGTAGTTAATAAGCATTAATAAACTTTTTCATTCATTAATTCACCATTTGTTTATGAATAGTTAATTAATTCGTTACTAAGGCCAGTTAAGGTGTAGTTATTATAAAGTGGTACTGAAAGTTTTTTTTGATTTGTTCACTTGTGTTATCATTTGTTTGTTGTTTCAGTTTGTTGATAAGTGTACCCTAAAAAGATCCAGATTTGGTCACCACCTGTAGAACAAAACCTCCTATTCATCCCTTAATATGATCAAAGAAATGTATTATGTGTCCAAATAAAACAGAAAAAAGATTACGTTAGTTTTGATGTGGAATAGAATCGATTTACAATGCGACATATTAAAAATATACTGTTTCAAGGTCAATTCTAACGCTAAACGATTCATAAACGTTGTGCTAGCTCTTGTACAGATCGAGATGATTGTGTAACTGTTCAGCAAAGGTCACATGTAGTGCATTACTTGTTATTGTGTACAACTTACTGATTTCTTATTGTCAAGGTTAAGAGTGTACGTCTGTGTTTGTGTGTCAGAGAGGAGAGCTTTAGGAGAGCACGACTGCCCCTGTAGGTTCAAACACATCCTAACACTTATCCACATCTACTTCAGTGAATATTGTTTTGAAAATGTGCAAACTAGTGTATTAAACTTGATTGTGTTGTTCATAGCAAAACATTAAGAAAGCAAAGGAGCAGCAGGTGAGGAAAACATTTATGTGAACTTTCAAATAAACTGTAATTCATGTTCCTTTACTCATATGACAAGGATTATATTAAACTAAATAATATACAGTATGTGGAGGACAATTGTACAACAATGTTTTATTAATCACATTTTTGCGCGACTCTATGTTGGGGAGGGCAATTTATTTAAATTGTTTTTCCTGAGGGCCATTATTGAATTCAAACAAGCTTGGCTGAAGGCTGGACTGCAATCATTATTGCAAGTACATTTCAATAAAAAATAGTTTTTTTTCTATTTTTGTCTATTTATTCTGAAATTACACAATAGTGTGAATAAGTGATCCAAGCTAAGTCAAACAAAATAAAGAATTATAATATATTAATTGTTTAACAGGGGTGCACGGTAGCCAAGTGGTTAGAGCTCTGGCTTCCAACAAGGAGGTCGTGGGTTCGACTCCCGGGTCGGACCATATCAACATCTCACGATCTCTCTGGGTGGAGTTTGCATGTTCTCTCCGTGTCACCGTGGGTTTTCTCCGGGTACTCCGGTTTCCTCCCACCTCCAAAAACATGCATGTTTAGGTTAATTGGGCATCACTGTAAATTTCCCTTGGTGAGTGAGAGAGTGAATGTTTGTCTGTCTAACCCTGCGGCAAGTTGGCCACTGTCCAGGGTGTTCCCCGCCTAAGGCCCAAAGTCACTGGATAGGCTCCAGTCACCCGCGACCCCTAACGGGATTAAGCGGTAGAAAATGAATGAATGAATGAATGAATAATTGTTCAACTCTTACTATAATTTTGCCAATAAGTTAGAATGTGCATTTTTCAAATATTGCATATGTTTAGGAAGAAACTATGGTAGATCAATAACTCACATTTTGTTCGTTGCAAAACACAAAAATGATCTTAAACAGCTTAGAAATAGAAACAGGTCCAATGACTTCCTGTTGAAAACTGCAGAACTGATAAGCCCCGCCTCCTCATTGTAAAACTTTACTTTAAAAGGCCGCAGATTATTATTATTATTTTTTTTTTTTTTGGAAACTGGCTACATGACAATTCTGAATCCTACATATTTTACTCACTTTCTATTTTTTGCACAATTACAAGTAAATACAGACAAACGGGCGGGGATAGGTGGTAGGTGAAGACAGGGATTTTCTGAGCTCTGAAGCATCAGCTGCAGGCCAATACAAGATTACTCAAACATGCGTGAATCAATCCAAATATGACTTTGGGTAAACTAATGATGAACGCTGCTGTGACAAGGTTAAAAAGCAGATTTTAAATAATAGGTCCCCTTTAATAAGCTTCATAAGACACAAATCAGTTTGTTTTGCTCATGATTTTGCTGAAATTGCTAATTTTATTCATAAAAGTACAACTTTTGCCATCGTGTTCAACTGATTTGCATCGTCACATAAACGGAAGAATATGGCGTCACACTGTGGCTTACTGTAAATCAAAAGGTATTTAGAGTTATTGTGTGAAATGTTATAATGTCAAATGAACTCATTTCCATAAGATGCACGCTCATAAAGAAGAATGTTCTGTTTGCTTCTTTGCATTCATGAGCCTTCAGGCCAGAACACGTGAAAAAACCTACGCAGAAAATATCTTTAATGCATTTATTAACCGAGAGAAACGGGTTGGAAGGACCTGCCTACTTCAGTGCTCTCAAACACACTTTCTTTTCTGGCTTTTATGTCTCACACAAAGACCCTGCCCTTTTATCAAACCTCGCTGCATATGGAGCAGAGCAGAAATGAAGAAGTGTCAGAAGGGCTGCATAAAGTCTCCCATTAGAGCCAGTCAGGTACTAGAGCCGGGGCTGCTCTGTCAACCAGAACACAGATCCGGCAGCAGCAGCAGCAGCGAAAAGGAACGTGAAGAGAGGATGGTGCAGTGAGAAGACTATTTCATACAATAGAGAGTGTTATATAACTCATAGGCAACTACATGTGACAGTGAAGAGTAAAAATGCATCAATTAATTAGAGCTGTAATCGATCTTGGCCGACTGACACGTACCATCGATCGAAAAATGGGATGTGGCAAACTCTCGGAAGTTAAAAAGCAGGTCTATATTTGATTCGATTTGTCTGTGTTTGAAAAGACAAAGGTGCAAAGTTCATACAAAACAACAATTTAAACAAAAGGATTGCACGTCATGTATTTTACTCTAAAAAGGCAGATCAGATGAATCATTCCAGCTTAAATTATCCGCAAATTCTCCCTTTTTTTTTGTTCCTGTTCCATATAAATCCTTGTTAGGAATAAAGAGATTAATCGACAAGACTCTATTGATCAATTTATCGACTTAAAGACTACACCCCAACAATTAATGGTGAGACATTTTGGAACCATAATCAATGGCTCTAGGGCTAGGTGGTATAAACAAAAATGCATATCTTGATATACTGTATATATCAATATCTTTGAAATTACAGGTTTGAAGTGAAATCATTTAATCTAAGCCTATAGCTACTGAAGAGAAAGTACGGAATGTAAATCTACAGTGAAGAGATGACTTTTGTTAACTAAAACTAATAAAATAATAAATAAAACATCAATAATTCTATGTGTTACACAAGTTGATCATTTTAAGCTTAGTATTTTTAGTACAACATAATAAATGGCTTTATATCTAAAACCGTCTTTGCCATTTGTCTGTTTAACTGACCACCCAGTGTTTACATCAGCTCTTACACACGATTAAACTATTCTGATATGAAAATGGTCAAATTTATATTTTGATGATAAAAATATCTCGTAATATAATATTCTTATATCCCCCAACTATATCTGGTTTGTATCTGATATGTAAAAAGAGAAAATACAGCAAACCGAGGTAGCACGCTTGTTAGCTAAACTCAAAGAGACCAATAAAGCTAAGAAGCACAATGCATCAATTATTCAACTCTTAATCTCATAATCTCAATTCCATTAGGGTGAGGAGTCATGTGACTGCATCTTAAATCTGACATTTTTGGTAGTGTTCAAATATACATTTTCCTACAATGCATTTTGAATAGAAGCCTAATCCCCTAGACCAGTGACGTTCAGCCAGTGTGCCGGGGAACACTGGTGTGCCTTGAGATACTGTCAGGTGTGCCTTGAAAAAATGAATTTGTTTTCAAAATCCGAGCTTTGAAATAAGCTTAAACAGATTTAATTGAATGATTTACCATTTTGAAGTTTTCGAGATAACTTTTTCAGACAAAATGAAAGTAAGACAATTGCTATTTGCTCATTTAAAGATTCGTCAAGATTCTGTCATCATGAAGAGCTAATTACTTTGGAATGTTCCAATGTAAAATATTGCACATATTTAATATGTATTTGATAGGTTATAGGGTCATTTATTGCAAAATAGCTTCAATCTTATCTTATCAAATCTCCATAGATCTAACCTGTAATTCTTGGCTTTGTTGTGTGTCACATGTTTCTTCTTTATAGTAAGTTTAGACCAAAAGTACAAGCACAAAACAGACAAAAAGTAGATAGACCCTCCACCAGAAGAGTGACTAGTTTCCTTTTAAAATGTATTTGACAGAATTTACAAACTTAAATTATGTTGTTTTCCAAAATAGTTTGTTTTGGCATTATTTAAAGGTGGGGTAGGTGGTTTTCACACTGCAAACACAATTTAGGTTTTAAATCTGGCAACTTGCTCTCATAAATTCTTCAACACATTGTTAATATCAATATGTATTGAGTTTTGGTTGCAATTTTGATTTAAAACCATCTTTTCTTCCAATTTAAAGTGAAACTGGAGAGGACCACCCAAGCTCAGCCAATCAGAACGCTGCATTCTGCTCTTGATTTGAAATAAAATTCTTTATTATTTGATTCAGTGAGTACTCTGTGGGCTAATCTTTTCAAAAAGTGCCATATTTATCATAGATGTTTTGGTGGAAAACACAAAGTTTACTTATTTACTAAAAAAGTTAGCTACCCCAACTTTAAGTAGGTGGTCTGCTATGAAAAAATGTCAACTAAAAAAGTGTGCCATGGATCAATAAAGGTTGGGAAACAATGCCCTAGAATGTGACTGGACAAGTCAGTATAGAGTGAGTAAGCAAGTAAGTACTTACTTGCGCAAAAAAGGCGTGACTTTGTGTTAATCATTCGCTATTGACATGTCCTGTTATGTCGTGGTATATGTACGCTTTCTTGTGAGATCTTTTTGGCTGGCATACTAACGCACAGCCCCATGTTGCAAGGCTCTTTACACAATTCTTGGAAGCTGAAAACCTCCCAGTTCTTCCAAGGCCAGCGTAGTCAGAGGTAGTGCGAGTGATTTGTAGAATTTAGAACCTTAAGTTAACTGATACAACAATAAAACGAAAGCTATTCCAATGCCGTTTAAATGATTTGCTGTGGTTTCTGTGGTTACGTGGTTGGAGAGTGTTTCTAGGATTGCTCTTTTTTACATTTTTTCCGAAGCAGACACACTAACCGACTTGTTGTTTTAGCCACCGGCGTCTTCTGGGGTTATGTTGAACTTGGACCGG
This sequence comes from Mugilogobius chulae, assembly GCA_038363315.1. Lineage (NCBI taxonomy): Eukaryota > Metazoa > Chordata > Actinopteri > Gobiiformes > Gobiidae > Mugilogobius > Mugilogobius chulae. The sequence goes on from JBBPFD010000414.1 coordinate 373,308, forward strand.
CTGCCACATATTTCACAAAAGAAAAAACACAGTAAATTAGATAAATGTTGTTAGTACTGTGCAGGCCTGGTGCGCGGAGTATGAAAAGTCGAGTGACTGGCAGAAATGTAATTTAAGAACACTATATATTAGGTAGTGAGTGAGTTTGATTTGAAAAATATACTTTACGGTGCCGAACGCTGTGTCGTTGGCCCCGAGGGATAAGCTGTAATGTTCAGCCTATATGTGTGTGAGCCAAACTTCTGTCTATGTCTGTGTTGAGGGAAGAAGCAATAAAAATGAGATCTGAAAGTATAGACGTGGTAAAATACACAAATAAATATCAGATTTTCAAACCCACATTGGACAGAAATGGTTTTATGATGGATGTTACTTCTGTATGAAAGAGTTTGTGGTCACACTGACCTGACATGTAATATCAACGTGAAAAAACATGTGAAAATAAGCAAAAGAGCAAAAGCTGAACCAAGTAAACTACAGTATGTGCTTACAGACCTACACGGTCTCCTAAAAATGCATATCTATACAACATGTTAAGATCCACCTCTTGAGCTTCTAGGAAAGAGGCAGCGCTCTATTAGATCTAAGACTTTACGACAAGTTAAGAGCTTTTTCCAACAAGCTGTCATGAGTCTAAACAATGCACCTTAATTCTACCTATAGCATCTTTGAATGACATTTGAACTTTTTTTAAATACATATTTCACAATGTGCAACACAGTATCACAAGAAAGCACTAGGGCTGGACGATCTGGCAAAAAACTAACATCACAATTGTTTTGGAGCCCGCTCACGCTTTCAATTTAATCATGATTCTTGTAGACTGTTTATTTTATTATATGTAATTACATATAATTTATTAATAATTTTCTTAGAGGTAATCACAATTCACTATCAATAGCTATAGTAAATGCAGCTGTCAAATCTGACCAGTGTTGCCAGATTTTCAGAGAGAAAGATTTGTTCTTTTTATGAACCAAAATGCATTCCAAAAGCCCAAAGTCGCTATAAGGACTTGGAGTAATAGTAATAGGTTGGAAAAAAATTGTCTATGTAGTATAACAGACAGATGAAAAAGCATAAAAATGACAACATAATATTTCATAGTGTAAAATAGACACAACCTTGTTTGAAGCCACGTGGGGATATTTTCGTTAGGCTTATCCAGTACGTTTAGGCTTCAAGTTACTGAAATGTGTAAGTTTAGGGCTGGGGCTTAAGATTAGGATAAGGATTTCATTAATATTCATAAATAATAACACGACTTTACAAGCACCTTAGAAATGAACTAAGGTCGGTCAGATCGAGTTGCACAAACATATGCAATGCCAAAACACTACTAGTAGAAGAAATCTAGACACTACTACTGCATAAATCACCAAAGTGAAAATGTTTGAATTTATTTCAGTTTAAAATCTAATGTTATTAATACAGTATACAAAACATGCACACCATCTGTCCTCATCACTTGGTACTTACAGACTGACCATTTGTAGCTTAAAATGATTTCACTTCCTTTGTTAAATACACTGTAAAAAAAAATTTAAGGCAGTTTAACTTAACATTGTAAGTTCAATTTCTGCCTTAAAGTTTTATGTTGATTAAACTCATGTGTGTGAGTTGTCTGATATTCTCTCTCTTTAATTCCTCTCGCTCTGTCCCCTCTCTTGCTTTTTTTGCTCGCTGTCTCTCTCCATCCCCTTCTTTACTGTCTCTCTCTTGTCTTTCTCTCTCTCGTCTTTCTCTCTTGTCTCTCTCTTCTCTTTCTCTCCCTCCTGTCTTTCCCTCTCCCTCTCTCTCTCTTGTCTTTCTCTCTCTCCTGTCTCTCTGTTTCTCCTGTCTTTCTCTCCATCATGTCTCTCTCTCGTCTTTCTCTCTCTTTCTTGTCTTTCTCTATTTTTCTCTCTCTCCTGTTGCTTTATCCCTTGTCTTTCTCTCTCTCCTGTCTCTCTCCACCCCCTTTCATCTTTCTCTCTCTCCTGTCTTTCTCTATTTTTCTCTCTTCATTCTCTCCCTCTTTTTCTTGTCTCTCTCTTTCTCTCCTGTCTCTTTCTCTCTCTCCTGTCTTTCTCTCTTTTTCTTTCTTCATTCTCTCCCTCTCTTTCTTGTCTCTCTCTTTCTCTCTTTCCCTCTTTCCCTCGTTCCCTCTTTCTTGTCTCTCAGTTTCCCTCTTTCCCTCGTTCCCTCTTTCTTGTCTCTCTGTTTCCCTCTTTCCCTCTTTCTCTCGTTCCCTCTTTCTCTCTTTCTCTCGTTCCCTCTTTCTCTCGTTCCCTCTTTCTTGTCTCTCTGTTTCCCTCTTTCTCTCGTTCCCTCTTGTCTCTGTTTCCCTCTTTCCCTCGTTCCCTCTTTCTTGTCTCTCTGTTTCCCTCTTTCCCTCTTTCTTGTCTCTCTCTCTCTGTTTCCCTCTTGTCTCTCTCTCTCTCTCTGTTTCTCTCTCTCTCTGTTTCTCTCTCTCTCTCTGTTTCTCTTTCTCTCTCTGTTTTTCTCTGTTTCTCTCTCTGTTTCTCTCTCTCTCTCTCTGTTTTTCTCTGTTTCTCTCTCTCTCTCTCCTGTCTTTCTCTTTGACTCATGTTGTCCAGTTATATCAACATGAAGATTTAAGTTAGTTTAACTTTTTGGCCTTAGGACGTTTTACAGTGTATATGGTGTTATACTATTCCTTTTGAAGCTCAAGATCACTCTAAGGCTGTTCAGACAAGATCACATTATGTTGCACTAATGACATTATCTGTAGCATTCTCAAATGAGCATTGCGTTTTGATATCAGCTTTAGTATTTATTAGCTGCATGGTATGGCACAAGTACTCAAGAACAGCTGCCAAAATTGTACTTCTTAAAAAACTATTACTGCACACAGCCTACTTGCAAAATGTGAATGTGAAATGTCTGCATAAGTTCAGATGTTGAAAGTATACGGTGGTGAGCGGGAAGCTTTTAATGTATTTTGAGAAGCACCCGCCTCCGCCAACGCACCTGTCACCGAGAAACTGACGTGTGACATGTTTTCATTCACATTGTTGAATTGAATGCAAAGTTAGAAGCGTTTGGGATTTATAATGTACAGAAATCTTATGTTGGGGTTAACGGCTACGTTTAGGTCTGAGGTTACACAAATGGGAAAGTGTAGGTCTGAGGCTTGGAGTTGGTATGACAGGTTTTTACAATTTGAAGAAAAGGTCAAAAATATGTTAAAGATAACAGGAAGTCGAGCAGTGATGACATCAGGGCAAGGCTGGGCAATTATTTTGACTCGAGGCCAGAGTCAAACCCAGAACAGTGGTGGAGGGCCGAACTGCCAACATTGGTATTAAAAATTCTCATTATTGCAGACACATTTATTTGACAGAATATAGAAAACTCTAACATAATAAACTAACATTTCAAGATTAAGCGAAAAGCTGTATGAAAATAAAGTCAATCAAAGAAAGTTTAAGGAAGTTATAATTATTCAAGGAAAAAAATCAATAATGTTTTGAAATTAAAGTTGAATCCAAAAAGAGACTGTTTTATAGATTAAACTTGAAGTTTTAGGAGATTAAAATCCTAATTTTAAGATAAATATTATCAGGACTTAGACTTGATTTGACTCAAATGTTTGCATAAAAACACCCAAGAGATTTTTTTATTCATAACCAATGTTTCATGATCCAAATTACATTTTTAATCTTGCAAAATTTCAACTTATGGCTTTGACTTTTGATTCAACAACATGACACTAGGGAGACAAGGACATTTTAAATTTTCTCCCAATAAACACATTTGTACGACCCCATAAATGTAATGTGTTCTAGTATGCAGTCATTAAGCCTCTCCTGAAGAAGAGCAGTCTTGATGCTACAGTACTGAACAATTATCGACCCATCTCAAATCTGCCATTTTTAGGAAAAGTTCTTGAAAAAGTAGTTTACCAACAACTTACTGACTTTCTCCTAATAAACAACACATTTGATGTTTTCCAGTCAGGTTTCAGACCCCACCATAGCACAGAAACTGCTCTTATCAAGGTAACTAATGACATCCGCCTGAACACAGACGCTGGCAAAGTCTCTGTCCTAATTCTGTTAGATCTGAGTGCTGCTTTTGACACTGTCGATTATGACATCCTTTTACACAGACTAGAGGACTGGGTGGACATCTCTGGTTCTGCCTTGAAGTGGTTCAAGTCCTATCTAGAAGACAGGAAGTATTTTGTTGAAATTGGAAATTGTGTGTCTGAGCACATGGCCTTGACCTGTGGTGTGCCTCAGGGGTCAATCTTAGGACCCCTTCTGTTCAATCTTTACTTGTTACCATTAGGTCAGTTAATACGCAATAATATTGTGTGCTATCACAACTATGCAGACGACACTCAGATCTATGTGTCACTAACAGCAGGTGAATATGGGCCTGTGGATTCCCTCTGTCACTGCATCCAACAGATCAGTGTGTGGATGCAAAACAACTTTCTTCAGCTTAACTCAGACAAGACTGAAGTTATCATCTTTGGCCTACAGAAACAAAGAGAAAGTGTCAGCAGTCAACTTCAGTCTCTCTCTCTAAAACCTTCAAGTCAAGTTAGAAATCTGGGGGTAATAATGGACTCAGACTTGACCTTTAACAGCCACATTAAGTCAATAACATCAGCAGCTTTCTACCATCTAAAAAACATTGCCAAAATTAAAGGTATAGTGTCAAAGCCTGACCTGGAGAGGCTTATCCATGCATTTGTCTCCAGTAGGTTAGACTATTGTAACGGCCTTCTCACTGGCCTATCCAAACAAGCTGTAAAACAGCTGCAGTACATCCAGAACACTGCTGCTCGAGTCCTGACCAGAACCAGGAAGTACGATCACATTAGTCCTGTGCTTAGGTCTTTGCACTGGCTTCCAGTGGCTCAGAGAATAGACTTTAAAACAGCGCTGCTTGTGTTCAAGTCTCTCCATGGACTAGCACCAAAGTACATCTCTGACATGTTAGTGCGTTATGAACCATCTCGCACTCTGAGGACCTCAGGGACCGGCCTCCTGCTGGTGCCCAGAGTCAGGACTAAACATGGAGAATCAGCGTTTCAGTTTTATGCAGCTAAGATCTGGAACAGTCTTCCAGATGATGTAAGACAGGCCTCCACTGTGACAATGTTTAAATCTCGGCTCAAAACATTTATTTTTGTCTGTGCATATTACTGAAATGCTTTGTCTGCACTCTTTATTTCTTTACTTCTTTTAAAGTAAATTTTATGCTGATTATTTATATATTTTAATAATTTTGTATTGTAATTATTGATGTATATTTTCCTGCCTTGTAAAGCACTTTGAATTGCTTTGTGTATGAATTGTGCTATACAAATAAATTTGCCTTGCCTTGCCTAGTATTTTTATGTCTCAAATAAAATCTTGTTACATTCGAGGAGATTTGTTATACGGTTATGAACATCCCTAGCATGATGTCATCATCTATGAACAGAAAGTACATTTTTAATTGTATAAATCGGCTAAACTGGGATAAACTTCGCAAAAACTTATTTTAACGCTGTTTTAATGAAATGAGTGGTTCAACTTTGAGGTTAGGATTAGGATTGTGTTAGTTTTCATGAATAACATGTTTTTACATTCACCATAGAAATGAACTGGGACAGAAACACGTCAAATACACATGCAAAAAATAGAAATTGCATTCATATGACACGCTGTTTACAATTCCGTAGGCTGGTTTAATCTCAGATCTAAGGATGGGCCGGTGTTCTGTCGATATTGGACTCCCGTCGAAATTGGACCCCCTCACTAGCTTTTGTGACGTAGCAAGCTTCCCACGGTAAATAGTTTTCAATTAATTTGGCTAAAATTAGGCATAATTTGAAGGCAATTTAGGATTGGGGCTTGGGTGAGGGTTAGCAATAGTAATTTGAAAATAAAAAAATATTATTTTCTAGCACTAACTTTAAACGGGGCTCCAATCTCGACGGGGAATGCCATCTCGACAGAACACCGGTATGAATTTTTTGAGCGGATGTTAATATTTTCCCCCAGATGTGGCAGATAACCGATATTTGTCAATATTTATAGAAAAAAATGATGTAATAAGCTTGACACAGATATTTGCACAAGAGAACTGTAGGGGGAGAACTATTGCTGAAGTAGCTTGGTTATGATTTAAAGGACAAACCTGCTCCAACTTTGGAATCTCATGCACCAGAACCAATAAAAAAGTGTAGTAAAATCACACATGGGTTATGTGCGTTTCCTACATCAAGAATTGAATAAGAGCTCCATCTACTGACTCAAAAGAAAGTTACACAAGGCATGCACTCAAACCAATCTGATCGGCTGATGCTGCAGAAATGTTTACATCAAGTGTGAATGATTTATCTATGACAACGATGCTTAATAACGAGTCTTACCGACGTTAAAATACATATTGTTAAACTGTAAATCATTTCTTTGGCTACTTATTAGAGCTACAACGATGTGTGTGTGAATGACTGGATGGATTTGCTGTACCGTGAGTGAGCAGAAGTGTGATTTATGTTCAGTGATTCGAATGAACATGCAAGTTTGCAGTTCAGTATCAGCGATGGATTTGAATTTAAACTCCGCTCCATCAACGCTTTATCAGACAAACAGAAAAATAGGATGTCGCAAAAAGGATTACAGCAGGATTTGAAGCACATTACATGATCGTACTGTTATACCTTTTAAACCGAAACTGAGATTTTTAAGTTTAAATGTTTTTTCAAAATCTCACAGATAGAAATAATTACAAATCATTTATAATCTTTTGCTCAGAATTGATAATTGAGGTCAACACTTGAAGAAAAAAGTTTGAATCTGTAATAGCTTAAGGTTTTTATAATGCTCAATAGCACCAGTACCACAAAAATAAAAAACATGACCGAACACTTGGGTTGCTGGAGAAAAAAAAATTAGGCTGCAATGATTATTTTGGCAATAGTTGGGCGATTATTCTTTTGATTAATGGATTACTTGTTTAGAATGCAAAAGTTACTTGAATACAATGATTTTGGCAATATTTGAGCTGAGGTACATTGGGAAAACTTATCATCTTACATGAGGTAACAAGTTTAAGTTCAAGCTTGAGATTTTAAGGTTTTGCCAATGGAGCAAGCATGAAATATGGACTTTTACTTAGAATAAGGAAGCATGACTCACGTGAAAATAGTCAAATTATACCTAAAAGACAACAAAAAAAGGTCTTTATTCAAGCATTTTTTATATTTTAGCTGATTTAGGTTTGTATTATTTAGGTTTGTATTTGTGTACGTTTAAGGACTTTTCGGAGTTTGAGATTTAAAGTCAAACTACGTGTGTTTACACCACAAAAACAGAAAAAATACGTATTTCCATGGCTCATCATTATTGCTGTGAAGTTTTTTTTTTGTTTTTTTTTTTTTTTTTTTTTTAGCAACCTAAATACATAACCTAGATAAAGACCAGTTAACAATTATTCGATTATAAATGAGTTGATGATTATTGCAATAGTTGATTAGTTGCGATTAACTTGTTGCTGCCTTAAAACAAACACGTTCTCAAAAAAAAAAAAAAAAAAAAAAAGAATGAAACGTTAAATTCTGTCAACCCCTTACTGTCTCAATGACTTTGGGGCTTAGGTCACCCCAAGGTTAGAGACAGACAACTAGGGCTGCAACTAACAATTATTTTGGTAATCGATTAGTTAGGTGATTTTCTATTAGTTGATTAGTTGTTACAATGCAAAAGTCATGTGAATACAAGATTTTTGCTAATTTTCAGTAGAGGTAACGTCGCTTGAGAGTCATAAATGTAGATTTTAGGTTTGCCAAAAGTATAGAAAAATCAAACACTGATCAATACCAAACTTTTAGAATAATGAGCTTAATCAAACCTAGTTTAAAACCAATATGCCTCATGAAGTATTTGTATTTTGTGCTGAAAATGTCAAGATATTTACAGTGTTTCTGCAGGGATCAAAAGGTCAAAATGAAGACCACAAAACAACAAATTAAGTGAGACGTGACCTACAGTATTTCGCAAAGCTGCTTTTTTCCAGAGGGCGTCTTTAGATACAATTCATTATTTTGCTAAAATTAGGAAAAATCTAATGAATTAACAAAAAGAAAAAGCGTTTACACAGAAACTGAGCGATTTATCTGTTCCATCAACCTAATAACGGTAGAAACGTGCCAACTGTGTTACATTATTAAGAATATTTTTGAGAATTTTCTGACTGAAAAAGCTGCCGCAGTGTGAAATAGTTTGGGTAATCTAACAGAAATTGCTTGGTAAAAAATGTAAGACCTTGCAAACATTTTTAAGATCCACAATGGCAAATTTAAGATTTTTTAAGGCCTTAAATTTTTCTATTTAAGACTTTTTAAGATTCCCGCAGAAACCCTGTTCTTAGTATCATGACAACATTAAGCTCAAGCAAAAACAATACATTTTCAGTTTTCTGTTCAATCTCATGGGTTGCTTGGAACCTGTACAAAGACAAGTTAACGATTATTCGATTACTAAATTAGTTGGCGATTCGTTGCGATTAACTTGTTGCAGCTTTACAGACAACCATTCACTCTCTCATTCGTTCACTTGGGAGAATTTGCAGTGATGCCCAATTAACCTGTACATGCATGTTTGTGGAGACACCAATAGATCATTTTCTTGCAATAATACATTTCCTTCTTGGGAAGCTGCAATCCATAGACATTAAATTAGTAAACGCGCAATCAGCAGCTTTTCTCTGTTGCTACAACTCGAACAGCGCGACGCCATATTCCTCCGCAAAACGAACTGATTTGTGTCTTATGAAGCTTTTTTAAACAACTTGGGCGATGTGAGATTATATTTCTTAAACTACTATATTCTTAGACTGGAAATGCTCCATCACAGAGAAGTGAAGCTACTTTGTTTGGTGTTATTTATGTCATTTGTCTGCTTGTCTCACTAGTCACATGTAAAAGTGGGCGTTTGGTGGTCAGAGCCTTGAAAGATGCATATGCTTGCTAGCCTTTAGCAGTTTTATACACAATTTTTATCTACAATGAAATAGGCCTACTAAAAGGTTTGTAAACTCAACAATAACTTGTAACAAGACTCTGACCTTTGCTTAATGTGGTCGGTAGGTTTGTACCAGCTGACGCTCTCTGCATCTTTCATAACTTGCGTTTTTTGCGAGCTAATGCTAACAGCTATAGGAAAATAAACATAGAACGCTCCGGACTAGCTTAAATCTTACCGGACTAGCTCAGATGCTAAGTGTTCGATAGCATCAGAGTCGGACTGCGCTTCTACTAATTATATGTCTATGGTAGGTTTGTACCAGCTGACACGCTCTGGATCTTTCATAACTTGCGTTTTTTGCGGCTAATGCTAACGGCTATAGGAAAATAAACAGTAGAACGCTCCGGATTAACTTAAATCTTACCGGACTAGCTCAGATGCTAAGTGTTCGATAGCATCAGAGTCGGACTGCGCTTCTACTAATTATAGCCTATGTCTATGGTGTAATCTGCGAAATGCTCCAAACATTACAAAACTAAAACATTTACAATCTGCTTTCTTCTCTGGTCAGATCACAAAGCACAGCAAGCGTCTGAAGTGAGAGAAAGTCAGTTTATGTGCACAGTTTGCCTCCTCGTGGTGTTTCTTGTAAAAATGACATGAACATATTGCGAGTCCACAGTGTTTATCCGCTCTCGCAGGAGCAGGTGGGAGCGCGGCGCTGAATTCATTCACATGTTATTACCAGTGAGTCACAACACTATGAATCACTCACGTTCATTCATAGTCACTGACAAAACGTCTGCGGCCGGCTAAATTTAGCAGTTAATGAGGTGTCTGGACTGTAAATGAACAAGGTAATTACATGGTGTCCGTGTTGGCTACATGCAGTTAAAGGAAACTTTTTATGCTAAATTGAAGCTTTAAAACGTGTTGTATAGATTTTGCGCCTCAGTTCATCTCGTAAAGTTGTATTTAGAGTGATTGATATATATCTGAGTAATCTTTATTCTCTGATGGACAGGGTGTAAGTTGAAACATAGGCAACACTTTTATCTGATTTATTTTGAAAGAATTTCATCCACAACTGATTTCACAAAATAAAGCAAAATATCCACCAAAGCCTAGTAAAGTCTAACAGATTATTTCCTAAAGTCTAAAACAGGGCTATTCAACTCATTTTTCTCGACAGCCGGATGTTTCTGAGAATGGTCACTGGACCAGGTTCCACAGCACATGATCAATGTATCCAACATTTTAGGACTGTACAATATATAAAATGTTTCAGTCGTACTAAAGGCTTAAAGTTGTCACCTGGACAGCGTTTCCGAAGATCAAGACGTTTCAAAGAAGTTTCGTTTGAAACTCTTAAACGAAAATGACTTTTCATCTGAAAGTCATTTTCAGATTGAAATATGCGGTGCATGCTGGGATAGCGCACATCAGCTGCAGGAGCTCTATAGGCAGAATTATTTTATTTTTACTTTTTCATTATTTTGTTTTAACTCAATTCATTCTGAGCCAACTAATTATTCACCAGATGAGCTTAGCAACAATTGGTCACGCAAACAACATCAACAAACATGTATTCTGGGCTTGGGGTACAAAATGCCCTATTTCCAAAAAAAGTTTTTCTTTTTGTCTGACAGGAGCATTGTTTCTACTTCCCCTACTGTCTGTTCTTCCAGTCCATGATGTGGTTCTGTCTCTTGCAATAATCTGTAATGGCTGATTTTAGGTTCTCCTGTTCTGCTTGTTCTTTTATGGCTCTTGTTTGTCACCATGTCACCATACCAACCAGTGAAGCTTCGGAGGTAGTAGCTAAAACATGTAAAGCAGGTAAAGAAACGCTCCTGCTCGACAAAAAGAAAACATTTTTTTGGAAACTTAAGAAGACAGAATGAATCTCTTCACAAGAAAATGCTCTATTGTTAGATGTAGATGCACTGCAAACAGATACTTTAACAATATGCAGAGGTATAAGACTGATTTAACAATAAAAACTAAATTGTGAAAGCCCAAGAAAGTTTGTTTATCTCAATGTCAACAGCAGCAGCAGCGGAACGATACCCAAGAATAATCCAGTCCACTATACATGCAGCGGAGAGGTCAAGACAGAGTCAGGGCCATATGTGAACGGAGCAAAGGTCAGCAGCTGCTCCTGTTCATTTTAACACATGTAGTAGCTCTGTGCAGCTTACTCACTTATCCACCCTGCTGCTCCCACTGACAGCCAGACACAAATATGATCATACAGGATTAGCATGCATGTTACAGCGGAAATCTTTAAACTTTACACACCGAGCGTCGCCGCCGGAATTACTTTGGATTTTCAACTAAATGGAATCAAAAGAACTTTTCTAGCTGGAAATGTTGTCATTGTTATAATAATAAACACAGCTTTTTGGAAATGTAGAATCTAATCAAGCAAGAGAAAGTGTGAAATTGTAGCCTATAATAACAGAAAAAATAGTGTTAAGATTTGTGTATTTAGATACACGATCAGCTTTTTCACTTCCAGTTCCGATTTAATATAGGGAAGCATTGATAGCCATACTAGGTCAAATGTCGGAGTCTATCAGGAGATTTTTCTAGATCGGGCATTGGCCCCATGATATCAGTTCACATGTCATTGTTGGGTCTTTAATTGGACATAATGAGATCGATTTACTGTTGTTGATGCAGAAAGTCTCAGTCTCATCATTTGTTTATTCAGATTGTGACTTGCATTGCTAAATATCAAGTATCGAAACTGGTATCATAGCTTAAAAAGCTGGACCAGACCTATACTCGTGTCAGCACTGAAAATGCCTTTTTTTTCCCATATGTTCACTGCAAAAAAGAAAAAGGAAAATCTAAATGACTTGAATTAAGCATATTAATCTGATTATTGTGTATATTTTATTACCATATTTCATTTGCCTATTTTTGCATGCCTTTATTTGATTTTAAATATCTTATTTTTTGTTATTTTTTCATTATTTATTTTTTTCTTTATTTATATTTTGTTTGTTCACTGAAAGTCTAATTTTAAGATTTTTTCACTCAGTAAAAAGATTATTTGACTTGTTTAAGATATTCTATCCTGATTGACCTTATCTAGAGATAAAAAAAAACTTAATTTAAGCAAATTTTGTATCTGTTTTAAGTCATAATTGCTTGAATAAAGAATCTGTCAAGATAGCATTTTCTGCTCAAAACAACAAGCAGTCTATTTAACTTTAAATAAGAAATTTTTTACCTCAAATCAAGCAAAATGTACTTATTTTTGAAATGTCTTTAGTTCTTTCTATTGTGCAAATAACTTTATTTGAGTACAATTTTAAACATTATGAGACAAGGTCAACGTAAATAATAGAATTACTGTCCAGTTCAAAACACAAACATGATATCTGCTGAACCAGTATCAAAGAACTGATACTTGATTCATTAAATATTCTTGATTGGCACCAATAATTGATAGAATCAGAACATTTGTTTTGTTTTTTTATGCCTAAAGGTACGTCTTGCTCCAGCACACTGAAAATGCAAACGTATCTCTAAAAATATATTCACATTTCCAGAGTTTAAAGAGCCTTCTACTATCGAAAACCAAGAAGAGCTAGTTTGATATAGCTTTAGTGTAGCTCTACCTGACGGCAAGAATAAAAAACAGGATAGTCTGAAAATGTGGTAATTGCTCTAAAAAAGTTACAAATGTAAGATTACAAGCATAGTAATGATTCTAATCTTTGGTTGTGTTTAATCATTACTCAGCTGCTGCCACCCTGCTGCTGTTGGCTGAACCAGATTTCAACTCGACAGCGGTTCTGATGTGTGTTGTGGCCTAGAAACCGCTGTGGCTTAGCCTGACCTCAATATTCCCGCAGACAGGCACATCTCTGGCTGCTTGGCAAAGGCACGGACACCGGTTATTGGACCAAACGCGGTTAAACAAGTGGCCGCGCTGGTGTCGGGGGCGAAGGAGGAGGAGGAGGAGTGGGGATTGGACGGTGTAGCTTCGGGATTATGGGTCAGACGTAAGACTGAGGGCAAATGCTTCAGGGCGCGTCAAGAAGAGCAAAGAGTTATAGGCTTGCCTTTGTGGGGTCCGTTAAGAGTATCGCAAGTTGCCAGAAAACCAGCCCGGTCCAACACATCTTCTGGGGGAGGAAAATAAACTATACAACCAAATGTCAAATAGGTACAATATCTGTCAATGCCTTTTTTACATCAATAAAAGCCAAAAACGGTAACAATACCTATGAGCTCTGGACTTGAACCCACCGTCTGCAACCATTTTCTGTGGGTTTATGGGCTGGATAGTCACTTTATTCCATTAGTCTTTTAATTGGTCGATGGAGCCTTAGTCGACCAAAATTTGATATTAGTCGATTAATTACTTTATTTAGATTATGACATGACCAGCTTAAATTAGATAACAAGTAAATATGCGCCTGAAAAAAGCAGTATCTAACAGGTTTGGAGAAGATATTGACTTGCTTATAATCAAATTGCCAAATGAAAAATATAAATTATTCTAACCAGAAATGAGCAAATATCCAACTTGGAATAAGAACTAGCTTCTATTGGCAAATCATTAAAAAGAGTCAAAATATTCTCATATATCATGATAGATGCTTAACTGAACACCTTTTTAACTTGTTTTGGGACCAAAGCATTGGTCTTATCTGCAACTAAAAAGTGTGCTGGCTTAAAAAAAAAAAAAAGTTGTGAAACACAGCGATACAGCATCTGCTCCAATCACCTGTCCACTCACGCTCCAGCTCTTCTTCACTTCCAGATACTTGAAATCCTTCACTTGTGGCAAGTACACTCTACCACCTGGAGAGAACAAGCCACTTTTTTCCAGTCGAGAACCACGGCCTTGGAATTGAGTACATTGTGGAACAAAGTGGATCTGTGCAAGTAATTGAATTTCAATTTCAATTATGATAATTATTATTGCCGTAATTGTTTACAAAAATTGTGTAAGGTAATCGTGATTATTGACTGTCTGTAACTTATAAGCCTGCTCATACATTTCCTTGAAATAGAAAGTAGGTGGTTTCTTTACAAATGTTTTTCTGTGAGATCTGTCACATAATTCATTTGATCTTTTCACTTACATTTAAAGGGCACCAACGCTCTGCTGTCTCTCTAAGCGTTTGAATAATCGTGATCATTATTTTCAGCATAATAGAGTAGTACAAATATTTAATATTGTCACAAGTATCATATCCCTTTGGAAAAGGCTCAATAAAGAGAAACTATTATAACTATTATGAGTGATGTGATTGTGTGTATTTTGAAATAACACAATCACAAAGAGGGCAATGTTGACAAAAAAAATATATTGAATATTTTTCACAACAATATTATGTTTATTCAGGTGAATTGACCTAAAACATGTCTTACAAAGTGGACTGTGTTTTGTTGTGGTGATAGACTGACCTGCAGCAGAAGCCTAAAGAATCAGTTTTCAGACAGTAAAAAAGGGTACAGCATATTTTGTGTAACTTGTAACTAGGGCTGCTCGATTATAATGAAAATAATAATCACAATTTCTTTAACTATTATTGAAATCCTGATTATTCAAACGATTATTTGCTTAGAGAGACTGCAGAGCGTTCATGCTCCTTGCAGTGAAGATATAAAATGTGACAAATCTCACAGAAATGAACGTGAATGTATTCTACAGTTGTAAAGAAACCACATATTTTCCATATCAAGGAAATAAAGAGCACTTATGAACAGGTTTATTAGCTACGATCAATGATCACGATTACTCGATTACGCAATTTTAGCAAACGATAACAGCAATAATCATAATTGAAATTGAAATTCGATTAGTTGCACAGCCGTACTTGTAACTGACCAAAAACAGACATCAGTAATCATGTTTTTGTCGTTTGGATGGACTTGCGTGACTACGGTTATAGGGTTAGGGTTATTTGTTCCAGAGGAATAAATAATAATAATTCTTGTATGTTTCCATCAAAAAGCACTTCATATAGCTGTATTTTTCACATTATAGAATGTTTTTATTTGCATTCATGTCCCATAGTTTTTTTTTTGTACTGAATTGCATAGTTGACTTGTGCACCATTAAACATTCAGATAATGTTAATAAGAAAAGAAATACTAGAAAGAAAAAATGCATAATTTAAAACATTTTTTGTAGCTGTTTTCTTTTCTTCAATAAATGACACCATATTAAGTACATTTTTAAATAAACAACCCACTTTTCTTAGTTACTTTCCAACTCTGCAAACACAACGCTGATTTTAAACAAACATTACACAACAACAAATCATAATTTTACTTGTAAAAAAAGTCTTAATATAAGTGTGGCGCTATCTGATCTGACAGTTTCAAATAAAGCTCTGCATTAATTGCAGGCTCTGTAAGTCTCTTATCACCCCAGTGGAGCCTGGCAAAAGTCATTTGAATCCGGCCGCTGCTCCCCAGGTAATGTGAGATTAAATCCTGCACAATCCTCGGTGTGCAGCTTTTCCCTTCATGCCATCAGCTCTGCTTAATATTAGGCTGGTTAAAGGTCTCTGAATAAAACAAGAGCAAAAAGAAGTGATTCAAGAAAGGTGTAGAAATATGAAGAATATTCATTGAGGTGAGTATCTTAGAAACGTTCTGATTCTCACAGTAGCGTGTAGAGGTAATACATCACATTTTAGAGAATATCGTGAAAAAAATCAAAGGTTCTGGCTCTTATTAAAGTGCCTACTACTCATTTCACTAAAACAATGTAAAGATCATTAAACTATTTTATTTTTGTCCTTTAATTTGCTGTATGTATATTATGTTTAGAGTATGAATGTCGTTTTTTATGTAATTACTGTGAATATTGTATATTAGCAACCATGTAATAAATTGGGCCAAAAGTCTTCTAATGTAACAGAACTACAACATGCTAATTCAGTTAAATGTATGTTTATAGAGTCATTAAAAGATGTTCATTGTGAGAAAACTGAAAATGTCTTTGTCCCTCTATAGTGATGTCATCAAACATTTTCAAACTTTTCTTCACAAACTTGTTCTTGATTCATGTAAAACTGTCATTTATATTTGCAACTAGTGTTAATCTACTAAATTCATTTCATTCGCACTTTAAAGGTAGCTCATACATTTAATCAGATCATAAAATTAAAACTAATATTGACACCAATCACCTGAATATTAATACCTAACACTTACACCAACAATCTAATAATTATTGCACATGCTCCATAAAGTAGCGCCAAACACTACTCTTCTGTATGTGGCAGTGGAGCATGTTTGGCCTGGGCAGTACATGGATGGGAGGCCAAGAGGAACTATAAGAGTCACAGTGAGACTAATCGTTGGATGTAATTAGTGCTGTCAAGCGATAAAAAAAATGAAGAGATGAATTAATCATGATCAATAATTAATAATCAATCTATTTTTAATCTCACCTAAAAATTACTGAGAAAAACACTCAACTTAAGTGTTTTTGTTTTGTTTTTATCCAATTTAATTAATTACATTATTGTTGCAGATGGAAAATATTTATATAGTATTACATAAAATGAAGACTTTAGGAAGTCTTTTGTTGCTAAATTGTCAAGTTGAACAACCCTTATGTCACTTTGCAACTCACAGATGGAAACACTGAAGTTAAAGAATTCAAAATAGATTAATGCGATTTAAAAAATGAACTCGACTAATATGTCTGTAATTAACTAATTGCAATTAATGCACTAACTTGACACCTCTAGATATAATCAATATTTATAAAAAATGATTTCTTATACCATTATAAAGTATATTCAATATATTTTTAGATTGAATGTAAATATTTGATTAAAAAATGTTTACATAAAAAGGTAATTGAATGTAATTACATTTATTGTTTGCAATATTGTATCATGGAAAAGTTTAGTAAAATTATTGTTTTTTTTTTTTTCAGTGTTGAAGATTTCTAAAAACTGAAGACCTAGTATATTGTAGGGATGGGATGATATACAATATTATCATTAATCACAATAATAAAGAGCTACAATTAAAGGTTGTATGGATGAAAATTGTTTGTTGTCAGTCTTGGTCAAAAACAGTTGCATAGATTTGTAACAGCCTTGTACTTATGCTAAACAAAAAAAGAATTATAAAAATATATAAACTGTGGACATGATGAGGCCTGTAAAACGTTGACCAATAGATAACGAGGTACCTCGTTATCTGTTGGCCTGTTAACCTGTCAAGCAAACCCTCAGTGTTTTTAAGTAACTCATTGGCCCAGTTGTAGTGAAGGGCGTGGCCCTGGGAGGGGAAACACATGTGCATCATTTGAAAAACAACAAACAGTTGTTGGATTTGAAAAATCCTCCATACAACCTTTAAATAACCATCGCACATGATGACTCAGACTCTGAGACAAAGTTAAATGATTTTTGCTCAACATTGTGTTCACATTTGTTCACTTTGAATCATTGTTGATTCTACTTAGACCAATAAGTTGTTGGAGTGGTACAAACACGTATACTGAGCAGTATGAAAATGTTTTAGAGACTTTTAAACTGTACAACTATACGTCTAGTAAATTATTGTGATAATATTGTTAATCGAGATTATTTTGGTCAAAATAATCATGAGTGTAATATTGTCCCATTCCTAGTACTGGTATATTGTTAATAGTAAAATGTTACAGAGCTGTTTAACAAATGAAGAAAGTTACATTGTAAACTTTTAAATGAGGATAAAAATGTATATATTTTAATCAAATATTCATACATTTGGTTCTTCGCTGACCAAAATTTGTATTAGTCTGACTTACACACGAAAATCCTGCTTAGCTGCACTTTTTTCTTTGCAAGTAGTCATTTAACATAAAATTCCTGTGTCTGAGTGCTGATCATTACACTTCAAATAAAGACACACTTGAACATTTTCCTGTTGCTTTGCCACAATATCGTCATAATATCATAATCGACATATGCAGTGCTGTGGAGTTAAAAACAAAACACCTTTCCAAAAATGCCAAACTGCCTTACAGATACTAAAAAGACGATTGTTGCTGGTGACTGCTTTGCTTGGAATGAATAAAGGCTCATTTTGTAGAAAGCTGAACCTCAACACGCTTCAGAAGGCCAAACGAAAGCATAAATACGAGGTACGTTCTGAGCATTAGTATTGTCACAAAACATAAGAGAAAACACACAAGGTAACCAGGGAGAAGGGTTTAATTAATCCCTTTCTGGCGGCAGATGGACACGGCTTAGCGGTCACTACTAAGAGCTGTAGCACTCATTACAAAACCAGTGCTGCTCATTTTAAGCACAGGCGTTTCGATGCTTTCTTTACATATACATGAATTAACATGTTCAGCCTTTTTATGTTACAGAAGACAAGTCAAAGATACTGTACATTATTCTATTAGTACATTTTATTGTTACTAGACACAACAGCACTAAAAAAGCGAACACAGAGCAGCACCACAGCGACAGGTCTTTGAACTGTGCACAACACATTTCCATAAAAGCACTGTTTTCATAACTGTTCTACTGCATATTTAATAAAACCACTCAAAAATAAGGAGTCCCATTTTAAAGTTGCTGCTAGCATTAGCTGTTTACTTTTCCTTAGCTTGGACAAATTTCCCTGGCAAATCCAGTTGGTTTTCTTCACAAACATAAAATCCAAGCAAACAAAAGCTGCATGATTGATATTTGGCGTCATCTGCTGGTGTTCTGTCATAAATACAAAAAGCTTACTCTAGGTTAAACAATCAGCCACTGCTACTTCTTATGTAGGCCAACTGGCCAAGTGACTTAAGTGAATCGTCCCGTTCCTTGTTCAAGCCAATCAAAATCTAGTAACACTAGTTATTCCAGGCACATCTTCTCATGTTATTCACTAACACCACCAGACTAGATCTGCTGGATTCAGTTTTCAGCCGACGTTTTGTTGCTCATCCAAGCAACTTTCTCGGGTCAACGTTGTTGATTGTGACTCCCATCAGGTGTGATTGTGGGCAGAGGCAATCTCCCACAGTCACCAAGCAATCAAGGCCAAAGTCCGAATCAAATACATGACGAAGTTGATCAAACATCCAGGATTTAAATGTTGCTCGGATGAGCAACGGAACGTCGGCTGAAAACACTGACTGAATCCAGCAGCTTTAGTCGATTGTGTTAGTGACTCATTTAAATCCTGGATGTTTTATGAACTTCTTCGTGTACTATAGAACACTGTTTGTTTAAACTTTTCCATTTCACTCCCACAATGCATAAGTGTAACTGATCCTAATGAGCTTCCGCTCTCCTGTGACCTTTATAAACCTGGTTTAATCCACTTGTGTTTCATGTTGTTGTTGACACTTTTATTAACGTGTACGTGAACGAAAACACTCAGAGCTCAATTACGTGACACACGCACTGTCCTCCGCTCGCTGCTGCGCTCTTCAAGTCTGTGCCGTCTCTGTTTTTCCTGCGACATGATGCGACTGTGAGACAAGCAATCGTCATAAATGTCCTTATGTCTGTGGTCTGTTCTTTTTTTGACACGTCTAAAAATCGCAAACAACTCCTCTAGTACGTAGCATTATCAAGAGTCTGCATTTGTCTGTCTGTTTCATGTCCTGAGTGATATCCCTGCAACGAGACAGCCACTGTCCAGAATGTTCCTCCACCTATAAGACACTAAGTCTAAGACAGATGTTAGTCACCCACGACTGACCGATAAAAGGTAGAAAAAAAAAAGATGGATCTCACAAACTTACAAACAAGCACAAATACTGTTACATGAATCTGTCCTGCGTCCTGGTAATGGTTTAAAAGGGTGCAGAGGACACTGAGGCCCATGTATTTTGCTGTACATCAGCAACAACCGTGGCAATCATTTTAACAAGGTCAAATTAGATGTGGCAGTGCCTCCTCAGAGGTCAGATCTCACGTCTGATCCATCCCTTGCAATAGCAGACCTCCCTGGATCCTTTCTTCAGGCCTGCACAGAGGGAATATTAGGGTAGAACAGTAACCTTAATAATTATGTAATTGAACAAACGTGCAAAGAAACGTTTTAACACATTTTTTAACTAAATTCTTTCAAGCTTCAGCGATAGGTCAATGTTATCAAGCATAGTCAAAAGGAATGCTAAAGTAGGAGATCAAGGCTGAGCAAAAAGCCCTCATGTTTTCCTCCAGCGCTGAATGAGTTTGAAAGCATCCAAGCCTTTTATCTAACATGGATGAAACAACACTGATGTGCTGAAAAGTCGCCACAGTGGATGGTATGTAGGATGGCACGCTCTGTATTCCCACTGGGGCTGCACGGCGAATCAAAGACAGTAGCGAGGGGTCTGGAGGCGCGTGGGACTCCTCGAGGGGGCTGCAAAGTCTCATTTAATCTCTCTATACACTCCTGTCGTCAGCAGCTGTCAGAGGGGCCCGCGCTTTAAGACGCCACGGGCTGAGACCTCTAAGAGCAGATTAGGATGGGGCAAGGAAAAAAAGTGGGAGGGGGGCAGAGAGACATTTTCATCACAAATATGGAACTGGTGAGGGCTATAGGCTTAATGTTGTACAGAGTCAGGTTCCAGTCATTTCTACTGCAGAAACAGAGGAATCTAAACTTTCAAGAGTCAACAAATGAATGTGAAAGTGTTGGCGATGAATGGTCTGAAGGGCTGATTGTGCAAAATGGCAGCCTTGCTTCTTTTTGGCCTCGTTTACAAGACAACGTTCCCCAGAAAACCAGCACAATCGTAATGCTTGGTGCTCACAGTTTATTTGGTGTCGTGGCGAGCTAATCTTCCTTGACACGGAAACGCAGATAGACCGAAAATGCTGTAGTTACTATGCCGAGTCAGGAGGTGGCGGTATTGTGCTAAGACTCCAGTTGACGTTATCGTGACCCCACGCAGCTTGATAACACGAGCATTGACAGGTTTACAAGTTCATATCAATAAAATGGCAAAGCAAGCAACAAGGACCAGCGCGCGAGCAAAAAGGGTGCGCGAAACAAACACGGAGAACCGTGGACCAATGCGCGAGAACCAGTGCACGAGAGTTGGACACAAACACGGGAAAGACAGCTGACTTTTACTGGGCGCAGACACTTGGATAGCTGTCCTGCGCGTTCACCGTTGAACGCACAACTTTCCATTAACTAATCGAATCTTCAGCACCCGAAGAGGCTTTGGGAGATTTGTTTTGTGTCTCTTTCTCTGCAATACGCAGGTAAGAAACACTGGACACTGTTCTCTTAACTTTGTGAGAAAGAAAGGTGCTTTAATTGGTTTAAAGAGACAATTCGGTGACTGGGCAGTCTTCTTCTAAGGTCTTAAAGTAGCGGCTACTGCACGCGCAAATCAGTGCTGTAACCGTCTTTATTGACAACTGTTTTTTCCTGTTTACACCATTGAATCGTATCCAGAGGAACGCCGATTCAATGAACACGTTGCTTGTTGTTGTGTAAAAGAGAAGCCAATCTGACATAGAAACGCCACGTATTTGTGAAAACTCATTGTCATAGAAACTGCCCCTTAGCCTCCAGGGCAGATGCGGCTACAATAGCTTATCACCACCACTGCGTAGAGTGAATGAATAATGCATAATGTGAAGCGTCTTTGTGCATTATTATAATAATTATTATTATGAATCATTCATAGAGCATCAAGCTTTCAATCCTCCATCAAGCTGTCCTTAACAAAACATACAAGTTTGAGATTTTGTGCAGCCCAAATGGTTGAGATTAGGTTTTTAATAATCTACCACATACATAATAGGGCTGGGTTTTGCCAAGAGCCTTCCGATACAATACGCATCCTGATACGAGAGTCACGATACGATACATTACCCGATACATGTATACCTTGATATAATTACCGCAATACGAAACATAAAGATATATGTTACAGACCAAAATGAGAAAATGTAGGAAAATAAACTAGAAAAGTATTTTAGCTATAAAAATGTTTTCAACGTGTTTTGAGTGCAGGACTCCTTAAAATCCATGTTAAGAATGTAAAGTAGAATGACAAAATACAGAAAAATTGTAATTTCACAATGTGTTTATGTTAAGTGTCTTATAGATTTTAGCTCAACAGTTTCAGCCCTGAACAGCAATCCAGGGTCATAAGTGTAAAATTTGTTTAAGTATCCTGATACTTCTCTCTGTATCGATACGCGTATTGCCAACAAGTTCATCACGATAGATCCCAATATGATACATCAGTTCAGCCCTAATAGAAAATATGTATTAAATAAGTTTAATACATATTGGCAAATTACAGACACAAAGCATACAACATGCTTTTTGGTCATTCACAGCATGAAAAATATCATTTATGCATAAGCAATACTATGTATGCTTTCTTGAATAACTGATGCAATTCCTTAAAGGATATGTCACCTGAGAGCAGCCATCCTCTCTGCTTTAAATGCCATGTTTTGCATCATATTTGAGGAGGGGTTCTTCTTATGCAAAAGAGATCTCAGAATATGTATAAGTTGTCCTGAACAGCTCAAAGCAGATCGCACACACAGTAGGAACAAGCTGCAGGAGAGCATGGCATTTACAACTGACGCTCTTGGTGATGGTTATGCTTATGATTGGGACACAGCTTGGCAATATGCAAAAGTATGGTTCCAAAAAAAAAAAAGATATATTACCGTACATTGTTTGCTGTTTACAAATAAAACTTGCTGTTATCATCTATGAACACCAAGAAGACAATCTGAGTATAGTTTCAATTAGGGCTAGTTGATATGACAAACATTTATATCACCATTTTCTCGACTGTCTGTTTTTGTGTTGCATTTGAGGTAAATAAAACAATCAGCTTTTTTTTTTTATAAAGCTCCTACTTCACTGTGATTGGCTAAATCAGCTGTCACTCACTCAGAGCAGGACAAAGGCTGACCAGTGTTGCCAGATTCTCAGAGAGAAACAAGTGACAAATCCCAAAACAAGTGACCCAAGCCTTTGATAAAAAGAATTTTAAAAATCATTAGAACATGAATTAAACATTAATAATAACTTTTAGACTTAAAATAATGAAAAAAAAAACATATTTCAGTCATAAATAGGTATATTTTCGCCAATCCAATCTGGAAAATTGCAAAATTATTTTATGACTTGAAAAAGAAACTTTCAAAATCATGCCAGACTTTGAAACTCTGAGGATAAGAGAAGTAGGTTGAAAAAATGTCTGTATGCATAAACTGGAGAAATGAAAAAGGGCCCGGTGGCAGAGTGGTATCACTCTGGCCTTCAGCAAGAAGGTTGCTCATTTGCTCGGCTCACCCTTTCTGTGTGAGTTTGCTGTTCCTCCAGTGTCTGGGATGTTTCTGCGGGCACTCCCATTTCCCCACCAACCAATAACATGAAGGTTGAGGAACGCTTGGTGTTGTCGGAGGTTGAGGCTAGGGCTGGGCAATCTGAGAAAAAAAATAATCCCAATTTTTTTTCTCATATCGATCGATCTTGATTTTCGATTCCATTTTGTTTAACCTTGTCTAAAACAAACTGAAAAATGTATTCATGCACATAAACGAAACAAAAACTTAGATTTTTTTGAAACGATAGATCAAAATTCATGGCTCAGTTTGGCTTTTGCTCCAAACTACACATTTTGACTGACAAAAGACTAACTTTAATTTTTCCATTCAAAACCCAAAACCAAATAACCGACAGTTCATTTCGATTCGTTCTCAGTTTCTCAATTGTTTGATTATAGCCCAGCCCAAGTTGAGACGCTGAGGGGGGTTACTGTGTGATGTCTGTGTAAATGTGCTCTATGAATAAACCATTCATTCATTCACTGATGAAGAATCACTATATGACCATTTCATCTAAAAAGCACAAAAAGAGAAGTTTTTGTCGTTTAAAGTTGTGATCTTATATTTATAGAAGGTTGATCATTCTAAAACTGTTCAGAAATAAACCAAATGTTCTGTTTAATTCATTTTTGTATCGATAATGCTCAGATTTTCAATACTTTTGTCTGTCAACCCTGTTAGACGGTGCACATACTTAATCCAGAGGTATAAAGCCAGTGCAGATAGAAGCGACACTCTTGGACCTTATTAGTAAAAACATGCTCGGTTGTGCACAGGCCTTCGTACTGCGCCGGCCTTGACTCTGCTGCTCTACACTCGGCTCCTCTGCCTTGGCCACACTCAGGTAATTGGGGTCATGCAGCTTGTCAAAGAGTTTAATTATTTTCACATTCTGCTGCATATTAAACAGCAAAAAAAAAAAAACGTGGGGCTCTGCTTTTAGGCTGGAGAGAGCTTGATATTATTTCTAGATGTACATTGTGGCTATGAGGTGAAAACAAAGGCTACGCTGAAGGTCAAGAGATGTGAAATATAGTGGTTTGCTTAAATGTCATCGAACATTTAAAAAAACTATATATATTTCACAGTCATTTAAATGAGAACAGTCACAGAAGTTGAAGAAGTCGGATTATAGAGTTATAGATTATAACGTTACACAAAAAGTAAAGATTGACAAAATACATAAACAATACATATATGACTTTGGCATTAGGTAGACTGAAAAACTTTTTATTTACAAAGCCATGTTAAGCTTACTTCTGTAATGGCCAAGAGCTCTGGTGACTTTAACCTGAGGTCTCAGAGTGTTCTAACGTTGTCTTTTCCTTAGAGTCAGAAGTAAGTCGGGGAAAAGTTCTTTCAGCTTTGCTGCACCTACGTCTTGGAATATGGAAGTAACACTAAATACAAGAGGCTTCTAGATGTATGGGCCAGTCTTCATCTTGTAAATGTTTTATAAAAAATGTGTAAGTTTGTTTGTTTTACTTATTGTGCAACCTTGTGGCTTTGTGTTTATCTGAACGTTTTGCTGCCTCTTGGCCAGAGATTTGCAATTTCACTGAGGCTCTCCTGGTTAATGTGCCTCTGACAGGTTGAACTACTCATTTCACTAAAACAAAGTCAAGACCATTACATTCAAGATTCCACTAAACATTTTGCAAAGTTCATCTTAGTTTAGCCATTTTTAGGGTTAAAAATCTACTTTCTGTTCATAGATGATGACACCACGGAAGTTACTTAGCAACCATGTCATAAATTGGGCCAAAATTCTTCTAATGTAACAGGTTTTAACTTCTTGAGACATTAAAATACCTAACAACACCTCAATTTGTTAATTTATGTTTATAGAATCATTATAATAATATGCCTCTGTTTCCTGTTTTTTTCCAACATACAGTATTTTGAAACTTTTCTTCACAAACTTGTTCTTGATTCATGTAAAACTACCATTTATATTTACAACTAGTGTTAATCTACTAAATCAAATTAAAATTGGAAATTTGTAGAAACCTGTCATGCACTTTAAATAAAGATAAAATAAATACATTTTAATTAAAAAAATGCTTACACAGAGGGGTCATCCTTGCCATGTGACACATTCAGAACCAAATCCTCTGGCTGAATGTTACAGTGCTGCTCTGCCAAAGAGTGCAGCAGCTGCAGCCAGTCGATCAATACAATCAATGTGAGCTAATTGATGTTAAAAGCTCGGTAATTGTACCTCACTTCAGGACGGGACAATTATCATGTCAGTGAAGAGAAGAAGAGTGAAGCAGATTTTGTTTTAATTTCTGTTGGAAATTGTTTATGCAACACGATGTTTATTGAATCATGCACTTTTAATGAGCCAGACAAAAGCAAATAGATTTCTGCACGCTGCGCCATTTCTGCTGTTAAATCTGGCTTTTAATGCACAGCTACATATTGACATGGTAAAATGAGAATCCAATGACTTCATTTATAGCACTGCTTTCTGAAACAACAGCCTCTCAAAAACTGTTATATAAACATCTGATTTATAACTTTACACAGATTTTGGTTTAGTACATATGATTATTTTGATTTATAAGCATTTAGAAGGCAGGTCTCATTTTGTAAAATTATTTTTTTGGATCCAGCTTCCTCAGTTCCAAAACCGATTCTCGATATTTGTCTTAAAGTATTTGTCGCCGATACTTGCCGGTATTAAAGGGGACCTATTGTGTTTTTTTACTGTTTAGTAAGAAACTAGAACATATACAGATCAGTATTTTACCTTTTGTTCATTGTAAAACACAAAGTTCATCTAACAGCTTAAAATAGGAACAGCTCTAATGACTTCCTGTTCAAAACTGCAGATCTGATAAGCCCCGCCTCTTCACTTTAAAATGTAACTATAAATAGCAACAGATTTTTAAAAAATATTTTTTATTGTTGGAAAGTGAATATGGGACAGTATTCAACCATATAAGCTTCACTTTGAGTATTAATCTTTTGAGTTATAACAGGTAAATACAGACAAGTGGGAGGGGATAGGTGGTAGGTGAGAACGGGGATTTCTGAGCACGTGAGCTGCACCGGAAGATCAATACAAGATTACTCCAACATGCAGGAATCAATTCAAATAGAACTTTGAGTAAACTAATGATAAGGAAGGCCATTATAACAAGATTAAAAACTTAGAAAAGTGATTGTGACATAATAGGTCCCTTAAACTGACTCAACATAAATGCGTTAAAATCTATGTTCAGATTAGTTACACCGGAAAAACAACAACCGTAAATATTCCAGTCGGTTTAAAATGAGCTGAATGACGTAGTGTTTAACGTGACTTGAGCATGTTTGACAATTAAGTAGAATAAGTTAATTTTGTTAGATCTCAAGAACACATGATGCAAAAAATGTGATATTTTATACTTGTCAGGTTCAAACCAATTGAATACTCAAAAAGGTAAAATACCAGTTCTAGACAAACATTTTCTCATTTAGATGGTCATTTTAAAGTGTGTTTAATTATCAAACAAATATTTGTCCAATTTATCACAAAAAGCAGCAGGCTCCATTATAAAACACATTTTCTTGTTTGAGTTGCTTAATGCACAAATTCTGATATTATATTAAACCTGCCCTTTTTTACAGCATCACTTTCTATGTATTTATTTATTTGTAAATTTATTTTGCAGCATGTTGTTACTGCACGATATACTCGATTCAAAATTGAATCGTGAGCTCATCCCTCTGACAATCTGCTTTCTTAAAGAAATCGTGTTAAAGGGATTTATCAATTCTCGATTTAATCCATCTGTTCAAACACAGACTTTTTTTATTCTAACTGACTTTTCTCAGCCTCAGGATTGTCAAGTTTTCTTACAGCAATATTGGGCTGTTTTTTTTTGTTTTCGTTTTTTCAAAGAATTTTGAAGGTTGTGTTTTTTTGGCCTGCACTGTCAAGTCATAAAAGAGGTGAATTTTGGCTATTTTTCAGGTCTAAATTAAAATAATAATGGGCTTTTAGCATATTTGTAGGTCTAGAAGTAGATATTGATGTAAAAATGTCTAGAAACTTGTTTTGTGATCACAATGTTTTGATTATTTTAATTTTTTTTTTTATTAAAGGATTGATGTCACAGATGAAAATTAACTGTAAGCTAGAATCTGGTACAAGCATCTCTGCCATTGTGCTTAATGTAATTGTACATTGTCCTTAATAAACATTACTTGTTTTGGGATTTATCGCTTGTTTTTTCTCTGAAAATCTGGCAACACTGACGGCTAGATCTAGACATTGACCGTGAAGAACGAACTTTCTAAAAAAGCATTTTGAAAATAGACAGTTTAACGACCGTGATAAAATTGAAATCGTGATATGACTCCAAGAAAATTGTGATATACATTTTTTGCCATATCGCCCAGCCCTACTCGATATTCTATTTTTGCATATCTTCAAAAAACATTAACAATATTATCAAAAATTTGATATATTGGCCAGCTCTAGTCACAACTAAACAACTTAATACGGATACAATTTTAAACATGCGACGTTCTGGATCAACATCAGCCAGTAAATAAGTCTCAAATAGAAACTATTTGCCAAAAAGTTCAGATATTCAATGTTTTGCTGCAAAATGTCCTTCAGTGTAGTTACATAAAAGTAACTGAACTCAATTTTCTTTTTGTAATCTAATTTTTGTCGCATGTTTATACAATAAAATAAATCACAAGACCTTACATTTACAAAGACCTTTTTTTTATTTTTAACCCAATGTTTTTTCCATCTAAATTTTGGAATTTGTTGTTTTTTAATCCACAGAAACTTTAAAAAATCATAAAAAGTAGACTGAAACTCAATGGTATACACATACAGTATGGTCTAATTCACATTTTATATAGTATAGACCTCAAGATTCGACCTCAGTGTATTTTTGATGTTGTTTATAATACTCGGGCGTCATGACAACCAACGTATTGTGAAAAAGACATTGTAGATATTCCACTCAACCGAATGTACTCTATAAGAACAAGTGGGAGTTGCATCATCCTCCTCAAGTGAAAACCACAAACGCTCTTTCATAAATGTTGCCTGTATCAAGTTTTTGAACTATATCTGTGTCTTTTGCTAAGTGTCCTTGAAGGCTTGAATATATAGATTTTAAAAGAATTGTAAAAGTTCTACGTTTGAAAATTGGTTGTGTTGTTTTTATACAGGCCCTTCAAGGTTCTATGTCAGTTTCTTATTTCAAGGCACACTGGTTAAAAATCACTGTACATCCACTCTAAATGACTTCCCACACACCACATTAGCGAGTATTTTATTTGCCGACACTGCGCTGTACGACCCATTGTTCGGAACTAAATAGCCCGCCAAGCCCAGTGACAGCTCGACTCTATCAGAAATAGTCACCAAATAGTAAATCAGAAAAATAAGAGGATTACAAAAGCTCCTGCGGTGAGGACAACTTGAGCTGCCATGGCAACAATCAAGAAACAGAAGAAATGATTCTCCAACTGGAAGTCAAAGTAGGGCACAAAAACGCTGAACCAAACAGTTCTGTATTAGTGGAATTATCAGCTCTGCGGTTTTGGTCGATTTGAGGATTTTTTTTAGCCATTATTTATTTTGGAGGATTCAACCAAGAGAGTGCATAATATGAGAAACCTTTGCAGAATAGAGCAAAATAGGAAAAAAAGATGGAAAGAATGCTGATAAAACTCATTGGTCTATTAATAGAAAATAAAACCTTACCGATATTTTACAAAAAAGCAAGATATTGGCAATAGTCTACAAGAAAAGTGTGACTGATTCTAGACCTATTATGTTTAATGGAGCTTAAATATTGGGTAAAGCGAAGAGAAATCGCCTGCAGAGATCCGCATCCAACACAGTATCACAAGAAAGTGCACACAAAATAGCATTTGACCACAATTTCACGTCTTTTTTGTGTCTATATGTTATGCTACATATTGCACGAAATGAAAAAATGTAAAAATACACTTGAAAATAGCGTGAAAATACACACGAGTTTTGGTTGAAGCCACGGTGGACATTTCTTTTAGTTTGGATTAGGATAAAGATTCCATTAATATTCATAAATAAAAACATGTCCTGTTATGTTGTGGTGTAGAGGTTGCACAGACTCAGACTAGTTGATGACGTCATGAAAAAAAAAGATCCAGGTGATGATTTCACACGGCCTATATTAGAAATAGAAACATCTTAATAATACTGATCACATATTAAGAAAGAAAAAAGCCAAAGCTCTTGGATTTTACAAAGTCAATGTCATCGCTCTTGACAACAACTTGAATACAGCTAAATGAGTCTGTCCACCCTGAACTGTGGAGCGTTCGGTCAGTTCGTTTTAAACTGACGGACACAGACGTAATTTGGTTCACACATCATACAGTTCTTGTCCTATCTCCCAAAAAACGTGTTGACCAAAGACCAAAGAACTGTGTAGATCCACTGAGTCCGATTCAGGAAATGATCCGTGTACTTGGAGCAGGCTGTCGTGTGCTATGCGAGCAGGGGTACAGTGCGCCAAGGGGCGGACACAGCAATACTTAGATGGCGGTGCACCTCTGGACAGGAGAACAGAGCAGAAAGATGTGTAAAGGGTCAGGGAAGCATCAAATACATTACTACATTTCCTGTGTGGTAGAGACTATTCTCTACACACGTATGTCATACTGTATATCGCAGTATTCATGTGTAAAAGTCAAATTTTAGAATATAGTAATATGCAAATGCACTTGCAACCATCAGCTCGTTTTGCTACCATGGCAAACAGCAAATTGTTTCATAAGCGACTTTCCAAATAAAAAAGCCCAAAGTTCCTTTAAAGATGCAGACTATTGGCAACTTTCATCTGATCTCCTAAAACCTTGAACAAAAGTAACTTTGCCCAGACAGAGGAGACTCTGCAGAGGCTAAAACACAAATAATTAAAGAAATAAACATGGTATTTGAAGGGGAACTTGCACTGTAACTAAAAAGCCTGAAACGCATAATTATAACAAGGATAAACGCTGTAGTATATATCGTCAACTATACTGTACTGCAAATGTTCTTTTTACGTGATAAAAATTTCAGGCCATATTGCCCTGCCTATAGGACGAATGATTAAAATGCTTTTTTCATAAGTCAAGATTTGATTTGTCTTTTTAAAGTAGTTGAGCTTGACCTATCTAGTCGATTAGTCAACAAGTCTGTGCAAGCTCTAGTATATATATACACTTTCTTGTGTGATCGGGTTGGTGCATGACATAAATCTTAGACAAGATCACGGACAGAGAAAGCACCAAAAGCCACTTTAGAAGCTGCCAATTCAACTGTCACAGACACAGCTCACATGTACAGGGGAGGGAAGAGTAATTTCATCTAACTTTTGAATTACTTGTTCTAGCTCAATGACATTTGGGCAGCTTCACAAAAACAAAAGTCAACTGATCACCGACTAGAATTTCCTCCATATAACTAATCTTTCCAGTGTGCCTCCCCAGTCTGAGTGTGTGTCCCAGCTGGGCAGAGCTCTAGCGCACACACACACCGGGATCACATCAAACCCTTCCACACACAGGAGCTGCCATTGATGAGTCCTGTGGCCACACGTCCGGCACAGATACAGCTCTGGACAGGCTTTCTTTATCCGTGCTGCCAGCTCAGAGAAACATTTTCCTGCCTGTGTTTGACGGCTCTTCATGAAGAAGCCCGATCACGTGACCTCCGCAGAAATGAGCTGTCACAACCCCCGAGGACGGCCCACAAAAGAGATAAGTGTAAGCCCCTTTTGGACATGTGTTACCCTTGAGAGCAGAAGAGGGGTTTATTCAGCTGGTTTGGTCGTCATTAAGGCTGTAGCAAACCAAAGACATTGTTGGTTAAATATGCAATAAAAGGGATTGTGGTAAAAATCTAACATCCATAATACAAGTTACAATGTTTTAGATTAAACATAAAATATTAAACAATTTGCACATTTCAATTACAATAGAGTTGGCAGATATTGACAAAAACCCGAAAGATCTCAATAGTTCTTTGACAGATCTCGATACCAATATTCAGACAATAATATTTCAAACCAAGCATCAAACTGTCTTGAAGTTTAGAAAAATTTGGCTTGGCTGGGTTGACAATTACAAATGTTTGACCCAAACTGCATTCACAAGACACAATTCAAACTATTCATAAAGAAAAAACAAAAAATAAAAACAGCTACGTGAGATTTTGATGTTAAAAATTTCAGAATAAGTTTTGCAGTGTGCTTTTTAACAAATACAAATACTGGTCAACAAGACAACAATGAGTGATCAGTTCAATAAAATATCACTATTTATTTGAACATTTACAAGGTACTTTTCTTTTTTTTCCCCCACAGCCTTTTTTGTTGCCTTTTTACTACAAATGGAGCTAAGGAGCGAATATTCAGCCTCAAACACTATACCTCTATCGCCTCAGCAATCATCTCACCTGTCTATCATTTCAGGCTAAATCACCCCTGTGCAGCCCATCCAATCAGCTTCAGCTCTTCCTCTCTCTCAGCCTATCAGCACACAAGGGCCATATTCAAAAGAGCAGCTCAATCTCCGCTCTTTGCTTTAGCTCTCGCAATGGTCATTTCGCCGCATCGCAACCTTCCTCCACCCCATCTTCCCCTCAACTTCTACCTTCTCCCTCTACACCACCACACAGCCCTTTTGGCACCCTAGGCAAGATTTCATTTGGACCCCCAAACACCACCTTATTTTTATTTATTTTTTTAAATCTGAATATAATTATGTATATATTATGTATATCTATTAATGTTTAGGCAAAGAAAATAGATACAATTTTCTATTATCAGTATATATTTACCCATTAATGCGTCTTGTACAATTGCTAAATTATGCATGATTTTAAACTATGTATTATAAATCCTCACCAGTATTTTAATTGTTTGAGGGTGTGGCCCCAGCTCAGTGCTCCCTTTTGAACACAGCCTATCAGCTTCATCCTCACTCTGGATTTTGTGAAGTCTGAATTTGTTGACAGAACAAAAATTCTTGTGTTTTATGAGATTTCTACCACCACGGTAGTTTACACGATTAAATCTGCAGTTTTATAAGGTTTTTGTGGTCATTACTCCATGAATATGTGTCCTATTAAGACGAAATAAAAACTGGCTAATAGGTTATATGTTGTAGAACTTCATACATTTTTTAAGAGCTGCATTTTGGCGCCCTCACCACTAGATGGCACCCTAAGAAACAACCTAGTTTGCCTATGCCCAGGGCCGGTCCTGCCGCCACATGTGTCTAGGCTCTGAGGGGAAATCTCCTACTACAACAGCTCATCATTTATCGCATGCTCATTGTTTGCCAAACCTGTATTGATAAATGTCATCATTAATTGCATAATTTTGTCTGTCCAGATTGAAATGATATTCTCGATATTCTGCTTTTGCATATCCTAAAAATAATCACAATATTGTGTTGTCTGTAGTCTTGTCAGTAACATTTTATCACATTCATTCTGGTGTAAGTTCAATGTTTACCTGAGTTTATTCTTGAAAAATCCTTGTTTAAAAAAAAAGACAGTACGGGCCTCCAGTGGCAGAGACATGACGCGAGAAAGGGGTCGTCAAAGGTCTGCTGACAGATTTGACACAAACAGATGGCTCACCAGATTGTATTCAACATCGTCTTTACTGAGGAGCCAACGAAAGACTATCAAGAAAACCACCATGTTCTTGAACTGTTTATGTTTTGAAAATTTAGTTATCAGTGCACATAACCTGCACTAAACGAACCAAGTTTAATATTTTACAAGCGGGAAGAAATGAAGTGAAGATAGGGTCATTAATTATTGGAATTATTCAGGTCACAATACAACTACAAGAACTTAAAAAATTTCAGAGGCAAACTATTTGGCCTGGTTCATCTGCCTGTTTTTGTGACACTAAATATGAATAATGTGGCATCTTTATTTACAAGTTACTTCACCTGCAGCCTCGATTTCGGCTGCAGTCAAACACATGAATGTAAACCATGACCAGACAGTTGTATAGTATTTTTAGAAAGCGCGTGAATCTGGGATAAGCAGCATAAGCCTGTCCAGGTCACAATGGGTCAGCTCGACACAGACACAAAGCCAATCTTCCCGTCCAGCTTTAGCACAGTGTGGCTCTGGCTAGTGCGCACAAACGTGTGAAAGTCAGGCCGAAAGACACAGCGTAGTACAAATCACACAGAGCATCTTCTGACCTGATGATGGTTGAGGTGAGATTTATTTCCATTCAGTGATGCATTACAGGATTGGGATGAGATGGGAGATTGTGATCCTCTAACATGGCTTCCTCTAACAGTGTCTCAATGAGGTTATTCGAGATGTTCATATTGTCAGCTGATGTCAGTATATTCAGCTGTACTCATAAATGTACTCATTTCTGATTTCAATAAAGCAATGAAAATAAAAAGTGTCATGCCGTTAAAAATTATTTGATAGTTTCAACATGAATTTATTTGCATATTTTTTTATCAAGCCCTTTTCTCTTTTATTAGTCGCAGTTCTGGTCTGAAAATACTTTGTTGACGTCCAATTCATTCTCTATGGAAAATTAGCTGAAACGCACTCAAATAATTTAATATTGAATTAACACAAAGCAGACAACAAGTGACAACCAGACAATCACATGCAGCATGTTAAGACCTTCACATACGAGGTAAATATTTCACCAGTGAAAACATGTGTTATAAAATGTGCTGCTTGTGTCTCAAAGCTAATGCTAATCTAGATTTAATGGGCCTGGTATTGCCAACAGCATTCCTATACAACATGTATTCCCATTACAGAAGTCACGATACGATACGTATCTCGATACATGTTTCTCGATACAATTCTCTCAATACGAAACATAAAAATACAAAAGATAAATATTGTATATTACCTGTAGCCTAAAAATGCTTTCAACATATTTTTGAGTGCAGGACTTAAAATTAATGCTAAGAATGTAATGTAGAATGACTAAATGCAGAAAAATTGTGTTTTCACGATCTTTTTTATGTTTGATACAAGTGTCTTATGGAGAAGTCACTTTCAGCTCAACAGTTTGAGCCTTAAAGCTGGTAGCGCCGCCTATGGCTGTCAGTTTTTTGGACACAGACTGTTAATAAGTTGTTGCTTCATGTTCATTCACCGCTGCATAGCTGTTTTAATCTTTAGTTTTTCTGAAAGCCTTAAGGTGTTCATACCGCTAACATGTTTTAAGTAAAGCAATTGACTGTAAAACACAGAAATATGAACCTGGCTCACGCCAGATGGATATGTGTTGAACTCCTATCTGAGTTCTCACTATATCCATCTGGGACTTTACTCACTGAAAGCGTTTGAGGCTTTAGTGAAATACTTCGAGCTGATTGGGTGAGTGGCCTACCTTATTTGAGCTTAGCCAATCACAGCAACAACTCGTAGTGGTGTATCCAATGTCCTCGTAAACTAGAACAAGTACGTGTCACACATACTGCTCCTCTTTCAAAAAGAAATTACACCGTATTTCTGCTAAAACCGCATCAAAAGCAGCAGAAAACACGTACATCCACGGAAGCCACCATCTTTGTTTAGCTTGAATTAGACTTGGCGGCGGCGCCGGGGCGCTAACAGCCAAGTTAGCCTGCAGTGCTACAATGTGATTGGGCCTCAAAACTACACTGCTGTGATGTGAGTGGGCTGAACCACCGCTGGTTCGAACTCCCAAACCAATTGGGCGGCTGGAAGGCCAGATGGTTTATCTCATGTTTGTGAATTCACAAATATCGCGAGATAAACTATCTGGCTGGCCAAATTACAGAAATAACCTATGTCCCAGAAAAGTCCTGGGTTAGACCTGGTTGAGTTCTTGGTTGGTCCTGACTGATGCTGCTTCAGCTCAGCTCTTCCTGATCCAAGCTACCGTAAGTTTTCTAAAAGAACTTCTGTGCTGTTGTCTGTGAATGCTGGTGACTTGACATGGTCCCCAAACAGTGTGTTTAGTGCAAAGCCCACTGTATTAACACAGCGTAGACCTAGGACTGCACTCTGTTTACTGGGAAAGAAGAAAAATTGCACACAAAAAAAAGTACAGCATCACTTTTTTCATTTTTATTGTAAATGAGCTCTATTTTTTTAGTAAACAACAAATATGCATCTATTTCCAGATACTACTTTCAATTATCTGATTGCTGCTACTTTTGACAATCCTATTGTATTTGATCACATATACACCTGATCAACTGTACCAACCCAAAGCCGACTTTTTGGCAGTGTATATTGTGGAAGATGGAATATTTGATTGTTTCCACAGAGCTTTATCGTTTTACCATCTAGTAATTCACTGCATTCAATTTTCTTCCTTTTTTGCGACGGTCCACGTAGCCAAACCTGCCGGTCCCCGCGGTGTGTCTCTGCACCTTTGTGTGAAGCAATTACCAAGAAAAACAAGCCGCACTTTTAATGACTTATTTTAGAACTATTTAATTAAGTTGCAACTCCATTTCTCATGTTCAAGCCTCAGTGAAAACACTTAATACAAAAGGCCAGATTGTCTGAGTAATAAGGCTGCAATTTCCTCGATGCAAAAGTAAATTATTCATTGTAATTTGTTTGCATACAAATATGAAAAGCGAAGTTTTTGCTTTGTTTTCAGTCAGCGGGTTTACTTGATAAGGTAATAAATAAGGTTTTGCATGTTTTTTTTTTTTTTACATTGATATCTGTATATGTATAATTTAGCATCTCATCTTAAAGCTGGGGTACCAAACTTTTGATTTGTAGATAAGCAAACTGTCTTTTCTATCAAGAACTATATTGTGAATGCAGCACTAAGTGACAAAATCAGACTTCTGCATACTCTCTGAGGGTTTTTTATCATAGATTACCAAGCATGCTCTGATTGGCTGTGCTTGGGTGGTCCACTCTTGTTTCACTTTGCGATCTGTAAAAAGATGTTCTTAAGCTATTATTGCTGCTTAAATAAATACATAATGGATATTAAACATGTGCAAAGAGATAGTAGATGAACATTTTAAACTACTTAACTTTTTTTGCAACGTAAAAATATGGTGCCTTAGCTTTAAAGGTGGGATAGCTGATTTTTACACTGCAAACACGATTTGAGTTTTAAATCTGACGACTTCCTCTCAGAAATCCTTAACACGTGATTAATATCGACATGTATTCATTTGGTTGCATTTATTGCCTCTAAATGTCTGTGTATGAACAAAAAAGTGAAACTGGGGAGGGCCACCCAAGCGCAGCCAATCAGAGAGCAGCATTCAGCTCCTGATTAGAACTAAATTTCTATATTACCAGTTCAGACTGTACTCAGAGGTCTAATTTGTTCACAAAGTGTGTATTTACTACATACTTTTTAGTGGAAAGCACAAAGTTTACTAATTTACGACTGATAAAGTTAGCTACCTCACCTTTAAGTACAATACAGACACAAGAGCAAAAAAAAAACAACAGCTCAAAATCAGGGCTGCAACAAGTGAATCAATTAATCACAACTGATTGATTATTGAATTAATCATAAACTATATTAGGTGATCAAATACTCATTAACTGTTTTAATATGTTTTATTTCACCAATTGGGCAGCAATGACATAAAAAATGTGTAAATTTGTCGCTTTTACCAAAAAAACCTTTTGTGTTACTAGTAAGCACAAATTTTATCTTTAAGTCGAGTGATTCAGAAAATTCTACCAATGATATTTGCCAATGGAACTATATATTTATGTGATTATTTCAAGTACACTATCTATTTTTGCTATTTTCAATTGAGGAAATGCTTTGCTCTTCTCTAAAACTACACATTTTTCTGATCGTTCCACTGGCAAATCATTTTAAGGCAGTAAATCTTAATTAAGTCATTTATGAACTCATTTTTCTCTACACAGCTTAATTCTATATCACCATAAAGTAAAAACCTTTTACCATGCTGTAAAAAAAAAAAAAAAAAATCTCAAATAGCAACGCAAAAAAAAGAAACATCTACTGAAAAACACTCTCAAGCAATTAAAAATGTGATTCATGCAGACAAACTTTACTTCTGTACTTTGTTACTTTCCACTTCTGCACAAAAAAATACAGCTTTAAGATTGCTCTAGCTTGTTAGGTTTCCATGGTTACGCTGCCCTAGATGGTCTCAGTGATTATAATTAAGCAGCTCTGATCCTGTGCCATAATCAAGGCAGGGCGCGAGAGCGAAGGGGGCGGGGTTAATCTGTCTGGGGGCGGAGGGGCGGGACGACGAGGTGATTGGGGGCAAGAAAAAGTCTGTTACTCAAAGCTGGCTAAGGTTTACGCCAGGTGGTCTCAGGTAGATACTATTGTTGTGTTTTGGCTAAGCAGCAGCAAGGTTTTGAGATGAGAAAACAACTGAGGTGGGTAAAAAATGTAGTAAAAGTATAGTTACTTATAAATGCATTTACTCAAGCAAAAGTAACAAGTAGACCTAAAAAGAAATTGCTCAAGAGTAAAAAAGTATTATTGAAAAGTATTGAGTAACTGTTGAAACGTAACATCTTGTTTATTTTCTTGTTTTATTCAGACAATAAAATAAATAGTGCAAATTCTGTTTTCAAATGAACTTGACCGATTATGAATGTGTTCATGATTTATGTGTTTCTCAAATTAGACGTAGAGTTTTTGTCTGCTGACATGTCCGTGAGTTTTGGCGAGCAGAGAAGCATTACGTAGCTGTTCTTTTGCGCTTTCTTCAAGAGAAACATGGTTTGAATATGAGGCCACGGATGTTCACCAACTTCGCCTTCGTCTTCTGTTGTGTCCTTTTCTTCGACGCAGGCATTCACTTCTGCCATTTTCACTGTTTACTTGTTTTTACCGCAGCTACAAATGTTGATAAAAAGAACGGGAATGAGTCAACTTTTGTCAAATATAGCGGAGTAAGAGCAGCGTTAGTTGGTCATAAATTTACTTTATGCAAGTAAAAAGCACAAGCAATTAAAAAATATACTCATAGAAGTACATTTTATTCAAAACGTTACTCAAGTAAGTGTAACGGAGTACATGTAGCGCGTTACTACCCACTCTGGAAAACTAACATGATAAAATCATCAGTGGTAGACAAAGGGTTTGGCTATGACAAATATGATGTGCCTTTAATGGAATATGAGACTAATTTACTGGTTGATGTTGATCCAGAAAGTCTCAAAATGTTTGATTTTGTATCCAGATGAGTTGTTAGCCGTAATTTGCACTATACATAATAGCTAATAACATTGTAGGACCAATGTCTTATGTTTTGATAAGAAAAATAAGGTATTATAGGTACACTAATATCCGTTTATATCAAGTATCGGCAGATGCTTAAAGCCCAAGTATTGGAATCGGTATAGAACAGAAAAAGCTGGATCGGTGCATCACTACAGGATAGGAAATGACATTGAAACAATGCATCACTGCATCCAGGTTATTAGCATTACATTATTGGCTTATTAAATTATCATCATTGTTTATTGTTCTTTTATCTAATAGTTTTAAGTTTGCACCTCTCCCTCATTCAGTCCTGTCATTCAAACTGCGTCGCCATAGTTACTCACACACCGAGGGGAAAGGGGCGGGGCCTGCTGCTTTGGGGAGACAGAGCTTTAACTTATGTGATAAAACCTCACAATAACTTACAGTATGAGCTATGTAGCTTAACACTCGAAACAAAATGAAAGCAAATCAGACGCTAGATTGTGCGTGAGATCTGAAAGCGGCGAAACAATAATCTGATAACTTTTACAGATTAAGCTGTATGAATCTCTTCAGAGACGCTCCCCACGACTGTTAATACGTGAGAAAGAGTCACTAAACGGGCTAGGTTTCGTTTTGTCTGTTCTTTGTAAAAGTCGTGAAGACGACTCTGCAAAGCTGTTTAAATTGTCCACTCAGTCACGGCGAACTCGCCTCCATTTTACCATTGAAATTTTTAAAACCAAATTAATTTGAATTATCACCACGCTTTGTGTTCAGCCCAATTTATTTATGTTATTGTTTCACTGTCTAAAAGTAAAAAGTTCAGAAATGCAGTGGTTATTCTCTGACATGCTGTGAATTTCAATTACCGTTAGCTAAATGCTAACGGTAGTTGTAGCCAACACACATTGACAAGTTAACATTAAAAGCTCAGCCCACATTACTAAAAGAAAGCAGATGAATAATTGTGTGGGGAAAAAAGGTAGACTACATAATAATCCAGATTCATAAAGTAACTCACACAACTGTCGCTGCTCCTCTGAGATGTGCCAGGCAGAGGATGGTTCAGACTGAGACCGTGAGAATTCAGATTCCACACTTTTACATCAGGTCATGTATATTGAACAACATTGAAATACATTGTGGTTTAACTAAGGGATAATAAAATGTCTGTAAAAGTTTTCCCTGAATTTTACATTCTGTAATTCTCCAAACTCAGATGTAGTTCTAGTCCTGTGTAAATGTGTAGGACTCTGCGGCTGTCATTGAACAGCTCTGGTGTTTGTCAGGGTGAAAAGCGCTCTCCGGAGCCCTTTTTGGTGAAGTTGTGAAAACAAGACACAACGAACAAGAAACCAAGCCTCTGCTCCAGTCGTCCGGATGTTTCCGTTTTAAGGAACTTTTTCCGGACTGTCGGAGCAATCCGGAGGCCTTTTTGGTGATGTGAAAACAAGACACAACAAACAGGAAACCAAGCGAGCGCGGGTGAAGAGAATCCGGTGGTTTTCAAAATACAAACATTACGTTTCTACTACTACAATAAGTACGTCAAAATGCTCGACATGTACGCGACTATTGAACACACAGGATGTAAACAAACGTCCCGTACTTATTCATTGTGTGGCGAAAAATCCAACAGAAAATGAAGTGACGTGAAAGAAGTCCAAAACTGTCTGACTGTTTGTGTATGTGATGGTGAACCAAAGACAAATTTCCACTTTGGTGGACAATAAAGTTAAAGTTAAACTCGGAGCAAGTGTTCTTTGTTTACATACACATGTGCCAGAGATTGCCCGAAACTCCAAAGTGAATCCCCGTGAACTCATGGTTCTCGCGAGGCCACCAGAGTCCGTACATACGCATGCATATTCTGGTTGCACTGTGAGTGACCACCGGACCCAGACGGATCTGGATCTGGACAGGAGGCAGTGTGAGCCCGGCGTCAGTCATTTTGCTGATTGGGTTTTTAGAGCTTTTTAGAGCTTTTTATTTGTGTGTATTAACATTTTTTATTGATCCAGAACATCTCATAATGATTGAAATGAACTCCAATAAAAACATGACAACAACAAGTCTGCTGTTTACTTCCTCTGACTGAGAAATGACCGTGGAATCATTGAACTGAAACAACACTGTAAAACAATTCTATACTATATTTCGATGCTGTTCCAACCCTGCTACTAAAACAAACTTCCAGGTGTGAATTTGTGCCTCGCCATTTGGGACAGCAGTAATTCACTTCTGTATAACAACAGACTCATGTTCTCAACAACGGGGAAATGGGCTCACAAATCCGATCTAAAACCAATTTGAACAGCAGCGTCATCATCATCATATGCCCAGCGGTGGAGCTCTGACTTTGGCCTGACCTGACATTTGAGGACAAAGCACCGCGTCACACAGAGGTACAGAGGAAAAACATGTTCAAAAACAAGCTGGGTGAAAATAAAGTCTCCGTGTTTGCCCGTGCCACACGCGCAGCAGCACTGATGGGAATTAAAACAAATGACTGGTGCTCCCGTGGGCTTGCATTTTTAAATATCCATCGCTCTCTGGCAACACTCGCAGACGCCCGAGGAAACAGATTTCCTATCAGGCCGACAAATGCTGCAATATTGTTAGAGTCCTTAATGGCTTTATTACATGTAATCTAATCTTGAGAAGGGTAAAAATCTGGAAAACTACAAGTTCATTACACTGTCTGCTTATGACGAATCTCTTGTGCTGTTTTAAGAGCAGAAAACATAAGTAATATCGCATTACTGCAACCCAAAACCTCAGCGCTAACAAGCTCATATCAATATCAAGATGTCTTTATTTAAGGGACTGTACCTGATTTTTGCATCCTAAAAATGTAAACAAACAGAAATAATTAATTTTAACCTTTTTCCTTCAGTCTACATGATTTCCTCACGTAGCTAATGCATTCTGAGCTTCAGAATTGTTCATCATGATGAGTTTTAATGTTTTTTCACAGCTTTTAGCAGCAAGGTGAGTCACTATGCTAACAACAGTTAGCCACAATGCTAAAAACAAAAACAGAAAAAGTTGCACACAAACGGGATTTTATTAGACATAGACAGGATTTTGTGGACTAATTTCCACCTGATACATTAACAAGGCATCAGTGCTAGGAGGAAATTGCTTTTAAGTTATCTTGTTGCAAAAAAATTGAGTACAGTCCCTTTAAAGCTATACCAAACTGAAAAAACACACATTTAAAAAACTAACCGATGGAGAAACTGGGTCAATCACGAAATAACAGACAAACTAATCACATATGGATTGCTTTAATGTTCAAAATATTGATTATTATGTCATGTCAGGTGAAGTTTATGTATCTGTCTGGCTCTGTCTGGATATGGTTGGAGCATACTTCTTGCAGCAGATTTTTTGCAGTCATAAAAACAAAAAACAGTTACGTTTATGCATTGTGGCCTCCTAATCATGCAACATTCTGAGTTATTAAGAGCGTTTCACAACTTTCAGAAGCCTGAGTAGCTTTGCCATCGTGGTTAGCATGCTAACGGCGCACTTCCTAGTTCTGGAAAAGAAAAGGTTCAATGGATCCATTTACTGTTAGTAAAAAAAGAGGTCTGCTCGCACAAATCACAGCAAACTGCACCTGTGTGGCATTATTTAGTGCTGATTTCTACAGAAGGTTATTGCATGAAAGACTTTGAGCTTTTACTTCCATGACTCTGGGCAAATCGATGTACATGTTTTGCTAAGTCGTTAGCAGCTAGCTAATAGCCTGCAGAAATCAAGAGTGCAAACCTACACATTAGGAGAAGTCAGAGTTCCGTAAGAAGTCATTGTTGGGTTTTCTAAATGTTTAGTGTCTTTAGTACTACGTACTTGTTTAGTAAGTTATGGGGAAACTGCAGAGGGCACCAATCAGCACCTGCCCCTTTTAACAACGTAGGCTCTGAGTGGGTCTATACCAGTGATTCTCAATCTTTTTACACCATTTATCATATTTAGCTCTCCAATTACCACAAGATCAAAACTCTGACTATTTCAGGCCTAAATTAGAGCAAATATTCAAACACCACAGGGCTTCAAAAATCACCAAAGCAGGGCTGGACGATACGGCAAAAAATATAAATTACAGACAGATTATGGTTTTGATTTTTATCACAATTCTTAAGACTATTTTCTGTTTGAGGTAAATAATATCATCTGCTTTATGATTGGTTATAGCTGTCAATCACAGAAGGACAAAGGCTGAGCAGAGTTGCCAGATTTTCAGAGAGAAACAAGCAACCAAGCTTAAAAAAAAATCTCCCAAAACAAACAACTTCAGGACTTCAATACCATTTTTTTTTTTAAATCTACTAGTTTTAACTTTGTGTGCCGCCTCTAAATAAGTGTTTATTTTTGTCATATTATGATAGTTTTTATAACATTCATAACGACTTTTAGACACCAAAATACCATGTTTCAGTCAGAAATTTTATATTTTTGTAAATCACTCCTGAAAATTGATAAAATTAATCTCTTTTATGACACAAAATTCATAAGAGACTTTAAATAAGAAGCCGACTTAACAACTCTGAGGATAAGAGCAGTAGGTTGCAAAAAATACACTGTATTTGAAGAGACAGGTAATCACAATATGACAATTTCATCAAAAAAGAAGAGGACGTGACAATTCAATTTGATCACAATATTGCCCCGCCCTAGACCAAAGACAACCTGAGTACACGTACCACACGTTTAGAAACACTGCTCTATATTACTGTAGTGTTGTCACGATACTAAAATTACAAACTAGATTGGATACTTGGGGAAAAAAAACTCAATACTCAATACCAATTGTGCTTTTATTTTTAATGTTATTATCAAATTTTAATGTTATCAAAATAATCACTTATTGGAATATTAGTTTATAATTAACTTGATTTATGAATCTTTACATAAAGACTGGGCTGTTCCCTTATCAGACACATTTGCTGTTTGTACAGGATATAGAGACTATACTGTATGCAGTGTTTGATATTACATTCCAATGGTTCAGAGAAGAAGGGGCAAGCTTAGCATATGCAGCGAAAGAACAGGGCACAGCGGTTGCAGCTTTTCTTCCGTTTGAAGAGTCTGCCTCCAATTGTTTTTTTAATATTAGTTTATTTATTTACGAGAGGGAAGATACTTATACAACACAGAAACACATATACATGCACTAAAATAAACATGAAAACATTCACATACATACCGTACTTGCACACATACAAACATAAACCAATACATAAATGCATACATACAGTACATACATATATACAAACTGCAGACTTACATACATACACACTAGTACAAATACTGCAAATACACATTTTTACTGTCAATCTATTTCATTGCCTTACAAAGAGGATCACTTTACTTATTTGATTTTACTTATTTATTTATTTTTAATAATTTTTTGATTAAAAATGTTCTATTTATATTATTATTAAATTATTTATGTATTCATTTTTATTCATTTGTTATTATTCATGAATTTAATTGATTTAATTGAGGATTAGTTAGGAATGTTCCCAGGAACTCCCACGTGCCAAGAGCTTCTTCAACATTACATTCAACTCTGGCCGCTGCTTTCTCCAACATTATCATGTCTAGTGCCTGTGTGCACCAGTCTAAATGTGTTGGTCTATCAGCATCAACCCATTTTTTTTATTAGTTTTTTAGTTAGAATACATAAAGATAAAATCACATTTTTATTTTTTAAAGAAACATGACTGAACTTGTGCAAGTCCCAAGAATACATGTTTGTGGCGTTATTGACCCTATTTTGTCCCGCCCACTTGGCTTGGAAATGCACTTCCTGTTTAGCTCTGTTAAGGTAGCTAACGTGTTTGTTTGTCTGTCTTGTGGGGCAATTTTAATTAAATATAATGACAGTTAAAATAAACCCATCGACTGAAATCTACAGGCTAAATGCAGCTAAACAGGAAGTGCATGTCCTAGAAAAATAGGCGGGACAAAATAGGGTAAATAGGAATGTTTATATTAGCATATAAAAACGGCTTCTTTACTAGTTTTAAGCCATAGATCTTTTATTTTTTTACATTCTTTTACATTTGACTTATAATAAACTAAATTCAATGATAATGACTAAAAGTACAATTAGTGACAGTTTGGAGGGTAAAGACGTGATTTTTGTTGTCAGATTATTTACCGCGAGGTTTGCGCCGACTTTACTAGACACAAATATGTTTTTGAGAACTTAACCTGACGTTTCT
The DNA here is from genome assembly GCA_038363315.1 of Mugilogobius chulae. NCBI lineage: Eukaryota > Metazoa > Chordata > Actinopteri > Gobiiformes > Gobiidae > Mugilogobius > Mugilogobius chulae. Next base: position 418,010 of record JBBPFD010000414.1, read on the forward strand.
CCGCAATCAAAGGCTACAAACATAATTCAAAGACTGACAGAGAGTTCACACTTTTGCTGTATAAGTATGGAAAAGAGCTCTGGGGCAAATCTTTCTGCTGCAGTGTCTGAAATGAAACGTTTTATGTGACGGATCGATAGTATCAAGGATCGATACCAGTTTTAGTATCAATTAGTATTGGGGAATTGATTATTTTGACAACTCTATTTTACTGTAGATGTAGACAGGGAAAGTTGTCAACAAACATTATAATAATCAAGGACAAAAATAAATAAATAAATAGTCGACAAATATAATCAATTACAATGAACCCAGATTTTAAAGTTGCTTCCATCTTTGTGTGATCAATCATACATCAACTTTCTCAAAATGTCAGTCAGTGTCTTGTTGCTCTTCCTCATCTGTGTAAATGTCCCACTAAATGTGATCATAAGCCCTACTTATGAATGCATTTTGTACTTCGGAGTAGCTCTGAGCGGGCCCTTGAGGAGCGCGGACATGAATGATTGCTTGTAGAGGATGGATGAGGCGGGAGCGATGCCAGGACGGGGCGTCTCTTGACTGGGACGGAGCGGGACACGGAGAAGCGAGGTGCATGTTAATCACCTCAGGAGCACCAGGACCAGCACTGCAGATGTCCGGCCCACAAAGGAGCATTCACGGAGGACGACCTACCATGGGATTGTCTATGTGGCTTCATTTATATTAATAAACATGCAGCATAGGCCACTGAAACATCCTTCTGCAGCTAACATTATGTGTAAAATGTGGATTTATTTGCTTAATAAATAAAACAACATATGACAAGCTCTCTTTACATGACTTAGTTTGGCAATATAGTCTCTGTGGGAAGAAAGAAATGACAAATAAAAGCAACATTCAACCAAAAATACAAACAATTTACAAAATGTTAAGCAAGTTGAATCATTCAAAATTTTGCGTTTGATCTAAATTTAATGCACCAACACATTTTTAATAAGGCATTACACAATCATTCTAAGTTTGTATAACATCAAAATGTTTGTTATTTTGACCATTATAGAAGAATTGCTCAAATTTGACATCAAATGCTGTACTTTTTGTAATTTGGGTCAATCTAGCGGGAAGTCCGAAGGCCAAAAAAGTTTGTGAAAGGGGCCACAGCTTGGACAGACCTGCTGTAGGCCAATAATATTTAATATAAATTAGGATCAAGTACCTAAAATTAGTTGTAATACAAAAAGTGAATGAGTTATCAAATTTTACAAAGTGAACGCAGCCAATTTACATAAACTAAAAAGTTTGAGTACACATTTTAACACATTTCTGTTGGACTGAGGAAATATCGTTCAAATATCGCCATCGAGAAATGCCCTAAAAATATTGAGATATTTATTTTTGTCGCACAGCCCTACTCATGACTGGTGTAAGATTAGGTCTGAGCAATTGCAACTGTAAACACTATTGTGAATGCTTAATGTCATTTATAGAACAATGCTTCAAAACAAGCTTATTAAAAGCACAAAATAATAGGTTATGATGTCAATGTGATATATCTGCAGGTAGTCGAATAAAGACAGAGAGATGTCAGTTTGGGTTCTAAAATTTCAGACTATTGTATTTCAAGTGAAGTGGCTATTATAAACTGATGTAAAGAAGCATACTGACTTATACCGCAAGTACATTTGTAAAAATCTAAGATGAAAGTAATTTATTATTTATGTTCAATTCCAAGTATCAGGCTTCACTGGATTCAGTCCAAAAAAAAAACCCCAAAAAAACAATAATTCTCAAGCTCAATTATCACTTTGACTATTAATGTGTCAGAGGATATGAATCGCATCACTTCTGCTCTAATTGACTTAGCAAACACATTATCTTTTTCCTATATAGCATGCTGCTGCTCAACAGCCCCTGTGTGTACCCGGCTAATGAAATGCTACACTGACCATGAAACTATAATGAGAAAGGTATATAATAATTAACACTACACTGGCTCTCAACAGTGCTACCTAGAGAATTAACTGAGACACACAAATAAAATATAATGTATTTATTTGACACAAATTACAACCAGATAATCACATGTTCAGACCTTCACATACGAGGTAAATACAGTACTTCACCAGTGACAAAACTACACACTTTTATAAACAAAAAGTCTTTTCTTGATGAAGTATTTAACTCGTGGTGTGTGAAGCTCTGAACTTGCTGCAGTGATTCAACAATGTAGAAAACAGGACAATACGTTTTACTGTGATACTTTAATATAAATCTAAGGCTGGATTAGCACTTTCATTCATTCATTTTCATGCACTAGTTTCTGACTTTCACCAAACTGAAACTGGGACTAACTGCAGCATATATAAACATTTATTAAACTTTATAGAACCTCTACACAGCTGTGAAAAAGCTCGAAGCTCAAGCGTGGTTTTCGACTGTTCGTCAAACAATTACAACCACTGAAACCAAACTAAACCCAAACTATCTTCAGCAAAGCATGAAGACGTTTCGAGTAGCGGTATTCAGGAGCTTCAAAACTCAATCAAGCTGTTGAGATTAGCTACATTTCGTGTCTTTACGCTAACTCTTGTTACCGTACCGACACGGCTAAGCGCGTCTTTATTTTCCCCAACGAAGTTATGCCACTTCTTGGTTAGCATACCTTTCCCAAATCCAATCTTAGCCAAATTAATTTAACCTAACCCTAATCCTAACCTTACCCAAATCCCTTAAGTAAATATCTCAAATTATTAACTTTTGCTAGCATAGCCACCAATGCAAAGTGATGGTGTCTGGCATAACTGGGTTGGGAAAAAAAAATCAGGCGTTCGAAGCTGTAACGTTGGCGAAAGCAGCTCAGGAGTGGTTGAGGTGGTGAGTTTTTTCTTTGCATTTTTTGATTTCGCGTTTTACGTTGTCGTTGCGCGTCTCCATCGCCTTTATCTCTTCCTCCTGGCGTTGTCGCGTGAGCTGAAGCAGTTCTGTGCGTTTTCGTACAGAAACGAGTTCCGTCTGCAGTGTCTCGTTTTCCTGATACAGCGTTTTGAGTCTTATTTCGCGCTCTACGTTTTCCACATTGTAACGCCCGATGTCGCCGACTTGTTTGAGTAATTTCTCACAGCTTACCTCGAGGGAGATCTGTAGTGCCCGTGCTGCCTTTTTCTCCGATTTAAGCATCTCCACGTACTGTTTCGACTCTTTCTTTTTAGCAATATAACTCTCTAACTTCAGCTGACGTGTGTACAAATTTAGTTTTTTTCTTATTTGTTGTCATGGATCTGTTTTCTTTTTTTGAAGTTTCTTTTTTCTTTTGCATTTTTCTCTAATTTTTTTTAGCCGCTTTTTTTTTTTTTTTTACTTTTCCTCTGATTTCTCGTTTGCTTGTCCTTTCTGTTTGTCTGTTTTTTTTATTTTTTTGTTTTTTTTTTTGTTTTTTTTTTCGTCAGTTTTTCATGCACTAGCTTGTTTTCTTTATCTAAAGCAGCTACTGACACTTCATCGTTCCATTTAGTCCTCCAGGTCGCCTCTTGGATCGCTTTACGGGATGTGGTGCAAACTTCGTCATGTAGTTTCTGATTTTCTTCGCGTTTTTGATCTCGTATTGTTTTTGAATCGACATAGAGCTTCTCGTAATTTTGTGTAGACGCTTTTGATGTTAGCTTTTCTTCCAATTGTTTGTTCTGATTATTCTCCCGCGTATTCTTCAGCGTCGCGTAGCTGTTGCGGATGGCGTCGTTTTCGCTGCGCACTTTATCGACGTCAACTCTGAGCTGAGAACGGAGCTCTTCTACGTTTTCCTCTACAGGTTTTTCCGACTTTAACCGCGCAAAATTAATTTTTAAATCAGCGTTCTGGCTTTTCATGTCTTCTAAAACCTCCTTAAGTCTGTTACATTCTTGAGCTGTCTCAATTCTACAACGCAACTCTTCGCAATTCTTATTAAGTGTCTCATTTTCTACTGTAAGACTACCGATTTCTGATTTTATCTGAGCGCAGGGATCTTTGTCAAGTTGTGACTTCAAGAACTCATACTCGGCCTTTAAATCGCGGTTGTTGTTTGTCAGTGTCTCGCGCGTCTCTTCCAGTCTTTTCCGCTCGTCAGAAGAGTTATCCGTGCTGCACATTACGTCGTAGAGGTTCAGACATTTGTTAAGAATGGAGAAGAGAAGATTCTGTTCGGTTTCTAGGCAACCAAGAGGCTGCCTTCTTGCGATGACGTCACCATTTGGCAGGTTAGAGTCTAACCTGGGCAAAACACTGCCCTCCACCTGTTTTAATCAGGTTCCATGCATGTTTTTGAGAACAAGAAATACACTTTACACTGCAAAGCATCATCTAGTCCAGGGGTTCTTAACCTTTTTGACCTCGAGGCCCGAATATTCATGTAGGAAGTAATTCATATTAAATGAATTGTGTTTTACTAATTTTGTGGCCCTCAAAAAGGTGCTCGCGGCCCAACTTTGGGCCCCGGCCCTATGGTTAAGAATCACTGATCTAGTCTAAGTTAAAACTAATAGAATTTTTATCTTTAGCCAGATTAGAATAAAATTGTTAATGTCCGGTAGCATATTTACCTTGTTTCAAGAGATTTCAGCTTGAATCCAATTTGCAAATCTACAATAATCCGTGTGAGAGCTGAGCAGAATAGACAATAATACTCATTTATAACCATGAGCCCTTCAGTAAGGCTCGCGAGAGAATCACTCGAGCTTAATTTACTCACAGGATTATTCATACAACTGCTCACAAGTGATATGCTTTCAAAATTTAGATTATACAATGTACACAGATACATAATGACTTAACTTATGTTTGTTTTTGTACAGGAAGGAGTGAAATGTAGTTTGCTGTGCCCAAATTACTGTATGCAAAATAATTAGAGTTATCCCAATATTTTAGCATATTGGTCTTAACACAAAAGGTGATTTTCACACTGCAGACAAGACACTCTCAGAAATCTTGATTAATACCGACATGCATTCATTTAGTTGCATTTATGGTCTTTTTTACAAACAACAAAGTGAAACTGAAGAGGATGACCAAGGCACAGCCAATCAGAGAGCTGTATTCGTCTCCTGATAATAACTTATGTATCTATTTACTAACTATTGTAGGGCTGGGCGATATGGCAAAAACTGAATATCACAATTTCAATTTCATAACGATTCATGTAACTGCCCATTTTTTTGCTTTTGAGGTAAATACAATCATCTGCTTGTTTAGAAAGTCCCTTCTTCATGGTCAGTGTCTAGATCAGTGTGGCTAGATTTTCAGAGAAAAACAAGCAACCAATCCCAAAACAAGTGACCTCAACCCTTCAATAAAAAAATATTAAAAATGTATTTTGATTAGAATGTTGTGTATCTCCATAAAAAAGTTTCTAGTGATTTTTAACACTAATAACAACTTTAGAAATAAATTATGCTAAAAGTCCATTTTATTTTTAAATCAACTGAAAAAACTTTTTATGCATGAAAGTGCAGCCACAAAAAATACCTTGAAATTAAAAGAGACTTGAAAAAACAACAACAACTACAGACAATATCGAAAGAAAAACTTGCAATCTGAGCTGAAAAAAAAAAATCTTATACAGTGTCATTAACAAAATCTATGATGATAATAGGCTATGATCCTGAAAGTCCTTGCCATGAACCGTGATGTTGCAAACGGTTACAACTTCTATTGCAAGGTATTGCGAGGTGGGTCTAATCATTTCCAGCCACATTTTTCTTTTGGTGTCGCTCTTGTTTGCATTTCAAATGGGAAGACTTCAGACATAAGCAATAGCAATACAATAGATCCACTTCTGGGACATTTACCACATGTCTTCCATCACTTTTTCTGCTATTTTATGTTGTAGCCAATGCAGGAGAAGGCTGAGCAAACAAAAGAAAATGTTAAGAAATTTGAACTGAAATTAGACATTCTTGTGTGGGACTGGGCGATATATAAAAATGAATATCCAATTTTTTTTTCTTTGATTTGGATGATATTCTTGTTTAAAATGTGTTTTAAAATTTGATTCCAGACCAAATCAATACAGAAAAAAATCCTATATAAGAAAACAAGAAAAATGTGATTGAAATAAATAGTAAGTATTGTTTTAGTGAATTTTGTTCACCCAAATAATAATAAACCCAAAAGTACATTATTTTCACTTGTTTGAGCATTTATTCATTTAGTATAGTAAAAAAAGATTGACATTTTTCAGTACAAGTCCAGCAATCTCCCCTTATACGGTTTTTTTTTTTTAGTTTTATGACACATTCTGAATTACTTGTATGAATTCTTATACATATAAACTTGTATTAGTTTGTTTTATTGATAATTCACTTTAAGCTTGTACTACATGATACTTGATATTCATTTTTTGCATATCTTAAAAATAACATTCACAATCTTATCTAAAATTTGATATGTTGCCAACGCTTTACTACAGTGCAAAACAAAAGGCTCAATAAAGCAACAAATAAAACACGTCTCTCCCGCTGGCACGGTTTCATTTCTGAGCTAGATTTAGAGATTTATGAGAAAGTTCTTCCTTTCGGTAAATGAAAATATAATAATGTTTTTGTTATGACTATAGAGGAGGAGAAAAAAAATCTCATGGACAGCTGTTTAATGAGTTTTTGCATAAACTTCACTGTGGGAGTGCTCAAGGCAGTGACAAAAAAAGGATGAGATCTATACTGACCTCGCCAAAATCTTGAAGAGGAGCAACGTAAGCCCAGACTGTGGAGGCTCTGCAGAAGCTAACCCCAGGGACACACTGCAAGCGTATTTCGCGCTACGCAAGCCCTACGCGCGTTAAAAATAGCCCAACGATGCACGCGTATCGTTTAGAAAACATGCAAAGTCAATGAGACCGGCCACACACCCGGCGCATGACACGCGTAGCGAGCGTGACGTTGTGCGAGCGTTGCGCGCGCGAGAATCGGGAGCGAAAGGATCCAACCTATTTTTTTTGTCGCTCGACGCTGGTGTAGCTGCGTAGAAGCGTAGAATACAGAGAAATTAGGCTTCTACAGTTGTATGTGTGTACTTGTCATCAGCACCACACGTCCTGGGACAGACCTGGACTGTGTGACGTAGCCCTGCTTCAATAGAACTGCCTGCTTGAGTTTTCATATTTACTATTGAAAACCTCGCGTTTGCCGTGATCAGCCGGTCCAGAGGGGAAATATAAACCTGTTCATGTGATTATTTTCACTACAGACCTGATACAAGAGCAAAAACACAGACAGACAACTTGAGCAGCTTTCCCATTGAAAAACACAGGGTGAGTGGCTGACGATGACGCACCACAGGCGCGCACGGGGCATCTGCTGCATCTGGCGGTGTGGCCACCAATGCGTGGACGCACGGCTGTAGTTTTGCTTGTTCACGCACGTCATTATTGTCGCTTGCTGTGTGTCTGGGCCCTAGAAGCATGAATACTGAAAAAAATAAAATGTAGAGAGTGGAAACAGAACTCACAACTGTAACTAAAATAGCCGAAACACGTAATTACAAAAAATATAAACTTTAGCTTAAGCCACACTCAAGGAAAAAAGAAAAGCAACACTCAGTTTTCAGAGTTTTTTGGGGGGGCAGAATAATTTTCTTTTGAGATCTGCCTGTTTCATATGAACCCTACATCCATTTCTAATCCTCAGGCCAACTCTTGTTGCATTTACACATTTTCCAGTCCAATAACACAACAAAACAATAGAGCAACCCTAAAACCAGCGCGGTCTTGTACAGCGGTCGTTACACAGGGGCGACCAGTACGAGGACGGTCGTTAGAGGAACCAGTTAGGGATGGGCGATATATCGGCAGTGGTATCGGTCAATACCAACATTATGTTAATATATCTGTATCGGTCCGATATCAAAAGGACAGCCGATATTTGGCACCGATATTTTTAGGGGAGGTTCTCCAGTCTCTTTGTGGGCATATACCAGCCTCAATTTGACCTAAAAGCTTCATATTTACAATTTTGAACAGGCGAAAGAATACAAAGTATAAATAAACAAACATTTAAGCTAAAATTAGTCTTTATGTTTCCATAATAAATCCACAAAATATTTTTTTTTATCTCAGATAATTATATTTGTAAGTTTTTGATCTTGTGAGTCGTGCTGTGGATTTTAAAGCAGAACCAAGCAACTTCAGCAGTAGAGCTCCCCCTACAGTTCTCTTCTGTAAATACCAGCATCAGACCTACAACAGAACTTTTTTCCTTATGTAATTTTTTTTTTATCAATTTATTATTTTTTTCAAACAAGGCAAAGAAAAGTACACTAAAATATTTCACACTGTCAAATGTACAAATAAAAAAGCCAGTGTTTCTCAGAAGAGCTGTCAAATTATAAGTGCAGGTTTTCCAGCAGGAGGCAGCAGAGAGCAGATGTTTGCTTAAAATGTGAAGAAAATACATTTGTAACCATCACACAAACTAACAAAGGCATTGAACAAAGCCAAAATGTCACTTAGATCTGCTTTAAAATATACCTATCGGTATCGGCAGTTATTGGTTATCGGCCAGAGCAGAGGGCCAATTATCGGTTATCGGTACCGGCGCCATCCCTAGAACCAGTGACCTGGTACGCTCCACAAGACGACTAATGGTAGAGCGGTGACTCCAAACACCCTGGAGACACAAGACAACACCGTCCAGCTTGGAGCAGCCAATAGCTCATCCCTCTCTGGTTGTGACAATCGTGGCATCATGAAGTGTGTTTTTGGCTTCATTCTGGTGCCTTTTATAGAGAAGACTTGAGCAGTTAACCAGCAGTAAAAGTCAACTCTGAGTTTCAAACATGAATTTGTGTGAATAAACGACCCTGTAATGCACTCTTTATTGTTCTCACAATCAGTCAAACCAAATCAAGAAACCTGTTCACCTGTCTTCAGCTCACTGTGGACTGAAACCAGGGTGCTAGCCTGTTTTTCCAAATGTACTCGTTTTCTAAGACATTTTATTCCATATTGCCCTTCTCTACTTCAGAATAAGGTTTAATATTTTGCTGAAAAACGGTAACAACAAAGCATAGCAAACATGTTTCTGTTACAATCAATGCTATGAAATATACATTCTTGTGTCAAATGGTTTTCAGCTGCAGACATGATCAAGGCCCAGCCAGATGTCTGCAACAATTGTGTGTAATGTTTTTGTTATGTTTTTTGTCCGTTTTCTCAAAGTAAAAGCTTTGTCCAGTCTGCACCACGGATAGTGCAATTGTGTCCACATTTTATATGGGACATTGCAAAAAGCTGTTTTGTGAGACTGTTTTGTCATGTTACAATATCCTTGTGAGAAGAAGACTTTTTACAGAGGAAAAAAAACAGCTGTGTCCTTGGAAAGCTCTGGTTATACAAGAACAGAACAGCACTGAGAAGGAAATTATAAATATTTTTCTCAATCCTCTAATCAATACCCCATCAAAAGACGTAAGCTGTACTAAACATGGATTATTCTGCATGTATTTATAAATCTTAAATTACTTTTGCGGTCCAATATGTTCTGAGCTCCAATCTCTCCTTTCTGTAACAGGCAAATTGGCAAATTTTGAGCCAAAATACCCTCACTTAAGAACGTTCTAGATGTAGATTTATAGATAAACTAGTGATTACGTCGAAAAATACTCAAATTACACAATTTCCATCTCTCATTATGATCAGTGCCGTGTTTTCTTAACTATTTCAAAACATGTATAAAGTAGGATTGTATCAAAATCTCATACTAATCATTACTAAAGCTAGTATCGAATCTAGTCTCTATAGATTCTCAATTATTTGCACTAAAAAATTACTTTAAGAGAACATAATTTGGCCTTTGCTGAACAGTTTTAAAATAATCAACTATATTTTTTAATTTTTTTAATTGACCTTTATTTAACCAGGGAAGTCCCACTGAGATTTAGAATCTCTTTTGCAGGGGAGCCCTGGGGAAGGGTCAGGGGAGGCATTAATGGACATGTTTTAGTTGTAGGAGGAAACCGGAGTACCCGGAGGAAAACTACGCAGACACGGGGAGAACATGCAAACTCCACATAGAAAGGCCCCTGGCGGCCCGGGAGTCGAACCCAGAACCTTCTTGCTATGAGGCCAGAGCGCTAACCGCTGCGCCACCGTGTCGCCCTATATATAGCAACTAGAACAAAACAAACATTTTAAACCAACATAAAAAAACTAATACTTTTTGTTGAAAATGTTAATGTCACAAAGTATTTTTGAATTGGGCTAATGACATTGGTATTGACAATCTAGTAGTAATTTAGAATGTACTTTCAGCTGAAGAAAGCCAAGCTGCCGGCCCAGATGATGGTGCAGTTTTACACGGCCATCATTGAGTCCATCCTCACCTCCTCCATCACCGTGTGGTACGCTGGAGCCACAGTCAGGGACAGACACAGACTGCAGCGCATTGTGCGCTCTGCTGAGAAGGTGATTGGCTGCAGCCTTCCATCTCTCCAGGACCTGTACGTCTCCAGGACTCGGGGGCGTGCAGCTCGGATAGCAGCTGACCCTTCTCACCCTGGACACAAACTTTGTGAGCCACTTCCCACGGGCAGGAGGCTACAGTCCATCCGGACCAGAACCTCACGCCACAAGAATAGTTTCTGTCCCTCTGCCGTGGGACTCATGAGCACTTTATAAAACATTGGACTCATCACTTGGTCACTTTATTTTCCATACTATCATCTTTCTACTTGCACTGACAAATTTCATTGCACAATTGTTCCGATTGCTCTGATTGCTGTATATATTTTATTGTCTTATTTTATTACTTGATATACTTATTTCTTTGCATGTCTTATATTTTATATTATATTTTTTAAGTATTTTTTTATCATAGCTATTTTTTTTCTTTTATGCTATTACTTTATTAATGTTATATGTTGCACATTAGCATCGAAGCAAGTTCCTAGTTTGTGAATTTTGTAACTTACTGACAATGAAATAAAATCTATTCTGATTCTGAGAATTGTGACAAACTAGCATTAATGCCACTAGTATTGACAATTATTCGATACTAAATTAGTTGACGATTATTTCAGTAATCGATTAGTAACAATTAGTCTATTAACTTGTTGCAGCCCTAAAGACTATTGACCATTTTCAAAACAGGAAGGAGAAAAACAATACACCCATACACACAAATCAATTTCTCTCTTTCACTAGATTAGCTTGCATCATTCATTTCCTTCGTCAGAACCTAGGCTGCACATGCATGAAGTCACAAAGAGAGTATACATTATCTCTAGAAATCAGACTGTTGGTGTGCACGTAAACAAAATCAGCTAAATGTGATTGTTTGTTTGCAATTTAGCAGGTTTTAAAAAGAAAAACAGTGCAAAAAGGGTGAAAAATTAAAGACCAAAATTAAAGATTGAATGCTAAAGACTGAAAAACTATTCACTCAAAAAGAGCACAACTTAAGGTTATTGTCATAAAGCTTTTGATTTTAAAATGACCACTTCATGACGTCACACGGGGGAACAAAGCATTTGGGGCTTTGCAGTAGCTATAGATAAATATGCATAAAAAGCAAAATACAATGTATAGGCTATGAGACAAAACAATTCTAATACAAAACTCACATATTTTGCTTAATACAGGACATGTAACTGCCACATATTGTCGACAATGACATTTCATTTGTGCATGTAAACAATACATCAAAAAATCTGCTAATACTGTATTACTGGATTAATTTTGACTGACCATGTTAATGCTCAATGTGCATGCAGTGATTGACAGCCCGCTACAGCTTTGCTTTTATTCAAGCACTCACAACAACTCTCAGCACCAATTCATCGCATTTTTACACTGCATTCTACAACTAACAACAATCAGAAGCACAAATATCCCAAAACATGCCGTGCGTCTGGTAAACGCATTACATTACAAATGTCACGCCGGGTGCTCGATCTGGACGTAATCACTGCGTCGAAACACCTGCTAACTATTCTAACAAAAACACACCGACGAACTTACACACGAAACGCGTTTTTATTTCTTACCTCAGTTTCTTCAGTTCATCCTCGTTGTGGAGAAGAGAAGAGAGGAGAGTCCAATGTGATGCGCGGTAGTCCTTCTGCAAACAACTTGGCTGCTGCAGGCTCCTACTATCACTACTACTGCCCCGTGGAAACACAGACCGACGCGTGAGATTAGCGATATAACGAGTCAAAAATATAAAAAGCGAGATTTTTTTTAAGTAGTAACGGGTAGCACGTGTAAGAAAAGGTAATAAAAGTGCGATTCAGGAGCAGTGTTGTCGCTCTCATCCACAGAGAAGAAGTGACACGCTAAGCCCCGCCCCCTTAATGCAAGCCAGCAATAATTTAAGATGTTTTTTTATCTTTTGCATGTGGTTTTCATGTGTAAAGATTTGCTTGTTCACCACCAAGCATTTCTTTGTCTTAAAAAAAAAAAAAAAAAAAAAAAAAATAATAATAAATAAAATAAAATAAAAAAATAAAATAAAATAAAATAAATAAAATAAAATAAAATAAAAAATAAAATAAAATAGAAATAAAATTAAAGTATATTATCCCCTCGAATAGTGGGACAAGTTTGTTATGGTGGTACCAAAATCTGATTATGAAACAATACAATAATTATAATTCATTGCTTTTTATTTTTTTTATAATTTTTTTATAATTTATTTATTCTCTTAAAACACTGCCTAATGAAAAGCAAGATAATAAGAAAACCATTTTTATAGGCTAAACCTAAAATGAATTGAAATAAAAATAAATAAATAAAAATAATAATAAAATAAAATAAAGCATATTATCCCCTCGAATAGTGGGACAAGTTGTTATGGTGGTACCAAAATCTGATTATGAAACAATATGATAATTATAATTCATTGCTTTTTATTTTTTTTTATTTTTATTTATTTTTTTTTTATAAGAAAACCATTTTTATAGGCTAAACCTAAAATGAATAAACCATAAAGGTTGGACGTTTTAGCTTTAGATGTTTAGTCTTGACCTATTAGTGTTTTCTTTACTTTTCTTGTACCTTTCATTAAAAAAAATAATAATAAAAATAAATGAATAAATACAATACAATACATTACAATACAATACAATACAATGAAATGAAATAAAACAAAATAGCGAACTGAGAATCTAAACATAAAAGTTCATATTGACAAGTCAGTGTGGCCTCCATGAAGTTCGGTGTTGAGAAATGTGGCTCTTTATCAAAAAAAAGTAAATATACCTTCTGTGACAAGGGTCATTATAAAAAAAAATAGGTTAAAGAAGGGGCCAGTGCAAGACAGGAAAACCAAAGCCAGTGGTCACATTTTGCTGAATTTTGTTTTTCATTTAATTTTGTTTGGCTGATGGCTGTACAGAACTGTTTGGATATTTCAGTCGACTTTTTCCCAATAAATTATTAGCTCTAGATCAACATTTCTTTATTCAATTTATTCACCAACACGCAGCCATTTCGAAGGTGCTGTATTTTGAAACAAACGTAGGCGGAAATAGTACTTTCTTCTTACTGCTAACTTGACTCCGCTAATCGGCCAATCACAGTGGGTGCCAAGAACGTGTGCACTGGTTTACTTATTGTATGCGTTGAGGTGGGCGGAGCTTGTAACAGTTGCTTTGGATGTGAACCGCCCAGCCAAAAGCGGAGACCTGGAAAACGCGGTGAGGAAAACAATGTGAAGCCGATGAACCACTTCCTTGTAGTTGTAAACAGCGAAAGAGAAGTAAGAAGACAGTACAACAGCATTTTAGCGAACACATCAGAAGATATTTGGAGATCGAAGAACCTTTTGGTAACCGCACCTATTTTTTAACATTTGTTTTAGTATTATTGTGTTATTTAGCTGGGTTGACAGGCAATGCTAGTGTTAGCTTGTTGTTTGCGAGGTGTAGAATTGACTCACAACAACATACATTACATTTTAAAAGGTTTTGGTTATAATATACATTGACTCCTTAAAGCAAGGTTTGTGCCTTGTTTTGTAAAAGATCTTGTTGATGAAAAACGCTTACAACGTTAGTACTCAAAGTCACTAACTAAACTGTAACAAGTTGTCCTAATAATGGTTCTTATGCTTTTATCAAACGTGCATGGCGGGTTCACAGCTGCGACTTGACATTAGTTCAATTTAGTGATAAAGATAAAAGTAAATGGGATGAACACAAAAATTACTATTATGGACAAATATCTAATTGCGTTTTTTACGTCAATTTACGGCGATTGGGATTAGATTTGCAATGTTTTTCTGGCAAATAGTATTCTGAGAATACTATCATTTTACTCAATTCTAGCTAATCATTCATGGAGAGCAATCACGTTTGAAGAACTAAATTAAATAACAAATTACATTTCAAGATTATAAGAATTTGCTTATTTTATATGTCTGAATGATAATTTAACATTTTGAATGTGTGTTTTGTATTATTCAGATATGGGCTATTGTTTAAGACAAATGTCCTGAACATCCTGTCATCACCACTACATCCATGTGTATAATCTTCTTCAAGTTTGACCCCAGGCCTGCGTCCAAAAACGCCTACAGGTAAAGAGAAATGCTTTACAGGTCATTGATAATAACATTCATTAATAAAACTTGTATCAAGCAGCCTAGTATTAGTCAGCCATTACTGAGCGACTTAGTAGAAAGCAAAGTAGGACAAGTGAAGCGTGAGATGGTTTAGTTCTATCTTTAGAGATAAGCTTTGTTCCTCAATGAAGAAAGGAGATCATGTTCACCTGCTTTATTCCAGAGAACGTGCAAACTAGAACGTAAGACTATTGTTAGAGCTGTTAGTGGACAATGTGGTTAATTATGATGGTATCTTGTTTGAATTAATTTATTTTTCTCTGAACAATGTCCAAGCTAGCATTGTGGTGGCTTGAGGCTGAGTTTGGACCCTCCTTGTGTCTCTAATTGGCCTAATGAGTCTTTTTTATTATTACTTTTATTATAGATGTTTAAGTTCAAATTAACATCACAATGAAGCCAACAATGTGAAGACAACAAGAACTAACACATATTTCAACAGAACAGCGCAGTCGGGGCGTCTTATTCTATTAACTTAAACAAAACAGTAACAGAACTATATTTGCCACATTTTTGTGTATTTTAAAACATTTCCGGTCCACTAACAAGTTGTTAACTTATTTAATTAAACTGATACGTTTCAATTAAACTGTTAAGCTTGCCAAATATGGTTTAGTTAATAAGCCTCATTAACTTCAGGGAGGCTTTGAAGGGCATTTAATTGGTGACTCTTACACGTTGAAGACCCTCAGCCCTATTTTGCCCTTTGTCTTGACGGATGGTCTAAAGTATTCCTCTGTTGGCCACTAGTGCTCTCTCCAAGAGCTATACACTGTCAGTGTAGAAGGTGTGGCTTCAGCCAGATGTGAGGGGTACCGTTTCCTTCATTGAACCAGACACGTGCTCACGCCTGTGACAAGTGAGCAGCTGCATCACAGGCAAAAGTGAACTGTAGCAGCAGCTTCAGTTTGGAAAAAAAAGTGTATTAATAGAAATCTATTTGGTCAAAGTCTATTCATATGACAGACTTATGTTTTCAAAATTAGTCGCGTTTCTCGCGCGACCAACTTGCAGCTTTCATGTTCATGCAGCCACGGTATCTCTGACTCGCTATTTTAGAACACTGTTTAGGTCTAATGTCAAGTGGCCGAGTGGATAATGCGCAGGACTCTGGTGTGAAGAGCCCGCGGGTGCGTGAGTTCGACCCCAGGCAACAAATAGCTGATGAAGATTTGTAACAAATATGCAAATCCTATTTTCTGTACAAACACATTGTATTATCGTTTAAAATACAAAACAAACACTAATTAATGTATATTTATGTATCTATTTATTTAATGTATGCAAGCGGGAAAAAAAAAAGAACAATAAATATTACTTATGTGGGAATTGAACCCAGGTCTCTGGCGTTCTAACCCTGCAGTTTACACGTGCGCCACTAAGATACTTCCAAACAACATGAATTTTGGCCTCTTTGTCCTTTCGATAGCATTCACACTGCCCCATGTTGACTCTCACATCTGATTATCTTTTTATTAAGTCAACAAGCTTTACGTAAAAGAAAAGACATATTTTTAGACAAAGTTGTTAAAGTCTGTCATATGAATAGACTTTGACCAAATAGATTTCTATTATTACACTTTTTTTTCCAAACTGAAGCTGCTGCTACAGTTCACTTTTGCCTGTGATGCAGCTGCTCACTTGTCACAGGCGTGAGCACGTGTCTGGTTCAATGAAGGAAACGGTACCCCTCACATCTGACTGAAGCCACACCTTCTACACTGACAGTGTATAGCTCTTGGAGAGAGCCACTAGTGGCCAACAGAGGAATACTTTAGACCATCCGTCAAGACAAAGGGCAAAATAGGGCTGCCTAAGTTGTTTTTGAGAGTTGCTGTAGATGGCCTTTATCGTGTCAAATAATCCACTGACTAAAAAAGATGTCTGTGTGTTATTAGATTTTAAAAAAAGGTATTTGAAACCTAGCAATGACTCATTGTCTTTAGTCATCAGTCAAACACAATTTTACTAATGGCTAACAAGTTTATCTAGAATCTATAGCAATGAATCATATTATCTTCTGCCATAAAATAATGTATTCAGTAATTGACATTGTTTTTCAATATAATTATGATATTTTACCCTAGTTGAAACTCAATGTAGAGATGTGCCCATTTTAGTCTGTTAAATGCTGCGCTCAAAAGAACACTGTCCGTGATCAGTCTTTGTGGGTTAGTGCAGTCAGTTCCATGTCCTGCCTATTCCAATCCCCTGTAGTGTGTGAATGAGCTCTTCACCTGACCCAGCTCCAGCCTGCCCTTCCCCACGGCGATGCTGACCCTGAGTAAGGAGGAGATCATAACAGAGCCGTGCTATGAGCTCTGACTCAGCCCCGAACCTCCGGAAAGGTGAAGCCCTCTCGGTTCTTTCGCCCTGGCTAAATATAGAGGCTGTAAGCTGCGAGTCAGTTTGTTATGGTGACGATTTGAAGAGGCTAAAGTTGAGGTGTAATTGTTGCCCTGCTCATATCGTAACATAGCTTTAAGTTGTTGAATACAAAAAAAAAAAAAGATCTTTAAAGCAGTTTTCAAATCTTCTAGTGTCTGGTGTGTTTTTTGTTGTTTTTTAATCTCCAAAAGTAAGTGAATTTGTAAAAAAGCCAATAACCCAGTTGTAATCAATCTGCAACATTAATGAAAATATTTGTTTCTATTGTTGACCCACATTAGAAGGGCATAGTATGTTAATGATCTCAACTGTTGTGTTCACGTTCTAATATTAGTTGATGTCATGAAGCCTTTATTTAACTCAAATTAAAATTTTATTTTTATTTTTTTTTTTTGGGGGGGGGGACTACTCAAACTTGCCATAACAATATACATTTTTTAAGTCATAAAAAAATTTAATTTCTTTGGAAATCAATTATCACACTACTCTCTGAAGCTAACGTGAACATAATCTGTAAATAGCATTAAACTAGGGATGGACAAGAGTTCAAAGTATGCAGCGATCGGATCGAAAGACCAGAATCGATCTGATTTGCTCATGCAACCTCTGACCTATACACACACACACTATGGTTGTATAATACAAAAAAATAATACAAAATAGCCACGATGTATGAAGAAACAAAGCGTGAACTTGTGCCAGACCTGACTGAATGTGCATTATTATGTTGCCTTAACAATTGATAGGTGGACCTCTAAATATATGCATTAAATCTTATCGATTACTATTTAAATGTTCATAAAAAACACAATTTCTGAGCACAACAGTGGCTTAGTTTTAAATGTAACATACTATGGTTTTATTATTGTTTTAAGGAAATAAATGAATATATAGTTCATAGAGACAAACTAACAAAATCTTGAAAATCGCAGCTGCAAAATCAAAAACTGAATTGAATCGTGAATCATTAACTGACAATTAAAACAGTGGACCGGTGGTAGTTTCTAGGTCGTAAACCAGAACATAACAATCTGCAACCTAAACAGAAATGTTCACTGTTGTTCAATGCGTGCATGATTCCCTGCTGCTGATGCACCCGGCTTTTATAACCATTTAATCACTCCTTCACATGCTTACCCATGATGCAGCTGGCTAACTGTCACAGCGATCACGGCTGTTTGTATGTGATTTACCCTCAGGATCCGTTCGGGGATGCTCTCTTCCGCGGCACCATCTTCAGCGCTGAAGTGGTTCAGAAGAAGCTACCGATTCTCAATACAAAAAAACATACATACATACACACGTTTTGACCCTTGTGAGGTCAGGTTTGCATCTCCATTTTGCACTTCACACAGTCCACACACGCAGCAGCTCCTGTTTGTACCATTAATACAGGCCACCCAGAGCCGAGCTAGCCTCCAGCCAACACAAAGAGGTCAATATAGTTCATTAGCGTTTTCCCTGTTTCTAGTTTCCCGCGGGTGAATAAATGCCCCAGTACAGTTTAAATCCATTTCACAGTGGATTTAACTCGCTTGTGTAGAGTAAGTATTATGTAAGTGCGGGAGGAGGGAGCAAGAGAGAGAAAGAGAAAAAAATAAATAAATGCAGAGACTTGCTGCGTAATAAATAGAATTTCCATTTCAATTGTGGTTATTGTGCTAATTGAATAAGTTACATAAGTGTCTAATGAAAAACAAACAAACGCTGATACATATCTTTCTTTTCTTTTTTATTTATTTGACAGCCATTACTGCACTCACATTATTCAACATCTGGTTTAATTATGAATTATATGTCATTCGAAAGCTTTACACCTGCCATATTATTAATAACGCGTATCCAAGCTGAACAAATTTAATCAACTTTGTGTTTATGTTCAATGTGGTGCCAAGTGTAAACCCATAAAAAGTTAATTAAGTTGGTTTTTCTTTCCCCAGGCTAATTTTGGCTGCAAACAGAGATGAATTCTACAATAGGCCGTCCAAGGCTGCAGACTTCTGGGGCACCAACAACGAGATCCTCAGTGGTAAGAGTGACTCAGCATTTACTGTCAAGGAAGAGGATACATAATAGGGCCGTAACTAGTAATTATTTCAGCAATCGACTTGTCAGTGATTTATTGACTATTGTTTGCTAGTCAAAAATATTTATGTTGTACATCGACAAATTTTAACCCTTGTGTTATCTTTTTTTATAAACATTATTGTACTTGCAAACAAAAAAAAATTTAACGTTTTTTTTTTTTATAGAATTTGCAGTTTCACATCTGTATGATTACATTTATCAAAATATTTCGATAAATAATGTTTATACTTTATTAAATCTACCTATCTCTCAAACACGTAACAAAGGACATAAGTATTTGAACATTTTAACTAATCCATGGGTCAAGGTTGTAAATAACCATGGAACACCAATATCTTCATTTACTTTTAGTTTTCACATTTTCTGAAAGCACTTTCCAAATCTATTGACATTTTTTGACATGTAAAAATATTGTTTACTTGCATTTTTATCTGTGCAAATATTCTTTTTGCATTAATATTTAGTCAACTCATTATGACATTGCAAGTTTTGAAAAGGGGAGTGCCCTTATACTCAACCAATTGTTGTCTTCTTACGTCCAATAATTAAGCCTCAACTAATATGTTTAAAGACGTGTTTGGATTTTTTTTTGTTGGATTTACATATTATTGTCTGAATATTATAATCAAAAAAACATTTTGAGATATCCAATTTTGTCAATATCGCCCAATTTTATTTCTCTCTCTCACAAACCCTTTAGTAAATCAGTATTAATAGGCCTGGATTTTATTCTTTAAAACAAGTTCTCAGTCAAAAGAGTGAAGCAGGCATGCCACTCTCACAGGGCTTCTTACATGTCTGAAAAGGTGAAAAAAAGATGAAAGATGATGTTTTTTGACATATCTCGATCACGATATTTAGACAATAAAATGTCGATCCAACATAAATTTTTCTAAGCAGGTCTTTAAACATTGTAGTTGAGGCTTTATTATCAAATACATGTATGATACTGTATTAGATGTAAGACATGTTCTAGTAATCGATTGGTCGACTAAAAGGCTTTCAAGCAGGTGCATTATCAGTAAAAGATCGCAAAACTCTTTTTAAAAACTCAATTTAACGAACGGCAAGCTACTCCAGATTTATGTACAGTTAGCTATTGAATGTTAGCATGACGTTAGTAAGTATCTTGATATTCAGCAGCCTGATATTTACTCATTTTGATGGGAAAAAAATTGAGTGCACAAGAGAAAAGTTTCGAGCGTACAAATCCCTTGATGAGTTTGACTACTTAAATTGCAGAAAAGCACAGGAGGTGAGTTATCATGATGACATTGCTTAAGATGTTTGTGTAAGTTGTGTTAATTAATTATCAACAAAGTGGAGAATTAGACTCACAGTAAACTGCACCTGTGTGGCATTATTTTGTGCTGATTTCTACAGAAGACTCTGGGCCTAACCCTACTTACATGAGTCTGAGGCGATTGTTCCAATAGCCTTTAACGGCTAGCTAATTAGCCCGAAGAAATCCCGAGTTTTATAGAGTGTCATCCGGTGTGAACTCATGGAACACATTAGGAGAGGTCAGAGCCTCGTTAGAAGTCACTGCTGTGTTTTCTAACCGTATAGTGTTTTTAGTACTACTTACTCATTTTGTAAAAAAAGGTATGATCAAGCTGCGCGGGCCCCCATTATTGACGTAGGCTCTGAACGGGTCTATTGTTATTTTTTTGTATATTTAGGAAAAAACTGTGACATAAGTACATCAATAATTCACATTTTGATCTTTGCAAAACACAAAAAATGTTAAAACGGCTTGGAAATAGAAACAGCTCCATTGACTGTTCAAAACTGCACTGATTCATCTTAAAATTTAATTAATAAGCCACAAATTTAAAAATGAGTATTTTTTGTTGTTGCAAAGCGTCTTCATGATAATTTGAACCCTACATGGTTTCCTTGCATTCCTAATTTTATACAGACAAGTGGGCGGGTATAGGTGGTAGGTGAAGACAGGGATTTTCTGAGCACTAGAGCATCAGCTGCAGGACAATTACTCAAACATGCATGAAGCAATCCAAATACAACTTGGGTAATCTAATGAAGAGAGAACACTTTTTAACATGGTTAAAAAGTAGATTTTTCTTAATAGGCCCCCTTTAAAGGGACTGTACCTGATTTTTGCATCATAAAAATGTAAACAAACAGAAATAATTAATTTTAACCTTTTTCCTTCAGGCTACATGATTTCCTCACGTAGCTAATGCAGTCTGAGCTTCAGAATTGTTCATCATGATGAGTTTTAATGTTTTTTCACAGCTTTTAACAGCGAGGTGAGTCACTATGCTAACAACAATTAGCCACAATGCTAAAAACAAAAACAGAAAAAGCTGCACACAAACGAGATTTTAATAGACATAGACAGGACTTTGGGGACTAATTTCCACCTGAATAGATACATTAACAAGGCATCAGTGCTAGGGGGAAATTGCTTTTAAGTTATCTTGTTGCAAAAAAATCGAGTACAGTCCCTTTAAGTCTGAGATATTTGTAGATATCTTTTCCCTTCTCGACAACAAAAAAGTACAGCTTTCATCATTTTACTCATTACATCGTTCAAGGATGAGTCTAAAAATAAAACCTTTGGCATATTTAATTTTACTTATTACCTAAGAAATTGCTATTTGCTCAATGGATTATGATCAATTAACTGCAAATAGCTGCAATTTTTAACATCAATACCATAACAAAACACAACATAACACGTCATATCAACATTGCGCAGCTGCTGTTTTTGGCCCCACTTCCCATTCAAAGCTAAACGACTTTCAATAATCAGGTAAATACGGGTTCACCTCACCTCTCATCTCCGCGGCCCTCTATCACAGGACATCCCAGCGCGCCGCAAACTGTATCTAATTGACTGATGTCCGATACACATTAGAGCCACGCCGAGGAGATCAATCATACCTCGTTTTTTCTTACCAAAGGGGGAAAACTGCAGATAGCCTTGTTGTTCGCGGCCGCCGGAGGGGTCAGGAATCCAGTAGCGGGCGCTTAATTGATGGCGTTTTTTATGCGCTGTGACAGGAATAAATGGCGCGCGGTCTTCTTATCTGTACGACTGGGGCGCGTTCTGTAGGGGGGTAGACACGGCTTGATGAGGAGGAAGTAAAGCAATAGCACCCAGGGGCCTCGAGGTTAGCTCTCCATCCTCGGCCCCTCGGGGAATAAGGACCATTTGGCTCTCTCTGTCTCCGTCAGCGTAAGTGGCCCTGTCTTCATTGATCAACAGGAAGTGGTCCAGACACGCCTGTTTTTCGATGACCCAATTAGGGCACGAGGCAATAAGGCAAAAATCATTCTTCATCGTGATTTTGTTAGAGCCTGGATTTGATCTGAGTTTCATCTCAATGCGTAGACAAAAAAAGGAGAGCTTAATATAGACATAGATACTTTAATTAGACTTAGTAAAGTATGAAAGAAGTTGTTAATTGATAATGAACAAAATAGTTTTAAAATATTATTCTAGCTCAGTTACTTAGCAGCCTAATTCGTTAATTAAGGGTTAGGGTAGCTGATTTTCACACTGCAAACACAATTTATGTCATAAATTCTTCGATAAATGGGTGATTTTACTTCTAGAAAAACATTTAAGCAATGCACTGTAATAACTACACTCAGGGTTTGTACAGTCACGGAAAGCCTGGAAGAGTCATGGTAAATTTTTGTCTAATTTCCAGGCCCTGGAAAAATTTTGGAATTCCATGTGTTTTTAAAATGTTTTGGAAAAAAATCTAAATTACTATTAATTGGGGATAACTTGTTCTGATACAGTCTTTATAAATGTTTTTTTTTTTTTTTTTTTTTTTTTTTTTTTTCAGCTTTAGTAGTTTATATTCATAAAATCGTTATTTAAAGACATTTTTATTTTGTTTTTGAGAAGACTGACTCAAATTTAATTAAAAGAAATTCGTTAAGATGGGAAAAACCATGTTGCTTTATGAAACTGAAAGATTTTGCTCTGTTTAAAACTGGAATAAAATTTTAAAGTAATTTGTAATTATAATAATTAACATTTTTTTGTCTAATCAGTTAATGAAAAATGATTGTTGACTGAAAAGTATGTTAAGCAAAGTCATTGGACTAGTTAAATTAAAATCTGTAAGAACCCAGATATAACACTAGCCTTATCATGAAAAATTATATTATATAATGTTTATGATGCAATTAAATCCGATGAAAGTACCGTACCCAAAATCTATAACTGACAAACAGCAATTGCAAATATTAAAACATGGGAACAATAAAGAACAAGTCAAGTTATTAAAGTAAACATTGTAATCAAAACATTTAATATAATTATATTGTCAGAAAAAGATTAAAAAACGTTGTTAACCGTTGCTGGTGTTTGTGTTTTTTGTTGTTGTTAACATTTAATAATTGTATGTTTTTGTTGTTGTTGTTTTTTTTGTTTACCATTTTCTTATTTATTTTTCCTCTTGTGTGTTATTATGTTGTCTATAAAAAGAATGAATTAAAACACAACAATTGCAATATATTTTTAAATCATTCTACCTCTACTAAACATAGTTAGGAAGTGTATAATGTCTTAGAAAATGATCCAAGCTTCTCGGACAAATCTGAACCATTTAAACAATTTTTAGTGTTGGTTTGTTTTCTCACAGTTTTTTGTTGTCGTTGTTTTTGAATGTGAATGTGTTGGACAGGTCTCGACCAGGAATATGGAAAGGAAGGAGGTTCATGGCTGGGCATCAACAAGAGGGGCAAACTCGCTGCGATAACAAACTACATGGAATGGCGTTCAAACCCGGATGCACAAGGACGAGGTGTGTGAGCCATTACACGACAGAACTAAAGCTGGCTGCAACGCTGGAGGAGTTTAGGAGCTTTTGCGATATTTTTTAGATGTGTCAAAAAAAAAAAAAAACCTGCCACAGAAAAAAGCAGTGCGTAATTGATGTTTTCTTTAATGTGCATGTTTATAAAAGTGAAACGACAATGATGAATACTTCGCACATCATTTAAGGAGCAGGTGCAGTTATGGAAAACCTTGAAAAGTCTTGGAAAATTCTATTCTAATTTCCAATGGGGATAATTTGTTCTGTTCTGCTGGTAGGGCAGGGCAATTAATTAAAACAAGAGATTCAGATTCAGTCCAATCGCCAATTATTGAGTTTGGTTCAAAAGCCAAGGTTTCAGGCAGAATATTGATATATATATATTATATTTTTTTATTAAATGTCTGATTCATATTTATAAAATTATTACTTCAATACATTTTTACTTAGTTTTTATAAAAGCTGAATAAAATTGAATAAAAAGCTATTTGTTAATATAGGGAAAAACATGTTACTTTATTAAACAAAAGATTTTGCACTTGAAATAAAATTACCTGAAGTGTTATTTAACTTTTTTTTTAATGTCTAAAAATCTCTAAAATCTTTTGTTTTGGTCCTAATCAGTTAATGAAAGGGTGGTTGTTGTATGTTAAAGTATGTTAAACAAGATCATGGAAAAGTTGAGAAATTGTTTTGGAGAAGTCATGGAAAACTTGATGTTGAAGTCTGTACGAACTCTGAAAAATGTTCATCATCTGCGAAAAAAAGTTTATTTACAGATGAAGAGGCATTGTTTCTTCTTTATTTGACATTTTAAGAGCCGCCGTCACAAGGCAGATGCACCAGATTCAGTCTGTTGTAAAGGTCCTCGTGCTCGTGCAGCAGGTGAACCTCACCATGATGCAACCTGACAAATAGTAGTGACAGTCGCAGTCGCATTGACGGAGAGTCATAAGGAGAGAGACGATAAAAAATCTATTACAAAAATTCCTACATTGGCCACGCCATCTCGAACTCATAGAGGGGCACATCGAGATTAAAAATGAGCCAAAACTCCTTTTTAGACAGTTTTACACAAGTGTTTAAACTTTGGGATTCAATTAATTACATGTTAACACTAACAGTTCTTTTTTAAAGAAGCTCTGAAGAAGCTTTTTGCAGCAGTTATGTTTTGTGTGCTTATGTATTCTATTCTGTCTGAACCTCCCAATTCTTGAACTTTGCTGAAGTGCTCAAGAGAACAAGTTTTGGAAAAGCTAACAATAACTAATCCTCCTAGTAGCAACAACAAACATGCTCTTTTAAAGGACAAGTCTAATATTTGTGTTCTTGAGCACTCTCACTTTAGAATCCCATGCACTATTAAAAATAAGTGTTTTAAAGCACACATGACAGTTAAAGTGCGTATGGCGGGTTTTTAAGTTTTTCTTTTTTTGGTAGATTAATACCTGTTGTAATTATACATGGCAGTTTTACATTAACCAAGAACAAGTTTGTGTAGAAAAATGTGATTTTTTTAATGCTAAAAAAGGGTCAAACTGGAATAAAATTTGAAAAATGTTTAGTGAAACTTTTAAATATAATGATCTTAACTAAGTCTTTGTGAAATTAGTTGTTCAACCTGTCATAGGCACTTAAAGCTCCAGCTGCTGGCTGCAAAGAATTTCACTCAGGGAGACAATCAGCCTGATACAGTATGCTGCTGCAGAAATGCTCAAAACAAAGTCTGGAAAGGACTCCGAAATCTACCTATGACATCAGAGATAAAAATTATTTGGAGAAGTGTTTTCTGAAATGAAAAATATCTCACTTACAAAACTTCAGCTATCTTTTTGATGAGGAAGCAATGTTAGAGCAGGATTTAGTCACTCACAAAATGTCAAATCCGCATTAAATGTAACACTGAACTTTAACCTTAATAGTTGTTTTGACAAGTTATTTCAAGAATAAAAATAATAATAATTAGACTGCCTTTATGAAATTCCAGAGATTTATTTCACACTCTTTCTCTGCGCAGGTTTCCTAGTGTCCAACTACCTAACAGAGAACAACGGAGACAGCTACTCCTACCTAAAAAAGGTGTCGGCAGAGGGCCACTTGTACAACGGATTCAACCTCCTCACGGCAGAGTTCAGGTGAGTGGGACGCCGCTACGAAAAATCTCTGTAATCTGGAACAACTTGACCAACTAGATATTGCACACATGATTTATGAAGTCAAAACAGATGATACCAACACTATAAAATGTTCTATTTCACTCCGTATGCCAGGAAGTCAATTTTCTGTATCACAATCTGTTAAAATTTTGAAGATAGAAACTTTGTCCTCCTTTTACCTCAAAAGTGCAAAGCCAGCAACTTAAGAATCTCTCGGTTTGGGTTGTGGAGGAGTCAGCAAAAGCATGTTTCGTTTTCAGTTTGAGAAAGAAAGAATACAAATGGTTTTTTTTTTGGTTCTTGTTTAAAGCAAAGGGCTGTCTGTTCTTTTATGTCGTGGAAAAAGGTCATTACAGTGGGAGGTTTTTGCAATGCTGTAGTTGTTGACATTTGACACAGAAACATGCTGCTGCTGCTGCTATGAGAGGTTGTCGGTCGATTTACTGGAGCCAGAAGGAAGAAAAAGAAGATTTGTGGATATTTTGTGAATGTAGAAACAAAGAATAAAGATATATCGCAAGACCATAATCATTATCAATACAACGAGGCCAAAACTACAGTAGTACAATAATCAATACTCAACTCTCAGTATCATTTCATGTTGCGCTGTTCTGTTTGGTACAACCTACAACCCGCCCAAAAAAGAAGAAACTTTTACTAAAACAGTACTGTCATATTTATTTCTTAACATGAAGCATTTCTGCAGCATACAGAATTAGGCATGATTGATTTGATTATTTCCAACTCAATTCTTGAGGTGAAAAAAACATATTGTTCGCTTTATTTGAAGTTCTATTGCATAAGATGTCAGCGTAAACACACTCCAGAGCATGTTTAAAAGATAAAAAATAAATAATTAATAGTTTCCCTCTGCTAATGTACTCTTGCTCTATAGACATCTGTAATTAGATCCATCTTAGTTACATCTACAGATTGTCCGTCCATGAGAGTGGGTCTCTTCTTCACTGTGGTTCTCCTTAGGGTTTTAGTTTTTCCTTGCTTGGTAGGAGGGTCTAAACTAAAGACAGGAGATGCTCTGGACAATTATTCATTTGCTTGTTTACTAATAATCTTCTTTGACAGGCTTGATCAATCACCGCATCTGCATTGGGGCATGCGCAGTAGATAGATAGATAGATAGTTTATTTGTCATAGGGTTAGGCAAATTCGGTCAACAATGCAATGAAATGCTTTGGATCAGAAGAACCGTTGACTCGTTAATAAAAACTTAAAAACATGCAAGAGCGGAAAGTGAAAATGTATTGATTTGATTATTTGTGCTTTAAAATATATTTAGTAGTGCTAAATAGTGCAGTTCAATGAAAGTTTGACTGTTTAATTGAAGATATCCTTAAGAAAAAGAAACAAAAGTGGTCTTTTAACTGGTTATCATCTAACTCTGCTAATTTGGCCATCTTACAGCAAATCAGATTTTACTCAACTTTCCTTAAAGGCACCATACCCTAATGTACAGAAAGCAGAGAAACTACTTTTTAAAAAACTTTTAAAAGCCAAGACAAATTGCGCTGCATCGGTTTATGGACTGCAGTTAGCCATATGCTACATAACTGGACTTTATTAAAGGGGGAGTATCGTGTTTTGTAAAACTATTTAGTAATAAACTAGAGCATATGTAGATCAGTGATTTACATTTAGTTCATTGCAAAACACAAAAAGGATCTATTGACTTCCTGTTTATAACTGCAGTTCTTAGCCCCGCCTCTTCACTTTAAAATTTAACTGTAACAAGCAACAGATTTAAAATTTTTATTGTTGTAAAGTGTCTGGGGCTGTTCTGAACCACACATGCTTTACTTTGATTACTCATTTTTGAATTACAACGAGTAAATACAGACAAGTGGGCGGGGCCAAGAACAGAGATTCTCTCTAAGTGTGTGAACACTCGAGCAAGAGCTGTAGAAAGAATACAAGGTTACTCACACTTACATAAATCAATTCAAATACAACTTTGAGTAAACTAATGTTGAGGGAAGACAGTTATAACAAGGTTATAATCTTTGAATAATTGATTTTACATAATACCCCCTCTTTAATAACAAATTTAATAAATGAATTTTGTCCTAAGAATGGTCACTATCGCAACTAAAATGCTTGCATCTAAGTTTAAACCTTGTTCCAAACTCTATTACTGATATTTTAAGATATGCTCATTAGAAAGTTGTTATGTTATGTTTTGATTTGTTAGATTATAAATGTGGTACAGTGTGGTATGGGTGGCTTTTTTTGGCTAATCAAAGACAACTTACTTACTGATGAATCAGCTTTATGAAACGATGCAGCTGAGAGACACATAATTACACAATACATCCTCATCACAACATATTTGTTTCCCTTTGTGTAGCATCGACCAGACCCAGAGAAAATAGGGCGTTTTGTCTTCCAATCGATGAGCACATCTGGTGGGTACGAAGCAGCTGAGTGGAGCAATTATACAGGATCCATCTCATTCTCCTTCAGCAGAGACTTGCGATTTATGACACACAGCTGCAAATAAGATGTGTGTGCCAAGTATTTTACTAGTTCAGTATAATCCTATTCATGTCACCCTCAGTAATTTACATTCTCCTTAAAGTCAGTCTATAACATACATACAAGCAGATTACATAGAAATTTTCTGTTTCAACTTTTCATTCATACAGTTTAAACAAGACTAAAGCGTTGTGTGCTGAAATTAGACTTTTTTAAGGTTAAAATGATTGAAATGATTCTAGTGACATGTATAAAGCACTTCTTGTATTACCATAATGACATCAAAGGTTAAACAGCGTGTTTCCAGATTCAAAGAAAAATCTAGCCTTTTATAATGTTTCCAGCCATGTTTTTAATGAGAAAACAACGTTACTTTGTGTGGAAAAAATTGCAAATGATAGGCCTAGATGTTTTACTACATATCTCTGCTTTTCTTAAGCTTCTTTAAAACAAATTCTTCAACCAAATGATTTCGCAATTTGTAGCTTCTCCAATTAGCTTTTCCATGGCGCTCTTTGTTCTCGTGGCTTATGTAAACTACCTAATAAATGTGAACTAATAAAGAGTTCTAATTGGTTTAAAATTGGTTTTCAAATTACCCAATCAGCTTCTATTTTCTGTTCACGGTTTACATTTTATTCAACATTTGTGAAGTAATTTATTAACTAATGTATTTTTTAAAACTGTTAATGCTTTACCTAATTAACTCAATTGGCACAAGTCAAATTTGTAAAAACAAGACTATAAAAAGCATCAAATCAATTGATTTTGTATAGCCCAAAATTGTCTCTGGAGACTTTCCAAATAGTTAATTTAGCAAACAT
Organism: Mugilogobius chulae; assembly: GCA_038363315.1. Taxonomy (NCBI): domain Eukaryota; kingdom Metazoa; phylum Chordata; class Actinopteri; order Gobiiformes; family Gobiidae; genus Mugilogobius; species Mugilogobius chulae. The sequence continues at coordinate 447,325 of JBBPFD010000414.1, forward strand.
CATAGTAACAGAGAATACAAAAAAGAAAATGATTGATAGCATGTTTCCAGACATCCCTGTCCTTAGCCCCTTCTCAGCAAGGAAAACCAAACATCAGACGAAAAGAGTAGCCTAGGAGAACAAATAACAACAGATCACTCTCATGGAGGACAGCTGTAGATGTAACTAAGAAATCGGATCTAATTGCAGATGTATTTTTATATATCAATCGGTGCATTATAAGAGCGATGATATCTAAATGTAACAGTGAAATCTTTTAATCTAATGATTAATAAACACTTTCAGTGTCAAGAAATATTGAATGACTGCACTTTGTGCACATTTGGCTGTGGACCTTTACACATCACTTTGACTCAGACAAAAGACTTGTCTGAGCTAAAGACACAGCTCATTCAGACTAAGCACTCGATCTATGAAATGTTTGGTGATGTGTGCACATTTGTTTAGTGTTTCACCTGGGTCGGAGATTTTTCCTATGATTTATCTACGGTTTTTTTTTGTCGCGATGAAAGGTTGAGAACATGCTTTAGTCTGTTGTATCTATGGAGGACATTTAAACTTCTGTGTCTGTGATTGGTCATTTAAGCGCAGACTTCGCTTAGATTTTAATACCCGAATATTTCACTTCATGACTGACGTTTCTCTATGTTTGAAGATCGCAGCTCGGTTGTTCTGATTGGTCAGTTTGTGCTAACCCTGCCCTCTGCTCTGTGAACGTGCACGACTTCATTGAGAAAATCCAGGGTTAACAGATCCAGTTGTGAACTCGTTTTGCAGGACAGTTTATCCAGAGAGACTCATAACTGGTTAGTCAACCCGGGTAAGAGAAACTTATCCAGATAAGTTCTGCGACGTTCGTAGTACAGGGGTCAGGAAGAGGGAGGAGTCCAAGTTCTTATCATTAGTGGTTATCAATGGTTCAACCTTAGTCACTGAAACAAGAGGGCAGCGGCACAGGAGACAACTTGTGAATAGCAAAGAACATACACAGATGATGTAGTAGTTGAATATTTATAGGGAAAGCAGGAGAAGTGCGAGGATAGTGCTCAAGTTGCCATACTTTCCCCAGTATATTTGCTCCTGAGACAGCCTGACAGAACTGTGATTTTAGTTTCTGTTCCTAACTAACCTGACCGTAAGCTATTTCAAAAGGAACGTTTTAAGACTAATCTTAGATGTAGAGACTGTGTCAGCTTCTTTGACCTGAGTTGGGAGCTGATTCCATAACAGAGAGCTTGATTACTTAACGCTCTGCCTTCTATTGTGCTTTTAGGAACCACAAAAAGTCCAGCATCTTGTGAGCGAAGTGGACGGTTAGGATGATACAGAACCATTTAAAGCTTTAACTTACACAGTATTTTAATTTGTATTTGGAATTAGATAATCCCCTGCCTTCTTTAATAATTCATAACCTGAAGATTTGAGTCGTACATGTCACCGCTGTGGTCACCGGCAGCTGCGCGTTTCTCATACACCACGCTGAGGTTTGGCCTTGGCAGGAAAAGCTATATATATTTAAATTTTCAGATCAGCTTCACTCAGCGGGAGGCTCTCCAGGCTCCGTATCCAACATATCATCTGTCTTTTAACAGCTTTGGTGCTTCTGATCCCACTTTAATGTCGACGCCTTGAAAATTATCTGTTTTAATGAGAATTCTCTCTGATGTTCTTGTGAAATTAAACTGATATCGTTTTGATGAAAGACAAGGTACATGTCCTAAAAAGGGATGATAACTTAATGAAAAAGGAATGTGATAATGAATTATAGCAGCGGACACAAAGGTAAAAATAAAGCGACTTCCAAATAAGCTGATAATTCATTATAATTAATTACTAAATATACAATATAACTGCACAAAATGGCAAGAATTTATTTCAACAAAATGAATACATATGGATTTTAACCATGTATTGAAAGATTTATAATATATTTTAATATATATTTTTATCGATTGAAGCATGACAAAAATATGCTTCAACACATTTTTTTCAAGTGCTGAAATCATACAACAGAGAAAAGAAAATCAACAAATAAAAGGAAAATAAAATATATACATACACACATACATACCTACATACATATATACACATACATATACGCATATACGTACCCATACATACATGTACACACCACATATATACATACAGTACGTATACACATAGAGTAAACAACAACAAAAAACAACCTCACAAACAACTAGACTAACACCATAAAGTTTCTTGTTTGTCGTTTAATATGAAGATTCTGAAATTTCTTGAACCATATTTTGGAAATGGTGATTCCTCCTTTTTCCAAAATTTTAATATTAGTTTTTTTTTGCTGCAAGTAAGCAGTGAGTGATTAACTGTTGCTGATAATTATTTAATTTACAGATCGTATCAGATGTGTTCAGAATAATCAACTCTGGATCCGGCTCTAATGAGCAATTTAGTATTTTAGATAAGACACCAGACCAATATGGCATAAGATTTAGACAGTTGACAAAGTTATGTGCCAGGTCGCCTCATACAGACCACATTTAATACAAAGAGGTGAGATGTTTTTTGTTTGAGTAATAGTCTATATAATATTTTAAAATGAATCAAACAACGTCTAGAATTTTATAGAACAATTATGTATTGATTGTAGACTGTTTTTCCATGTTGTTATGTAGATTTTGAGAGGATATTGTTAGATTTAAACTAAATCGTGTAAGCAGTTTGAAAATCAGCTGCTCCGCCTTTAATGATAGAAGATATTTTGTTCCCATAAGAAGTGTTGCTGTTGCTCCATAGGCAAGGTAAATAATTAGTTTTGTATATTTAAAATGTAACATGTTTAAAACCCATAACGGTCAATAAAAACACATCTGTTTGATTAGAGTGGCTGCCGTGTGTTCATCTACATGCGGCGGTGACGGTGCTGAAGTCCGCGTGATGTGAGCGTCTCCAGGCAGCTCCAGTCTCCACAGCTGTGACGGCCAGAGCGCTACAGAGGCCTCTTCATTAGCGCCTCTCCCAGCAGCATACTGATCACCGCTCTGGCTGAGATCTGAACAACTCTTTCCCTTCCTGTCCAGTGGTCCTCGCCTCCAGCTGTTCCCTCATCTCAGCCCAAATCGACTCTCGGCAGCACACCTGAGGGGCCGCAATCTCCTCCGCCACTTTCTAATGAGAGAAAGATCTAACTATCAGTGCGCCAACTTGTAACATAGCCCAGTAGTGACATAGACAATTGGCTCTATGCACAGAACGTCAGTTGGGATGTTTATATCATATTTGGATTGTATTTTTAGCACAACTAATTCAAGTCGAGCTACAACTACGTTTAAATGGAGCTTGTTGACGTGGCGTTATGTCAGAAAAGCAAACAGAAAGTTAAACCAGGCGTCACTAGCATCATGTTAGCATTTAGCTCGCATTAGCATATTTACATATTTGGACCGTTGGATCACTTTATTCATCTAAATGTCTTCGTATCCATATTTAACACAATATATCTCCTAAAGTCCACATTGGCAGCTGTACTAGTTGTTGAACAGTGAATGATAAAGCCTCTGATGCCGATTGTATCCATGTAAACATATGGCTAATTCTAACTTTAGGCTAAACAAAAGTAATGCTAAATAACTGTAACTATGTTTACGGCACGGTGTGAGCGGTTAGGCTCTTGCTACAGCAAGAAGGTCGCTGGTTCGATTCCCGCACGGGCCGGGCCTTTCTGTGTTTGCATGTTTTCCCCGTGTCTGGGTGGGTTTTCTCCGGGCACTCCGTTCCCCACCAACCAATAATGCAGGTAATATCTCCAGCTCGTAGTCCTGACCAAGCTATCAAACTCTGGAGATGGGTCCGAGCGCTGCACTGTGGCGATCACTGCTCCTGAGGAGATGCCCAGAGGCATTGAAGGATGGGTCAAATGCAGAGGACACATTTCCCTACGGGGACAATAAAGTGTACTTACCTACTTACGTAGTTTTTGTGCAGTAAACTCCTCAGGTTCATTTTTGTCACATGTGAAGTGGGACTCCCTCGACCAGGTTCCAGTTTACAAGTGGCCTGGAACACAACCTAAAATGAACATCCGTCTAAAATGGTAGATCAGACAGTGAGTTGTGATATTTCTCAAAACATATTAAAAACACGTTAAAAGACTTTACAAATCAGGAGAATATTTTACCAAAGATCTTTGTGTGTAAATAAAGAGGACAGGGCATACTCAACAATTAAAATAAAAGACGCGCAATAAGTAGCTATGTTCAGTTTCTACAATACCAGAATCAGAATAGATTAATTGCCGCGTCAGTGATAACAAAATTCACAAACTAGGAACTTGCTTTGATGTAATGTGCAATACAACATTAATAAAATAAAAAAAATTAGCTATGATGAAAAAAAAACACTTAAAAATAAATAATACAAAGTATAAGAACTTGCAAAAGGAATAAGTATACCTCGTAATAAAAAAAGACAATAAAAATATATACAGCAATCAGAACAATACGAACCGTTTGTAGCAACATATTCCTCTGGTAATGTGATGAACATCATTTGAACAATGCACTTTTATAGATAAAACAAGCAATTTCAGTAAAACCATATTTCTGTCATATGAAGATTTTTTAAAACTTTGGCGATGTTTATATTTGATATTATATTTCTCAGACATTCATAGGCAGGAAATGCAACACAAACCTCATCACTTGCCGAAGCGACCTGGACACTGAATTATTCATGTAATTATTTTGCTGTTCTTATTAACATGTGAAAGGTGTGTTTGGTGGTCATTGGAGTCTTAAATGATGCACAAGATTAGAAAACTCTAGTTGAAGTTTGCTTGCTGTTTGCAGTTTTATAGTCAAATTGTATCAGAATCAGAAAGGATTTTATTGCCATTGTCAGTGAACAAACAAAATTCACAAACTAAGAACTTGCTATGATGCTTATGTGCAACATATAACACAGAAAACACAAATAAAGAATACAAAATGTAGAGTACATATAATAAAAAAGGCCTCTTAAAGTGTAAGCTCAACAGGTGTTCAATAGCATCAACTAAATATATATCTATGAGTACATCTGATAGCTATTTTGAATGTAAACAAGCCAAGTGACGTTCGGTGCACAGAGCCAAGGAAATAATAAGACTGTTTCTTTACAAATAATCTGATTTGAGATACTTCATCTTGGAAACTTTTCTTAGAATTTGTTGACCGAGGAAAAATCCCTTAAGAAAATCTGATGTGAATTATTAAAAAGCTGGATAAGAAAACGCTCCATCAGCCCAGATTATGTGAAACTTCCCTGTCAGCATCTTAATTTTGGATGACCTGGCAGTACTTCGCCGTGTCCGTGCCTCGTTTTTACTCAGGAAATTGAGCACAAAAATGTCATCACGAAGTTATATTTGATCACCAGCGAACCAAACAAACAACAAAATCAGTACATTGCGTCCAGACTAAAACACGCACTTATAATTATAATGAAGATATATAGTGCAGTTGGCGCAGTACTCGTGGATTTCTTCCTTCTTGCCAGTCGACCGGGAAGCTCTCCAAGTTGGATGTTGAAGCCGTTTCTAGCACTTCTCAAACTGACTGATGGTGCTAGTAAGACTGTCATAAAACTGACATCAAAAATCAATATCCCTGCTTGTTCAAAGGCTTTGTCATAATTTATTACACACTTGCCTGCACCGAAGCCATCAAAGGCACCCTTGATGTGAGATACGTTTTGCTTTTAATTCCTTTTAATGGAGTTTTCGCAAATTTATTCAATACTTGGCTTGTTAACATGTCTGTATATTTGTCTAATTACATTCTTTTTATGTCAAGGTTTTATTCTTATAGTTTTAACATTCAGTTCAATACTTTTCAAGCTTATTGTATCATAGCATCAGTAATTTGGTGTGTTTGTTTACACAGTTGATGCACAAATATTGGAAAATAGGAAATGAACTGTTTTTTCTAAGTGTTGCATTTTTTTTCAGCAGTCATTCATTGATACATTCACGTTGACAATGGATGGTAAAGTGGATATCTAATTCCCCTTCTTTTGTCTGTCCCATTCAGAGCCAAACAGGACACAATGTGTTACTATGGAAACAGAGGCAGCACTGAACCCGTCCATCTAAAACCAGGTCAATGTTTGATACTGTTGCTGTAGTAACTAAACATGTCATTATTTTTGTAACCTGGCTTAAGAGCTGCATACTATATTTTTACACTTTCTTGAAATAATGCTGCATTCCAGAGAAATGAGAGATTGGGTGTTTCTTTTTTGAACAATCGAGGCAAGAAATGCACGAGAGTCAATGGAGACAGATGACATTTTCTCATGTATAAGCTCAAAATAAAGTTAAATAAGGCAAAAGAAGCTATATGTAAGAAAAAAAATCATCCCACAAGAACAGAACAATAGATTTGTAAATTACAAAAAACAAAACAAAAAAGCAGTGGCAGAATAGCAGATAAACAGAAAGACTTCAGCTTCTCTCACATTTATCACAGACTTTGGAATCACACACAGTTGAAGTAATTATCTTTTCTTCCTAAAAAAATGTTCATGAGTATTTTTGATGAGGATACAAATTGACTTTGTGCATTGAAGCTGTGTACCTTCACATAGTTAGACTTTAGCATTAGCATTGACAGACAAACACATCGTTTTATAAACCCACTTTGGTCCTTTGGTGAAATATTCTCTTATTTTGTAAAGTATTTAACATGTTTTCAGAGAAAATCACCAACTGCTCACTGTTCACTGCCTGATCTTTAGTCATTTTTCATTTTAGGCTGAGGTAGTGAAAACCTCATAAGAATGAACTAAACAGGAAATGCCGGGCAAGATGTTAGCATTTTTGAAAAAAAAAATACTCTTGTGCACACAGTCAATTGTAGTTCTGCAGTTGGTAAACAAGGTAGTGAAGCTCTACACTGTTGCCACGACACAGTACACACAAATTAATGATGTTTGGCAGCTCAAGGGAGTATTGTTAATTGCCGTTTTTCATTCTATTTGACTAAATGCATTACGTGTTTGCAATACAACAAAACATATTCAAACAATATTCTTAGAGAATATTATTGGTTTGTAGAATGTTGTGATGTTTATGACCGTGTGATACAGGAGGATAATTTGTATGTTTGTGGTGTGTTCGTCTTGTGTTGATTTTCGTGTAGCAGGAATCTATGGCTTAAGTAACTCACTACTGGACACGCCGTGGAAGAAGCTCCATCAGGGAAAGCGCCATTTCACAGATGTTGTCAGTAATCTGTCCTTGTCCTGCGATGGGCTGGTGCAAGAGCTGCTCGGCGTCCTCAACAACGAAGAACTGTACGTACATCTGGTTTTTAGCAGTTTTTTCTAAATTTGATTCAAAAAAATGTACTCACTAATGACAGAAATATAGACTTTTAGCATATTTTCACGCCTAAATCCTTTATTAATGATCAAATACTATTTAAAATACGTCAAAACCATTAACGTTCGTTCTGCTGTGACCAGTATGTTTAATTATTTGATTATTTTAGTTAATTTTTTTATTGATGGTCTGAAATGGCTTGTTTTGGGCTTTTTCAGGCTCGTTGCTCTCTGAAAATCTGGCAACCCTGGTCAATCGGGCAACTTTAGCCCGATTTCAGACGTCATGTAAACTGACAAAATCTGCAGCTGTACAAATGCAACTGAGCATGCTCACTACATATTTTAGCATTAAAGTTCAGAATTTTAGAACAATAAAGCAACCAGCCTCAGTTTTAAATACACATTTAACAGAGTTTGAATTGTTTACCACAGTCCTGCATGTCCCAGAAAGAGCAGTGTGCCATTTTACAGAGATTACTTCAAACAATAAGTAGTAATAAAGAATATTTAAGAAAATCAACATAAGTGAACCTTATCCAGGAGGACCATTTCTCTCTAGGTTTATCGGTTTACTTTTTACATGTATACAGGATCAAAACTGGTCCAGCTGGTTTTACGGGAAAACTAAATAAGAATCAGATTTTTTTAGCCTAGTCTGGTTTCCTTGATCATGTTAACTAAATCAAGGAAACCAGTACTAATCTTCTACTACTCAAAATGTAAATGCATTAATCGCATTCCAATTACTGAGTGAGAGAGCTCTGCTGTCATTATAATGCCAACTAGCATCCAGCAGCACATTTCCTGCTTTAACAACAGTATACTTCGGTCCTATTTTCACTTGAATAATTACTTTTAATATAGAAGGATTATCTGTCCACGTCATTTTCCGCTCTCCTGTGCATGTCACCTGCAGAAAGTGACGCTGGCCGGGGAAACTTCTCTGATTAAAACAACAAAACGGGACGAGAGCTAGTTGTTTCGATCAGGTTTGAACCGGTTTGACAGACATTTGGCTTCTGAAGCTTGAGACGGTGGTTTTTCTCTGTGTTTTTTCACTCACCTGAATGTAGTGTGTATATGAGTTGTAAAGACAAGATTCATTCACAAATGTTGATTTATCAGCATAACATTGTTTTTACACAGAGATAAACTGTTGCTGTTAGCTGACAACAGCGCTGGCTAATGTTGCTGCTACAGTTATTGTGTCGTTCGTATGATAAACAAATAATCCTTAGCTATACAATATCTGTAGTGGGACAAGACAGACTTGACCATGGATGAAATTGTAGATTATGTAGCAAATGAAAAAGGAATTTTTTTGTGTAAAATAATTGTCATGTGGAATTATCGAATGGCACTTTATACTCATGATGCTTTATTTTCTCAGAAATGGACCTGACCCAGTGCAGGAGCTTCAAGGCGATGGCTACAGTGCGTCTATGATTAAGGCCCTGACGGCTGTGTGCGTCCGCACCCCTCATTATGGCACAAGGTCAGTGGCTTAGAACTCACAAAACTCTGCCTTGTCTATTTTTCTTTTTTCTGTCTTTTTTTTTTTAACAGTTGTGTGTGTGAGAGATTCTGTTCTCACTCTAGAGTGAGAACAGAATGCTCCTGGAACATATAAATCCTTAGTTCAATCGATTCTCCACGGTGAACAAATGGAAAGAAGGCACCTGCTTTGTGACGCCACACTGCATTAGTGACCTGTCCTGTAACTAAAGGCTCAGAAAAACAGCTACTGCAGACCCACCGCTTCATTTATCTGCATTTCTTTTCATGTTCCTAAATTAAATCTTTGAACTTAACCTTTTCAATACTTTTTTATCTCTGTATTTTCACTTTAATTCTGCAGTGGCAAAACTCTATGGTATTTCTAAAGTTAATGAGTGCTTGAAACAAATATTATACTGGCTATATTATATATTCTATCATATTTTAACTTGTAGATATACGTGCCATAAATTGGTTGATTTGGGAATGTTCTAGTCAATTAAAATGTCTTGTTTTTCTTAAACTGTCTCACTTAAAATGATCAAGAATGTACTGCACTTGAAATATGGGAAACAAACAAACAGACATTATCCAAAAAAATGTTTATAATCAGTCAAATTATGCTCAAATTAAGATACATATTACTTAATTCAACCAGTTTAGGTCATTTCCAGTGTGTAACAATTACTACGTTTGCCTTCTATTTGTATATTATTATTTTTTAAAATTTTTTCTCTAGGACCAACACAGTAATCTTAATCGACGCCGAGGGGAACGTCAACTTCACCGAGCGAACCATGCTCAACTGTGACACAACAAAGTGGAGCACTAATTCTTTCCAGTTTAAACTACATTCGTGAAGAAGACTTTGAGACGGAGCTGACTCGTGCCTTTCTGAAAACGCCACAACTTAACTTGTCGACCTCTGAACACAGACTCAGCACTTTCACAGCTAGTTACATCTAGCTGCCTCAACATCACATGATTTTTTTTTTCTGAATTTTATTTGAATACTACTGTTTTGATTTGTGCTTATTTAAAAAACATTGCCAAAGAACTGATTTTTTTTTTTTTCAGAACAATATTGTTTAATTTTGAATTTGGGTGTGACAGGTTTGGTCATGTAATTTATAATTTAATATACATCATGTCATTGTCTACACAGTAAAAAAAATTTAAGATTAGTCAAAATATCTTTCAGGATCAGGATGCTCTTAGACATTTGACCAGTTTAAATCTTTTCATTTGATGCACCTATTGTACTTGTTTCAGACAGTTTCTCACTTGTTTTAAATATTACTTCTTACCAAAATATATGACAAGTAGAAGAGAAAATTTCCTCACTCCACTGGTAAATTTAAACTTTCTGGACCTATAAATTTCCTTGCTTGATCAATAACAGTTAAAAACAGTGTTGGGAACATTGAAAGCATACTTAGACAAATTAAATGTCATACTGTGGAATATTGTAGCCAAAAAGTAACAACATTCCCAGTAAAATATTGTACATCACATGAAGAATTAAATGTAGACTGGTCAAAGCGATATTCAAGTTATTTAAAGTGAGGTTCATTTTTTTTCTTTTCAGTGTACTGCAACTTGAAAAACAATGTTTAGGTCTAGAATAAGTATCAGATCAGAATTTATTTTTAAAAGCATTCATGTAATTTATTTCTTTTACTGATTTCTACCACCATGCAAAATACAAAACGTGAGCAAAGTGTAATTTTTTCAAAGAGCCATTTTACTGTAATAAAAACAAGTAAATAACACAATCAAGATTAGTTTCAATGTGTTCCTTGGTTCCATTGATTGGTGTATGTATGTAATGTTATTCCATGCTAAATACCTTTTTGAATCACTTGTGACATCAGCTGTCCAGTTTTGGTACTGCAGTTTTCACCGCAAGCACATCAGTTTATTTTTCTTCTTCAGTTTTCAATTTGCCTAATGTTAATCCAGAATTTAAAAAAACTAAGTGCTGAATTTAGCGTCTATTAAAGTACACCTATTGTGATTTTTCTGTATATTTAGGAAGAAAGTGTGCTATATGCAGATTATCTATTCACATTTTATTCATTGTAAAACACAAAAATGATTTAGAACGGGTTGGAAATAGAAAGAGGTCCATTGATTTCCTGTTCAAAACTGCAGAACTGAAAAGCCCCTTCCTCTTCATTGTAGCCACAGATTTTAAATGACTGTTTTTGTTGTTGGAAAGTGACTTGACGATTTGCTTGGAACCTGAATGTTTGAGTAATGGCTAGTAAATACAGATATTGGGTGGGGATAGCAGGTGTAGACCGGGGGGTGTCAAACTCAGGCCTGGGGGCCAAATTCAGCCCTCAAGAAGATGTCATGTGGCCCCTGAGCATGATTTCAGATTATTATTGATAGTGGCCCCTTTTTATTGCTGAATGTGACTATTAAATGTAATATTCACTGGAATGCAGCAAAAAGCATACAATCTGTCCAAAGTTTTCTTGCAATGAAATTATGTGCAAATAATGATGACATAAGTAATGTGACACAATATAATTCTGGATATACAGTAAACGTGTTATATTGGCTTTATACAACCCGATTGCCATATTTGAATTTAACACAGAGGGACGTATATTTTAAAATGCAGCCCTCGACCAACTCTGACCGATTTGGCCCCAGCACCATTTGAGTTTGACACCCGTGGTGTAGACAGATGCCTACTGGAGCATCATTTGCAGGACAAGATTACTCAAATATGCAGGGATCAATCCAAATAAAATTTTGGGTAAGCTAAAAGTAGATTTTACATAATAGGTCCCCTTTAACATCCTAGCACTAGAGAGTTACTGAAAGGTTAACATCACTATTTTTTTGTTTGTTTGTTTTTTAGACATTTAAAGGGGTCCTATTGTGTTTTTTTATATATATTTTGTAAGAATCTAGAACATACACAGATCTGTAATTTATCTTTGTTCATTGTAAAACACAAAGTTGATCTAAAACAAAAGCTCTAATGACTTCGTGTTCAAAACTGCAGATCTGATAAGCCCGCCTCTTCATTTAAAAATTTAACTGTAAGAAGCAACAGATTTTTAAAAACAATTTTTTATTGTTGGAAAGTGAATATGCGACAGTATTGAATCATATAGGCTTCACTTTGATCATTAATATTTTGAAATATACCAAGTAAATACAGGAAAGTGGGAGGGGATAGGTGGTAGGTGAGAACAGGATTTCTGAGCACTTGAGCTGCAGCTAAAGAACATCACAAGATTACTCCAACATGAATTCAGAATTTAGCTCTAAATTTGTCGAAAGATGAAAAAAGGTACATTCTTGCTTTAGTGTATATTGAAATTCCTTGCTCTTTCCTGGCCTTTGCTGCTGAATCCACTATCTTTTGGCTGAATGTTGCTTTTGTGATCTGGTAACCTTAGGGGCTAGCATTCGCCGGTTTTTGCCGCTATGTGGTCCTCTTCAAGATGGCCGCCCTGCAGCTGAGGCGAGTCGGCGCCTCTTCGAGAAATAAATAATTTAGTACGCCGCTTAGCTTGGTCGTGAGAGTTTCTGCGCTACGTTTGTTGGTAAGCTGTTTATCATGACGTGCATGAAATGATAGGATGAACAAGTATTTTGGTAAATGTATAAATAGGCAAATGTGTGGTTAGCTATAGCACTAGCATCCAAGCTAATATGATCAAGGGCCCAGTATGCCGCTGTCCTCATTTTTAACATGTCAAACTGTGCTAGCATGCACAAAGTATCGAATTTAGTGCAATGCCATGTCTTTGATTTTCTGTCTTGCTATTTTATATTTTTTACAGCTCACAGAAGCTCACAGAGGAGGATGATCAGTGCCCAGAACCTCCATAAGCTGAATGCATTGTGATTTCCAATAATTGAGACAGTGATTCTGAAAGCTGTCTACATTAATGAAAAGAACAATGTAGCCAGCTTAGCATTTTCAACTATGGTACATGATCAATTCAGGAATGCGTTTCTGCATGTATTGGGTTTTTAGATAAGAGATTAATCGTTCTGTTCATACTATATTGTTCAAAACTAGTTAGAAATGGAAATAGATGATGTTCTACCCCCTCTCCCCTTGGAGCCGCCTCATGACATGGGCCAAAATGCGGAAAGGGCACCTCCACCACCTCCCTGCAAACGTCCAGTGACGCAGAGGTAATGGACGTTAGCTCTGGTGGTGATGGACACACAGACACCACAGGGGACGGGCAAGATCAGCCACACCAGCCCCTTGCTTCAACTTCCATAACTTTTAGTAATATTGTTTCCAAAAATGAGGCTAATCCTATATGTCCAAGAACTGGTCGGCACGCTCCCCCGGTTACTAAGTTCCTGCCTGATCTGAAACTGCTCAGAGATGTAAAGATCCGAGTAAGCTTTGCAGAGAGCAGCAGCAGCAGCAGCAACAGCAAAGATAGAAAGGTTTTGTACACAGGTGAGGGGCAGGAAGCAGAGGCAGATGACGGGCTAGACAGTGTTAATGGGGGGTTTCACGAGTCGGCCAGTGATCAGGACGGCGGCGAGTGCAGCTCTGGAAACGCAGCAGGGAGGTTTTCTGAGGATAATGAGGTCGATATGGAAAATAGAGTAGAGTACGCCGTCCTGGATGAGTTTGAAGACTTCTACGAGAACTTCCTGGATCCTGACGACAACAACGGCGGCTTTAAGTCCGGCGTCATAGTGCAGCAGGAGCAAGATGAGGCTGTGGCTTTTCCTATGAGGTAAGGTTTTGTAATCATTTTTTTTTTGTATCATATTTAGTCCCATCTAAAAAACGCACAAGACTTTTTGTTGTTGTTATTTTGTGTGCCACAATCAATTTTGAAAATGTCAGCTAAAGCTTGTATATATTTCCAGTGAATAAAGAATATTTCTTTATTTTAAAATGTAGATCTGCAACTACGAATCTAATAAAAGGCAAAATGAAAGTGTTTTTATTAATGTTTATGAACATAAACTAAACAAACTTTAATAATGACAATATTCTCAAACAATAAACAATTTCTTCTTAAATTTAACATCTGCTCCAAACAAACGAGCATTTGTCGACTTCTTGATCAAAAATCCTCAAACACGTCACTGATGTTTAGACATGGCTGAATCTCCATCTTTTTTTTATTGTTTAGCTCTAGCTGCAGCTAAAAATTACAGATTATTTTACTAAATTGACTTGTTTCTATTCTGCATTGAGACTTTATAAATACATTATAAACAAAAAGGATGGTGAAAAAGGCCTTCCAGATTGATTGTTTTGTTTTCTAGAGTATCTTTCAGTTAATGAATACTGTACAGCTAGCCAAATACAATCTCTCCTATTGTTTTTTGTATTTTTCTCATTGTTCCACTCATCTCCTCACATCAACCTGAATACATGCCACACGTGGTGATGTATCCTTCCCTTCGGGCCTTAACCACTGACTCTTCCAGGAGTTTGATAATGATGTGGATGCCCTGCTGGAGGAAGGCATGCCGGTCCCCAAAAAGATGCGTCCAACAGAGGATAAATACGAAGGAGACAGTGACCACCAGTCTGACGGAGAGGGAGGTGTCCAGCCCATGATGACCAAAATCAAGACTGTTCTCAAGAGTGAGATGGCACATACATATAACCTAACACAAGCTGTATGAATAAAATATCTAGTGTTACAGTGACAGTCAATGCAAACATCAACTATGTTTTGTATGTAATATAATATACAAAGAGAATATGTAGTGAGTGTTTGCTAGTTTCATGCTTGAATAATTGTGCAATAATTTTATTATTGCCAAAACGAAGGTTGGCCTGAGAGAGAAGGTCAGAATCTTCTTTTCAAGGGAGTCCTGAGGGATGGGAGAGATTACTGATTATTTCTTGTGACATGCAATATACCTGCGCAATATTGCAATATCAATTCTAGTGTGATATAGTTTTTTGCTACTATCCAAAAGAATTCATTTTTGACTGCATGTGGCTTAAGTTTTTTTTTTTTTTTTTTTTTTTCAGAAGGTTTGCATTATACTTAGCAGAGGCAAATTTGACTGGTTTACACAGAAAGTCAGGTACCTCATCAATAAGAGATAATGTTTATTAATGCATTCTCAATTCATTCCAATGCATTTTTGTTCACAGTATTGGTAGTTTTCCTGATATATAGAAGTGATGAACTTAATTGATTTTCTTTAGGGAATAGTTTTTTTTTTCATCATCTCACCAACACACATTATTTTCTTTGTACATTATGTTATCAGCAACTGCAACAAAAGTTTTCTGAAGGGCTTTGGTGACATCAGTCTCTGGCTAAATGTGCAGCTGTGAATTACCTCCAGAGCATGTAGTAAATGGTCAACCATAAAGGGGTTAGGAATAATAAGCCGTATTTATGGAAAGACAGTTTGCCATTGTGACTTTGTTTGTTCCCTTGTTTGGCAGGTAGGGGACGTCCTCCCACAGAACCTCTCCCTGATGGATGGATCATGACATTCCATAATTCGGGCATTCCAGTTTACCTGCACAGAGAGACCAGAGTGGTCACCTGGTCCAGACCCTACTTCCTGGGAACTGGGAGTATCAGGGTAAGATGCAAAGCTGGAAAGACATCATCTTTACTAAATCCTTAAGCGTTGGATGTTCTGTGTGTATTCTTGGATCAATTTTTTTTTTGTCGAAAGAATTCTATGAAGAATAGCAGAAAGGAGAAAACACATATTTAGGTAGTTGGAGTAGTTTTTTGTTCGATACAGCCCTAATCTTGCACATGAAAGTACTATTCCTGACCACGTTGATAAGACATTTTACTGTTAACCATATAACAAGTTTAAGTTTTAAATACTTTTTCAGTTTGTAGATGTATATAACAAGAAGATGACACAGGGAGAGATGGAAAGAGAAAAAAATCATAGCACACACTTAAAGATTATTTACTTTGTTCATAGTTTAAAGTTGTCTAAATCTTTGTTTTGAATGAATGACAGCACGAGTAAAGTAATTTATCAATTCTCTACAGAAACACGACCCTCCCACGAGTAGCATCCCTTGTCTGCACTATAAGAAAATGAAGGAGCAGGAGGAAAAGGAGCTGAATGGTGAAGTGACTCCGAATGCCGAGGAGTCTCCTGTCAAATCCAACCAAGTGAAAAACGACAGCGTGATGAGCAGCACTCAGACGGACTGTCCAGCCGATGACGCAGACAACACGCCCTCCTCCAGTCAGCCCGACTTGCTTGATGGAGAAGCTGAGGTCAATTCTCAGAGCAAAGAGTCTCAGTCATGTGACTCCGCACAGGGAGCTCTGGGGCAGGTCAAGGCCAAGGTGGAGGTCTGTAAAGATGAGTCTATAGGTAAGGCTGTCATAGTATTTTTCATGTTTCTATATTGTGACTCAAATAAGTAATGAAATGCATAGCTGATCAAAAATCTGCACTAAGAGCTGAAAGTTTTTAGTTGGAGTCTCAGTGCTGTCATACAAACTGTGGGGTCAGACCAAAATATTTTTATGAGTCTTATAAGAAAGGAGGATTTTTTTTGTTAACTGCTTCTCTAAAGTATCCTAGAACCATTACTGTTCTATGACATCCTAAATAAACGAAAAAAATGTCTTTGGAAAACAAGGAGAAATTTCTCCAATACTAAATTCTAGTAAATAAAATAGAAGTTGGAGAGAAGTTAACCTTTGTCTTAATCCTTCAGACCAGGAGTCTGCAACTTTTAACAGCAAAAGAGCTGCAATGGCCCAAATAGGAAATTAGTCAGAGACAGATGCAACTATACAGTAGTTAAATAAAAATATACAAGGTGAATAGTCATGCGTTGTACAAAGTAGGTCTATCATGCTAGATCAAATAAACTGTCACTTTCTGCATTCTGATGCATTTTAGATGCTCTACTGATGGGAAAAACTCAGCAACCTCCAAAATAACTGTGTATATACTTAAAAAGCTTGGACTGTCGAGATGAGATTGTCCAAGATGAGAAAATGTATCACATTTTTGAATTTGCATGTTATTGTTCAAGGTCCCAGACTGTTTTTTTTGTTCCCTCTCTGTCATAATGCTTATGTGACCTCACACAGGTACTAAATTTGTATGAAATATGCAATTACCATGCGTGTGCTGATAGAAGAGCGCACTTGTAAGCCCACATTAATATCATATAATAGAATGTTCTTTCTTTTTCTCTTAACAGTGTATTTTCCTAATTGTCAATGAGCCACATTCGAGCTGCAGGTTGCAGAGCCCTGCTTTAGGCGCCAGGGTTTTTCCATTTGTAAGACATTTCTGTAGCTGTAAACCTTTTACTTAGAAAATCCAAAGAAATATTTCTCTACAATTTTATACAACCTCTGGTACTGAGTTGAGTATGGTTTGGTTTCAAGTGACTGAGACTTACCAGAAACAGAATCTGGAGTCTGTAAAAGGACAGGCCGAATGACCTGGTCATTAAATGATGATTATGTTATTATTTATTTTGTTTAGTTTAATTGAATTTAATACATACATGTAGAGACAAATGTGAAAATAAACTGCAACAAGCCAAAATGTTTTTTAATACTTGTTAGTAAATTTAGAACAAAGTTCGGTTTGGCTCTCAGTGACACTGACATGACAGTGTTTATGTTAACCATTCAGTTGTTTTCCTTGCAGAAATAGAAGATTTCCGCCAGTATTTGGAGAAGTGCTTTGACTTTGAACAAGTGACTGTGAAGAAGTTTCGCACCTGGGCAGAACGTCGTCAGTTCAACAGAGACATGAAGAGGAAGCAGGCCGAGTCCGAGAGACCCATTCTGCCCGCCAACCAGAAGCTCATCACGCTGTCTGTCCAGGATGCACCCACCAAGAAAGGTACTGGGACTTCTGTTAGTTCATCCTCTTTTTGTATGGATTTAAAGAACACATTCAGGGTTTGCACAGGTTTGTGTCATGACAGTATTTTTGTTTGTGAAGAGCAATGTTTTGGGCTAAGTTAAGCATAAAGGTGCGGAGGAAAATTGCTGTTATGCCTTGAAGATACTTTTTAAAGAATACTTTAATTTTAGCTTTGAAAGAGTGTTTGATTCCTCACATCATTTGATAATTGAATGTCTCTTTCAGAATTTGTCATAAACCCAAACGGCAAGTCTGAAGTCTGCATCCTTCATGAATATATGCAACGTGTCCTAAAAGTGCGACCTGTTTACAACTTTTTTGAATGTGGTAAGATTCATTTAAGTTAAATGCAGTAAACTTGCTGTAATTCAAAATATGATGACGTTTGTTTGTCTTTTCAGAGAACCCAAGTGAACCCTTTGGAGCATCTGTTATTATCGACGGCGTAACCTATGGTACAGGAACTGCAAGCAGTAAAAAACTCGCCAAGAATAAAGCTGGTAATACTTGAGTTTACAGAGGCATTACCAGGGTGGCTTCAGGGGTTTAAATGCGGTAAAAAATATTACTTTTGGTTGTGCTAAATTTAAGGCCTTATAAACATTAAATTGTCTAGTAATTATCCTTATTGTTTATGCAGTTGTATTTCTGTTTCATTTTCACCGCAACAAGATTTCTGTGCTGGCGTAAAATTGTTTGAAGTAAGGCTGAAACAAATTAATAGATTTTTGAAATAATTATCTACGAATTTAGTAATCAAATAATGGTTAACTAGTTTTTATACTAGTGTTGTCACAATTTAAAACACAATTGTATTATTTATTAGGAAAAGACTACAATTGATTAAAACATTTTAATGATATTTTCAACACAAAGTAATAGTTTTTTATTTTTTTATTCTCAATTTTATGTTTTGTTCTTGTTTTGGTAGTTGTTGTTCTAAAACGGTTTAGAAAAGGCCAAATTGTGTTCTCTTAGAGTATTTTTAGTGCCAGTAGATTTTATTTAGCTTTAGTTTCGAATAATATTGTTGATACTTTCTCTCTATAAAGGTTTCAAAACATGTTTGAGCTGAGAAAACCTTCAGATTGAACAGGCAATGATGACGAGCGATTAAGATTTACATTTTTTTATGCTTTTGATGTAAAAACAAGTTTGTCTGTGAATTTGCACCTCTACAGCGTTCTTTTGTGATGTTTCCTCAGCAAACAAACAACAACAAACTTTTTTTTTTTTAAATATTTTTTTTCAAGTGCCTTTTGCCTTCAAAACAACTAATAACAAACAATCAAACGAATCGATTACCAAAGTAATCATTAGTTGCAGCCCTCATTTCATTTTTTTTTCCTCGAAAAAAAATCATCTTTTTCAGTTTCAATACCAATTTCAATAATGTGCCCTTAAGTACGTATCTGCTGATGCTATATATTGACCAGTGCAGGGACTGAAATGCCAATTTTTAATTGTCAAAACCCGCACAACATAATCTTGTTTGAAAATTGTTTATAGTGCTATGTGGCTGTAATTGTGCAAATAACAATTTGACAACTTTATGTGTGTGAAATTTCCAAGAGTGTTTGGCTGCAGGCACGTACCGCCCACCTCCCTCCGCAGACCTCTTGCTACAGACCAGAATCACCTTCGCCCACACCTGAATACCGTTTATATTCACCTCTCGTGCGTGATTAAATTATACCCCAAAAACTGGTAAGGTGAGGGTTAGAATTATGGCTGGTGTTAGAACAGGTAATATGGACAAGCCAAATATTGATGTCTGGTTTGTACAAAGAGCTTTTTACGGTCTGTTGCGAGAGGTGGGCAGGACAAAGGAGTCCCAGAATATCGTCTGAACCGATATTATGGGACCGATTCCCAATCCAACAAAATTGCCAGGATCGGCAATCGATAGTCAATCTCAGTATTCAGATCAGTGCATCACTAAGAGCCTTTAATTTATCTGTGTTTTTAAGTGTTTTACTTTTAATTTTAATTTTTCTCTCAATATTGGCATTACATTTTACTCAATGTTTTTTAATTTCACTAAACTATTTATATCTTGACTCTATTTTTAGCTCGTGCCACACTGGAAATCCTCATCCCTGACTTTGTGAAGCAAACCTCAGAGGAAAAGCCAGTGGAAGGAGATG
Source organism: Mugilogobius chulae (assembly GCA_038363315.1). Classification (NCBI taxonomy): domain Eukaryota; kingdom Metazoa; phylum Chordata; class Actinopteri; order Gobiiformes; family Gobiidae; genus Mugilogobius; species Mugilogobius chulae. The sequence continues at coordinate 467,166 of JBBPFD010000414.1, forward strand.
AACTGGAGGTATTTCTGTCTCATAATTTACTTACAAACACTGTAAGATTGATGATTGACTAATGTAATTGTTTTCTCCCCACAGTATTTTAATCATATCAGTATAGAGGACTCAAGAGTTTACGAGTTGACCAATAAAGCAGGACTTCTATCGCCATATCAAATACTACATGAGTGCCTTAAAAGGTGAGCTTTACATCTTTGTTCTTGGTTCTAATTGAAGTTTATTCGAAGTTATGACACGTGTTCTCCCTTTGTGGCCGTAGAAATCATGGTATGGGGGACACAAGCATCAAGTTTGAGGTGATCCCTGGGAAAAACCAGAAGAGTGAATACGTGATGACCTGTGGGAAGCACACTGTACGAGGCTGGTGTAAGTTACAAGTCAAACAAGTGACGGATGTTTTGTCATGCATAGATTTTAGAATCTTTTTTTAGACAAAGGTGAAGCAGACTTATCTAGACGTAACCTATTTTCAACCAATCAGTTTGTATTGTAAAGAGATTGTCAGATCTGTATTAATAACAGCTTATAGAGGCATGTGTGCAGCATTAAGGTCTGTTAAAAGAAATCTATTATGTAAAATCTACTTTTTGGTCGGATTTTCACAATGTTCCGAGTAAAACATATAGGGTTCAACATTGTCATGAAGATACTTAAGATATTTTTTAACTCCGTTGCTTATTAAAGTTAAAATTAAAGAGACATTTTATAAAATAGGCTATATACTTTTTTAGTAGAATAAATTTGAACTTCTGTGTTTTAAAAATCTTGCTTAACGGTCTCGTCTAAATTAAGTTTGATTTTTGTTTTTTTATTTTTCATATTTTACCAAGTCAATTATACTGTGTCTTTATTTTCAGGTAAAAATAAAAGAGTGGGGAAACAACTGGCTTCTCAGAAGATCTTGCAAATGCTTCACCCACATGTAAAGAACTGGGGCTCACTGCTAAGAATGTACGGCAGGGAAAGCAACAAGATGGTGAAGAAGGTACGCAAATATAGGATCTGTGTTGGCTGAATAGATGATAACAAGTATTTCTATTTTCTAGCGAACTATAGATGTTTTGACATCATTTTATTTGAAAAATGCGCCTAAACATTATGACTGAGGCAAACCTGTGGGCAACACAATTACTTTTTACAAACTAATTTTCATCCCTGTAGTTTTTGTTTTACACAAATACATTTTTATGTGTAACCCATTTCCTCAACTGGGTCAACCCAGTGTAGACCCTGTGTTGGTGCATTCTATAGCACCATCAAGTGGTTTGATAAATGCACTGCAATCAGGGTAAACCACTCACTGGGCTCAATCAGTGATGTGCAGTTAAATTCACAGCTGGTGAGATGCCAAAAAACACTTTTTTATTTACTTTGCATACACATGAGAAACGTTTCCCTTTACAGAAGTACATAAACTTGTGAATATTTTGGCCTCTACACGCAAAACTAAGAGAAAAAAAGTATTGTTTACTAACATAAGATTCGATCCTGCGACCTTTTGCACAGAGCAACACCACTCTCCCATGATGTAATCCATGTGCAAATGAATGAATAACTATGCTCAATTTGTGAGCAAAATTAGCCTGTTGCTGTTCAATATTTCCCTGTGATAATTATTTAGTTGCTTAAGGCTCTGTTAAGCCGCAAATTTAAATATACAGGCCCTAATCATTTTTGGCCGCACATCGCAGGCACATCACATTGAGTCATCTTTCCTTCAGAAACATTCACTCCAGCGTTGACACGTGACACACATGATACAGTTGATGTGTTGCTCATGTGACATTTCTTAAAGTGGCACACATGTTGACATGGGTCGGCACATGCATCTCTTCTAGTGCTCCATACACGTGTTGACGCGTCGATTGGTTTGGCCCATCACTACAAGGCATTCATTTTAGAATTATTGAGGCCATCTCTTCATTGTTTTGCGTCAGACTCACATCAGCAGCTGCTAACTACCTGTTTTTGCTGATTTGTTTGTTCTTTTAAGCTATTTGAAATTATTACATGTAATTTTTTAAATGTCTTCACCTGTAAGGGTTTACTGGTATCCAGTAAAATCTCCCCTAAATATTTAGGTTACTACCGATACCACAAATTGTGGTATCAACCCATTACTAGACTATACAAAAAGACTTAAAAACAATTATGACTGATTAAAATACATTGTTGTTTGCTCACAATTAGCTGATTTAAAGGCCGCAGCCCCAGTAAATACTAAAATTCTCTGGTCAACTCTTGTTTGCAGGAGAGTTCGGACAAGAGCGTGATCGAGCTGCAGCAGTACGCCAAAAAGAACAAGCCAAACCTACACATTTTAAACAAACTGCAAGAAGAGATGAGAAAACTGGCTAAACAAAGGGTATGATTCCAACCAAAAGCAAATTGAATCGTTTACCGCCGAGCATTTACTTACTCACTTTTGTCGTTCCTCAGGAGGAAACCAGGAAGAAACCCAAAATGACCATTATGGAATCCGCCCAACCCGGGAGCGAACCTCTCTGCACTGTCGACGTTTAAGGAAGACTCTTAAAAACCACCACTTTAAACCAACCACTGTCAAAACGTGTCGCTACCTTCAAAAAAAAACCCCGCATCACTTAGCCACATTTTATTACGTTATAATTCGACTAACATGCAAATGCCATCTACCTCTCTCGTTGGAGTTGCTGGAGAGGTTCAGGATGATCTGGTCCAAGTCAAAAAACAAAACACAGTGCATGCTTCTTCCACTTGTTTTCAGCTGTTTTTCTACAATCAGTTGTACCGATATCTGTGCTTTACGATATTTAAAAAGGGACTACTACTAATAAATGTATGTATTTATGCTCTTTGTAAAAACCAGAGGAGTTAATAATCGGATGTTTCTCGCTTTGTGGCGTGGTTGTTTTTTTTTATATTTAGCGTCGAGCACAAGTTATTCCGTTTTTAATTTGCTGGAGAAAGATGCTGTCTTGATTTGCACGATCAAAACTTGTGTTGTGAAGTCGCTATTCGAGGTTGTTACGCACTTGTCTTGTTTTTCAGCTGATCTCACAGTGTTTGGTACTAAAATAAGTGCTTTTAAGAACATTCAACTTCATTTGGACGTGAAAATATGACCGCTCCGTTAGCGTTAGCACTGACAGACAAACACGTCTTTTTATAAAAACACACTTTGGTCCTTTGATGAAATATTCTTCTCAATTGTAAAGTAATTAACAACTCACTGTTCAATGCCCGATCATAAAGTATTGAAACTCCATAGAAATGAACTAAACAGGAAATGAACATGCCAGCAGGAAGTAAGCATTTTTTTAAATAAATAAGCCAACTGACTTCTGTGCACAGAGTCAATTGTAATGACAAACTAAATGTTAATATTTCAAACATGACATTTTGGCTACACGTTGCCTTAGAAGCCACTTCATTAGGGGTAATTGTGGACCTTAAACACCCTTTGGAATGAAATGGGGAGATGAAGAGGGAAGCTAGTATTTTAAAATGGCCTTTTTTTGTCTAATTTAGTGATCAAATATTAGCGCAATGCTAGTACTAAGTCTGTGATCAATCACAAAACAATATAACCAAAGCTAGCAGTTAAATGCATTTATAAGATACTTAAAGCGGCAGCAAATTCATCTACATCAGGGGTCTCAAACTCTGCAGCTTCTCAGATGATGTGATCAGATTTATATTATTATGGCCCACCAATCAAATCTAGCGTTGAGGTGTAACTATAAAACCTAAAATGCACTAGAATACAGCAAATTACCATCAATTTATACAAAACTGGTTACCCACTTTTAACTTTATTCTTTGTGTGTGTGATGTAAAATGTAAATGGTTGTTTACATATTAGAATATATGCTACATTAGGCTTTACGTTGCCTAATAGGCTTAATTATAAAGAATAACTGAGTTCTTTATTTTAAAATGTGGCCCTGTGATCAACTTCGACCTATTTCAGCCCCAGCTCCTTTGAGTTTGAGACCCCTGATCTACATACTGAAACTAGCTGGAGTAAACTAGAAATACTTTTAGATTGCTTTATGAATGTGCTATTTGTGTGTCGTCTTCTGTGTCAGTGCAAGAAGATACGTTTGTGTTGCTGTTTTGTTGAAATTTGAGATGTCGCTGCTTAGAAAATGAAGTATGTAATGCAACCTGAGCTCATTGACTTCAGTGATGTTTGATATGCAAAATAAAAATGTCCTGAAAATACTGATGTGTGAGAGAGTTTATTGGTATAAGTGCTGGCAGGGACATAGGAATATGATAAAGAAAGGCTGTTTGAAATGAGAACTTAGAAAAACATCTTATCAAAACAAGATCCCTGGATGCATCTATACACTAGTTGAGACTTGTAGATATGTTACACTAGGAGCCAGGCTGCTGTTGACTGCTGCTGTTCTCCAGAGGCTCAGATTCGTAGCCCACTCTCTCCAGCAGAAGAACCAACTCGACATGCATCGTCTGAGGAAACAAGTCCACGGCCACAGCCTTCACCGGACGGAACGGAGCTCCGTGGACTCTGTTTGATGGAGCACGGCACAGACTGGGGAAACATCAAATACAATTTACCAAAATGAAAGATGCAGGTGAATTCTTGCTCTTTACTTGACATGACTTGTATATGACTTGACAAACTAAACCACAGTTAACGCACTGACATTCTTGCGCTTCTCTGCGTGGAGCTAATCAACTCTAGGTGCGTCCCTCAGAAGCAGGACTACAAAGAACGTGTTCTGGGCATGCACATGATGCAACCGGCTACAGTCTACAAGGCAATTATTCACATAGAGCCAAGAAAATTTAGTTTGAAGACAAAAATCTGCACGAAGAAAAGGACTGCAATCTGCAAGCTATAAGACTCAAAAATATTGTATGTCGGATATGGAAGGCCTCCTCTTGAAAGCTGTTCCTTTAGCTGTATTTTTTGACATTGCATAAAATATTCAATCTCATCCAGAATGTCCCAAAGTATGCTTTCAACTTTCTATTTTTTTGTGTAGTTGACTTTCCCTCCAGAAATTTACACTAAGTAGAAAAAACATCCCTGTGCCTAATTTTGTAATAGTACATAGTGGGGAAAAAATTTACAGAATACAAAAATTATTTTTATAATGCACCAAAGCCATTTAGTTGAGTAGCCATTAAAATTTGGCTCAAAAAAAAAAAAATGTAAAGACTTGCCATAACTTGATGCTAAGGTGATGACTTGACTTCTTGACAAAAAGCTAGGACTTGACTTACTAAGTGACTTACCTCTGGTATCTAGTCTTCCAAATTGTACTTTAGTATGTTTTTATCTAAAACTGCTTCAAGCTATAGTGTAAATCCTGATAATGTTTAGATTTTATCTTTGAAAAGGAATTCTAACTGAAACTGGATAATTTCTCATTCCTCTCAGCACAGATCTCTGAAACCTCAGGGACTCAATTTGAACATTTTCAGATTGGATTACTTATTTCTATGTCAAGTTGTCTTTTTATAAATGACAATCTTAACTTAATATAGTATGAAAGCCTGCTTTATAAATAAGACCCCAAATAGTGTTCACTTACTCTATGAAGTTGTTCATGGCAGCTTTTGCGTTGCATGCAACATAGACCAGCTTCTTTAGGTTTTCTGCTCTTCTTATGGCAGGATCACTTTAGAATCTGTTAATAAGACTTTTATTATGCTCTGGAATTTCAACACTTAATCTGTGTCTTTTTTGTTTTTAAATACTCACGTAGGCCTGCTCTTGGTGGATCCACAATCGCGGTGAGGTTGGATGCAACGAGACTACTCAGGATGTTTGGAAACACATCCTCGGCCTTTCCGCAGTGAAACTCAATGTTGCTCAGTCCTTATCACAAAAACAATTGTGTTTATTTAGTCCATTGACAGTACATTTTCAAACAAGACTTTTTATTACCATTAAGTTTGGCGTTTACTTTAGCATCCTCCACTGCTTCTTGACAGAGCTCAATTCCAATCACCTTTTTTACACTCTGCAATGGTACAACAAACACATGGCAGGTCAACTTTAAAGGTGCATAGTGTAACTGTTTGGTCAAAAAATAAACTTGAATAAAAGCATGTTTTTCTAGTTAAAATGTCTTTGTGACACTAAATAAATAATAAAAATGTGTCTTTCTACTATGAGCATCATTGCATAGCCACAAAATTAACTATTATTTGACCAAAAGGAGGGTGTCTTCTAGCTATATTTACTCACATTATTGCATAAAACGTATTTATATAAGAAGGCTCTAAAAAAATCTTTTTATCTTCATGATTGCATTGAATTGTGAAGATGAATTTTCACCTCCAGAAAGTTACAAAGTGCACCTTTAATGATCACAAATGCACTACAGCTCTCATCTCAAAGTGTCATAGACAATTTTTCTCATTTAGAAGCAGACAGTAAGCAGCTGTTTTTAAAAGCACTAGTTGGGGGCAATCTATTTTACTGATATATAACTGAATATTTGGATAGACGTGCTTTAAAAGAAGACTCACGAGGGTTAGGTTAAGTCATCTTTGCATAAACTGTGTGTAAGGTTTAAAAACATTTCGCTCTCAGTCAACTTGATGCCAGCTATTCATTCATTTTCTACCGCTATCGCATAGGGGTCGCGGGTGACTGAAGCCTATCCCAGTGACTTTGGGCCTTAGGCGGGGAACACCCTGGACAGTGGTCAACTCGTCGCAGAGTTAGACAGACAAACATTCACTCTCTCATTCACTCACTAAGGGAAATTTACAGTGAGGCCCAATTAACCTAAACATGCATGTTTTTGGAGGTGGGAGGAAACCGGAGTACCCGGAGAAAACCCACAGTGACACAGGGAGAACATGCAAACTCCACCCAGAGAGATCGTGAGATGTTGATATGGTCCGACCCGGGAGTCGAACCCACGACCTCTTTATTGGGAAGCCAGAGCCAGCTAACCTTTGCAAAAGAGATCCCAATAGTCCCGGTTCCACAGCAAACATCTAAGACCGTGCTGTTCTCATCCAGCTGGGCCAACTCTCCAACAGTCGAGTACAACGCCTCTGCTGCTCCCGTGTTCACCTTAGAAAACACGAGATTATTTTAAAACGCAAGTACAACAAAACAGGCTTGAGTTCTAACGTTACCTGGAAAAATGAATGAGGAGAGATTCTGAATTTGAGCCCCAGAAGCTCCTCATGAATACACGTCTCTCCGCCCACCAGCTCGCACGGCAAATCCTCGGGGTTGGGAGACGTCCTGTACAAACGAGATTAAAGTGATCAATGATGCTTTAGAAATTATACATTTTTGGTTCTTCTCACCTTTGTCCTTCTCTAACAAAGTAAAGCGATGTAACGCCGCTGTCTCTCCCCTCTCCTTCAGTGAAATACTGCTTCATAGAGGTTTTCAGAGCATCTAGTTCCTCCTCGTCAAGTTTCTAAAGAGGTCAATTTAAAAAGCAGCGTTTATATATTGGTGACACTTTAGAATACAGCCTCAAGTTCAGGGAAACAAAAAATAGTTACGCTGAAATTACTGGAGAATGTACGTAACTAGAGTATTAAAGGTGTACTTGTAACAATGGAAAGTGAAATGTATTAGGTGTATTAAAGAGTAATAAAAGGTATACTATTTGTAATAAAGGACTAAAACATATTTAAAACGGCAAAAATACAGCCCACTTTCCTTAACTTTTTTTAAACTGTAGGTACAATGTATTAACATTGTATTCACAGTGTATTTTTGTTTAAAGATTTAACAACTTGTTACCATCGTATTGTGTCTTGTCTATTAAATGTTTAGTTCATATACATCTGTACATGTCGGTATAAATACACCTTATGTAATTGAGCTGAGTTATTTGTCATAATTACCCATTTCTTATTTCACAATTTACACTGGGGCTGAGCGATATCAAGACAAAAATCGAATCGTGAGCTCATCTCTGTGAAAATCTGAAAAAGTCAATTTCATGAAAAAAGCAAAGTCTTGTAAAAAGTTTGTGTTTTTTGGGGCTGCACATTCAAGTCATAAAAGAGGTGAATTTTAGCATTTTTCCCAGTTTAATTTACAAAAATACGCACACGACAATGTCAATTATGGCTGAAACATGGATTCTTAGCACATTTTCATGCTTAAAAGTTGTTAATATTAGAAAAAATATGCCAAAATGATTATTACTTGTTTAGAGCCACACACAATCGCTTATTTTTTTTAAAACTTTATTAAAGGGTTGAGGTTGCTTGTTTGTGGATTTATTTTTCAAAGGCTTGCTCACTTATTTCTCTCTGAAAATCTGGCAACAAGAGAGCCTTTGACGGCTGGATTTAGACATTGACAAGTAGGAACTTTCTGCAATATCAGACGCTTCTTTGCACACACTTGGCACAATTATTACACCTTGAGTGCCGAAAAAAAGCTTTATTACCCTTTATTACACTTGTTGCTGTTTAAAATAAGTTTTAGTCCTTTATTATAGGATAATAAATACCTTTATTAGGGCTGGGCGATATGGCAAAAAATGCATATCACAATTTTCTTGGAGTCATATCACGATTGTTAAATTGTCTATTTTCAAAATGCTTTAGAAAGTTCCTTCTTCACGGTCAATGTCTAGATCCAGCTGTCATTGGCTGATCAGTGTTGCCAGATTTTCAGAGAAAAAACAAGCGACCAATCCCAAAACAAGTGACCTCAATCCTTTCAGAAAAAATATTTAAAAATATTTATTAAATTAGAACACTGTGGCTCTCCACAAAACAAGTTTCTCGCCATTTTTACATCAATATCAACTTCTAGACCTACAAATATGCTAAAAGTTATTATTATTTTAATTTAGACCTGAAAAATAGCCAAAATTCACCTCTTTTATGACTTGACAGTGCAGGCCAAAAAAACAGCCCAATATTGCTGTAAGAAAACTTTGACAATTCTGAGGCTGAGAAAAGTCAGTTAGAATAAAAAGTGTGTTTGAACAGATGGATCAAATCGAAAATTGATAAATCACGATAACACGATTTCTTTTAATTACTCTAGTACATTCTCCAGTAATTACAGCGTAACTATTTTTTCTTTCCCTGTACTTCCACGTTTAATCCTTGGCAATTGGACGTATTTACACCATTACTTTCATTTAAAACCTGTACATTTTCCGTTACCTGTGGGTTGAAGAAAACTACAGCCATAGCTTGTCCTGTCCTCGTGGTTCGAACCGTGAGCTGCTTCCAGTGTCCCTCGTACGTCTCCGGGCTGTACACCGAATAAGCTGTCGTCCTGTACGAAAAAAACAGTCGCTTTTCACTCTTAACACAACTTGCAGTTTATTCTGAAATGATAAAAACCTACCTGATAAACTTCTGAAACTCGCTGACCACTCTTTTGGCTTCGGCTGACACGTGACAAGTCTCCGCTGGTCCGACCACGGCGCAAGACCCTCCTTTGTATTTACCCAGTCGGAATCCTATCGTCTTGTCCTCTCCGTCTGCCCCCACGGAAATCAGGAACTCGCACTTGTTTCTGTACTCTGTCTGCAACACGGAGACACAAGTTAAAACAGGATTGTAATTATTCAAAATTATAACTTTTTAATTGTAGTTTACCTGCGTAGGGGAAGGGCAGATGTCTTTCAAGGGGCAGCACATTTTATTGTATTTTCCTTTTTGCGCAAACAGCCACGGTAACATGGCTTTGTTGGTGTTGCCTATTTCCCTAACAGAATAAAAAAAAAAGATTAAAAAATGACACAAGCCATTAAAATGAGCAAAGGAGGAATTGAAGATGTGATTTATAGTTATGACTGCTCACTGTTTGATTTTGAAAGTACATTTAGTACCAATTTATAAATAATATGAATCCATAAATATGAATAATAATAAAGTTTTACAAGTGACTGAAAACAACCACGTAACTCCTAGTAATTGGAGTAGCTGATTTGTATTTAGGTTTTAAATCGGACAAGTTCCTCTCGTAAATCCTTCCACACATGGTTAATCATCATCATCATCATCATCATCATTTATTTATTCCAGACTCATGGTCCATAAAAAACGCACACAACAAACAACAACAATAAAAACAACAAAGATTATAAAAGACAGCTGTACCAATGCGTCCACATTGACGACTGGTATCGCACAGCACTACACACTGGGTTCACCAGCACTGCCACCACAGAGTTCTCAGAGTCATTTAGGCGACCTATGAACTTGTACATTCATTTTCTCATAAGAGCCTGAAAACTGTTGACTCCAGCCTGACAGAAGAGGAGACTCGCACTGCTAGACCTGGGCTTTTTCAGCAGCATTCTGAATGCATCATTATGAGCTACTTTGAGCTTCTGGAGTGAGGACTTTTTAAACCTGCACCACAGTGGGGCTGTATACAGAGGTGTGCAGTATGTTCTGAACAAGTTCATTTTTACTCTGTCTGAGCACATGTGGAACTTTCTGACCAAGATGTTGGTCTGGGCATAAAGTATCCGACTCTGTCGATTTATATCGTCATCGTCACAGAAGCGGTCTGTGATGAAGTGTCCCAAATACTTTGTTTTGTTACAGACACTAAGTCAGGGAAACAGAGATCTTTATCCACTTTGGTCTGACGTATAAGCACCACACTCTTTTTGGCGTTATATATGATGTCATGTTTAAGTCCATACTCTGGACAAATGTTCAGCATATTGACATTTATTCATTTTAGGTTGGAATTATGGCTTATAAATTTTATTTTACTGACAGTAAAGTGAAACTGGAGAGGACAACCCAAGCACAGCCAATCAGAGCGCAGCATTCAACTCTTGATAATAACTAAAATTCTTTATTATTCGGTTCAGACAGTACTCAGTGGTCTATTCTTTATATATTTTTTGCTATTACCGGTAAGTGCTGCATTTATCATATACTTTTAAGTAGAAAACATAAAATTTGCTTAGTTATCCCAACCTACAGTGACTGAAATCCTACTTTTAGGAAACCATGGTGAACTTTTGAAGTGAACAGGATGACGCTGTTATGTTATGTTATTGTTGAGGTTGAGAAAATGTGTTTTTTTTTAAATCAGCTGATATTTTAGAGAAGCACTTTTCACATAAAATACTCACTTGGCTAGTCTTTGCAGCACGACCACCACCTCCTGCTCCTTCCTGCGGAGCTGCTCGTCATAGGGCACGTTCCACAGCGGCGTCACTGCGTTGGCGATCTGGACACTCAGCGGCTCCTCCTCCTCCTCTTCTTCTCCCTCAGTTCTCTTCGATGGGGGTCCCTCACTCACCTCCTGCTTCCTCTTCCTCATAATGGGATCTGCTTTGGGTTTGGCCAGCTTTACAGTCAGCACCTGGCCTTTCCACTGCATCCCGTGCACCAGCTTCATCGCCTTATCTCGTTCCTCTTCGTTTTTAAAAGTCACAAAAGCAAACGTTTGCTTTCCAAACAGCTTGATTTTGTGTGGATTCAGATTCTGCTTGGCCAAGAACTTCTTCAGATCATTAAACCCTGTGAATTTCGGCAGGTTTCTTATCTCCACCTTGAAAATCTCTGATGTGAAGAGATCGTTTTTAATGTAGCGGTACATATTTGGGTCTGATGATTCGCTCTTCTCTGGTTTGCTGTCCTGTGGCAACTCTGTGGACATCTCCTCTGTTTTACTGTCTGGGGGCAGTTCTGCAGACTTCTCTGTTTTACTGTCCTGGGGCAACACTGTGCATTTTTCCTCCTTCTCAACAGGTGCTTCAAGAGGCGCAGGAGAACTACTGACTTCTGCCATCTCCAGATATTTAGAGAACAATATCTTATGACTTCTGTGGAAGAGACCAAACATTACACACTTTGGAGGATTATATACATATACAGACACTACAGAAGTAAAAGGAAAAAGTAGAACCTTGCATTATATAAATAAAATGAAACAAAAATGAAATTGTAGGCTCTAGTGTCATAGCCTTAAATCATAAAACAAAAATTCTGCTGTTTTTCTTGTTTTCTAGGCCTAAATTGGCAGAAATCTGACCACCACCGCCTGCAAAACATATGTAATAATAAACTAACCATATTAAACTATCTATTTTTATACATAGCACAAACAACAATTAGAACTTTAGCTGCTTACCTTCACTTTCTAACTTTGCATCTGTTTCACAAACTCGTGATGATTCGTTCACTTCATAGACAGACCGCTGCCATGTTGTTTTTTTGTACCACGTGCACAGACAACCTTTGAACCTTTTAAAGAGATAGCTACTTAAACTGGAGCATCAAATATTGTTTCGTGCTCATAGAAGAAACAGTCTTTCTTCAAAACGTTTTAAACATGCTTTGATTATTATTTTGTAGCTGTTGTGTATTTAAATCTTTTAAATTTGTAACACTGCAGGTGCATGCTTTAAGTTATTAACCACAAGGAGGCGTTGCAGTTTTTCCTTTGTGGATTTGGATTCAAAACCTTCGAAACGGAATTTGTTTTTTAATGAATTAATTTCACTATTTACATTTTAAAGTATGTACAATACTAGTCATAAAACGTTGACTATTTTGTAAGCTTTGATAAAAAAAACACACAAAAAAATAAGGGGAGAAAAAAAATACGTCAACGAGCGTGCTTACGTCGTGCGCGCGAAAGCCGAAACCGGAAGTGAGTAGTGAAGGCGAACGGCGGCTAGTTTGGGATTTGAATCCATCGCACAACTTCCATAATCTTTAAACATCTAAATAATTATGGCAGATCCAAAGGTGAGAATACGCGCGTCGCACCGTCACCTTCTTTGTATTTCGCCACAAAGAAGAATTGAGTTGTAAATGCTTCCATATTCACTTACATAGTCCGACAAACTTTGTACCTGGAGCAGTGACGCAAATACCGATTATTGGCTTACTTTTTTCAAATAGAATGTTTCTTCGACCTCTGTTTTGCCAGCAAGCGTAATAGATCTTAAATATGAGGTTAGATTAAGTGAAGTTTTCGTTTGTAGACCCCAGAAGTAGTTTCTCGGCAGTTGTTCTCCACGTTAGCCACAGGTTTTTGCACGAGGAATTCTATATGCTCCGTAAAAGCATTTTAGCATGTCTTTTAAAGATGACAAAAACTCTTGATTTGTTACTGTCTGCCGGCTAGTAATCACTGTTCAGAAGTTGTGTCCACGACTATGCCCATGCCTTTGTCTCTCAGGCACAACAGTTGCTAACATGAGTTGGCTAAATGTAGCTTTCGTAATCACGAGTGTTGTAGATACAGCACCGATACAAGACACAATCATGAGGTTTATGAAATGTGCGTATTATTGACCTCTTGTCTGTTTGGTGCACGTATTGGTGATATAGAAGCTATCATGTAGCTGTAAGCGGCGAGTGAATGAGAAACTCCGTTAGCCCGCAGTAACGGGCCTGAAAAGTAGCATAACTTCTCCGTGAGTTCTTTTGAGGTGAATCCTGTAAAAAATATATATAAAAATCACACGAAGTTATGTTATGCTGTTTAGCCTATTTCCCACGTACACATTATGATCTTCTCTAGACAAAGCTTGCCTCTATAAATTCTCTCTTTGATGGTTTCAGTGCCATGCAGCTTAGGACAGAAGATTTATTAGACTTGATCATATTTTGCACTTGTGTGGTTACAGGACCAAGAGGAACAAGAAACCACGGCTCCAGATACGGCAGAAGAGACCAATCATGATCCTCACTATGATCCAATCGTGAGTCTCCCAGAACAGGATATAAAAACATTAGAAGAAGATGAAGAGGAACTCTTTAAAATGTACTTTGACAGTTTGGATTGATTTTGCCAAATTTGACTAGCTGATGTCTAACAAAGTTTTCAATGTCTCCACAGGAGAGCCAAACTGTATCGGTTTGCAACAGAGAACGAGCCTCCAGAATGGAAAGAGAGAGGCACTGGAGACGTGAAACTTCTGAAGCACAAAGAGTCCGGCAACATCCGCCTCTTGATGAGGAGAGACCGAACACTCAAGATTTGTGCTAACCATCACAGTGAGTGCAGCTTAACACTACAGGTGTACATTCATGTAAACTGCAGGGTTGCTTAAATATACATATTTTTTATGCTACAGTTACACCAGCAATGGAGTTAAAGCCAAACGCGGGCAGTGACCGGGCCTGGGTCTGGAACACACTTGCAGATTATGCAGATGAATGCCCGAAAGCCGAAAATCTGGCAATACGGTTTTTAAACTCTGAAAGTAAGAAGGGTTTTTTTGTACTTAATTCAAAATTGTTTATGTTCTACTTTAAGATTCTCATTTTGTTCATTACAGATGCTCAGAAATTTAAGGTGAAGTTTGACGAGTGCAAGGAGGAAGTTAGAAAAATTCTCAAAGATAAAGGTAAGCTCCCAGTAAACCAAACAATATTGATGCAGACTCACTCTGTTCTTTGCTGTGTGATCCAGCCTAGAACTTTTTCTGTCTGCAATAGTATTATGCAGAACACATTTATTGACTGGCTTTCTTTGAAATCCAGTGTTGGTTTGTTCTGCCACAAGTTTTTATATATCTATATATTTTTTATGTAACTTTGCATACTTTGTTAATCCTCAATCCAGCTTCAGCATTTGGGCTTTTCTTCTGACTTTGTCAAAAAAAATTTAAAGTTGTTGGCAATAATTAATTTTACAATAGACCCTAGGGCAAATAAACTTATTTGCAAAAAAGTGTAGGGAGAAGTCATGTTAATAAGATGAGATGTTTTCTGTAACAAAACCGAAGGACACCTTGGGCCATCAATTGCACACACAAGCGATGGCTAGTTTTAACAAGATACAATACAGCACTCATCAGCCAACAAGCTTTATTCATAAAAAGCTAACATACGCATTTGTTTCGTTAACAGATGTGGAAGATGGGCCAGACAAAGTGGCAGATAAACTAGAAGAGCTTTCTGTAAAGGATGGCAAGAAGGAAGAGGACAAAAATGAAACTGAGAAGAAAGACGAGAAAAAGGAGGTCACAACAGAAGAAAAAAATTGAAAAATAAGAACTCGCTTTTGCCGATCTTCAATTGTCAGTTTTCCTCTTTTTCTACAATAGACTGTAACGGAACTGAAATTTGGACACTTGCATATTAGTTATTTTTATTATCTGTTTTGCTTCAAGATCACAAGTCCTTAATACCACTGAGAAAAACCTAACAATATATTGAATTTGTATAAAAAAAAAGCCCCCCCTTCATCCCTGAAGATGTCACTTTTTCATATGTCATATTTTATAAACTGTGAAAAAAGGCTTGTGATAGTGATAATTCCCACATTGGGTGTCTTTTTTTTTTTTTTTTTTTTTGTTGGAGTATTGTTGAAAAACTTGTAGAGGATGTAGCCTGCACAGGAGAAACACGGGGCATTACGTGTTGAAATATGAAATCCTTTTGTTCATCTGACGGGTTTTCTCGCCCCGCTCAGTGTAGACCAGGTGATCCTAAGTGGGTGCTTCTTTGACTGCCTTTTCGGGGTTCGTTAACGGAGAAATTCACTCCAGGCAGTTAAGTAGCTATTGTGCATGTAGCTTATTGCGCTGCACACACGGCCTTGGAGCTAACGCACTTGTCAAAGCATTTCTACATTATTTTTGAAAATGTAAAAGGTCAAAAACGCATTAAGTTTGGTGCGCTATTGCGCACTTAATTTTCTTCTGATGAAACATTCCCAGACTAGCATGATTGGTAATAAAGTGTGACCTAGCTGCTCACCTATTTTCCACTAATTTGAGTTCTTAATCTTCGCCTCTTACGTGCATCTGTAAAAAAAATTCTGTAAATGGATGAAATGTTGCTTTTCATTTGCACTTGGATGATTTGAGATGTTTCCTCCTCCACCTTTGAATAAAAGCTCTCCAAGACCAATTGTTTGCATTAATGAAACTGAAACACAAATTTCAACCACTAGAATATGGCAAACTTTTATTTCTTCATTAGATTTTTTTTCTTCACAAAAATATTATGAATTTCATGATTAAAAAAATAGTTTAGAGCCCGGTGCTAATGTCAGGAATAGCCTCTGACCTGCAGCGAAGTTCATTCCATAAACAGACTAGGATATGGCAGTTCTTGAGGGAAATTGGCCTTAATTCTGTTGATAGCTAAGTACTTGGGCTGAATTGCGCTTAAGTCATTGTTTTCAAATCCTAGAATGCAAAACTGTTCCTTATGAGCGAGATGCAAATGTAAAATCCAAGTATAGAGTATTACTGTACTTGTTAAGTGTTTTGCTTCATTAACAAAATCAGCCAATTAACCACTAGGGGAGAACGGGGTGGTTGTCACACCTTTTACTTTGATTTGAATTTCTCAAAAACAGCAAAATCTCACATGAACCATTTTAAACAGAGTCTGTGTAACTAATGAATCCACCTGCTGTTCTCTATCTGATTCTGATCAAAAGTTATTGATCATTAAATGAAATTGTTCACTTGTGACAACCAACCCCAAGTCTGGGTTGGTTGTCACACCTCACGGGGTTGGTTGTCACAATGTTATTTCAATGGGAGACCGATTTTGATTCAAGACTTGTACATTTCTGAATCAGGAGACGTTAAATTACAAGAAAAAGGAAATTTAAAAAATGCATTTTTGTCAAGATTCTAATGATGGTAAAACAATATTTTGAATGTGAATTAGTGATTAATAACTTTTGAACAGAACAAGCTCCTGACAATAATTAGATGTATTTTTAGTTGAAACTTTACACTGATTTCCTGCATTGAATGGAATATTTAAATACAGTATTTTTGAGAAAATCTGGCTTTTGTAAAAGTGTGACAACCGACCCCGCTCTGGCTGTGCTGCTGTTCTAGATAGAATCATATGTGACAACCAACCCCAAAAAAGTGTGACAACCAACCCGACTGGACTTTTTTACTCTCACCTCAGATTTTTCTACATTTTTAAACCAGCCTAGAAAAAATAGTCCTAATTGTCACTCTGACTCCTCTCTTTTTGTAATGTCAACAGTTTTAAGCTTTTAACACAATAATAGAACATTTTTTCTCAACATCTGAAAATGTACTTTTTGCTATACTTTTTTTTTATGTCGTCTTATCACAATCTTGAACAAATGTTTACATTTTTTTTAGCGAGTGCATATTGGTTCATTTAATGAACATTTTATTCAAATGCACCAATCACAAGCTGAGATATAGTGATTGTGACAACCAACCCGTGTGACAACTAACCCCGCTCTCCCCTACTTTCTCAAGCACTACAAACCAATAAATTCAATTGTGAGATGTTGACTTAACCCAGCAACAATGGATTTTGGATTTGAACACTTAAAAATCAACAGTGGTTAAATGTTTTAATGCACCTTAACACTTCTCCAATGTTCTCCTAGATGCAAGTTCTTCTGCCACTTAAAGTGATACTGAGCCTTATCTGTGATAATGATTCTTATGCCTGACTTTTGGAAGTTAATACAAAATAACTTTCACTTTCTTAAGCATCATTTTTTATATAATTACATTTCAAAGTTACACATTTATATTTTTTACACTGCAAGGTACACTTTTTTTTTGTATTTTTAGTCATCATTGAAGACTCAACATAAACATTATGCACTCAAATCTAACCAGGCTTCAATGATTTGCCTACGATATAAAATGTATGTATCAAACATAAGTTTTAAAGTATGAGTAAATAAAACACCTTAGAAAAATACAAAATAAATCAGTGACCAGTTTTTACCAGTTACAATGATATATCCTTACAACCAAACTGTTACATTATAGACCAAACATGACGTACAGTACATAACAAATATCGTTTTGTTTGTTTATTTTTGACCAAATTAAATATTAAGAAAAAAAAGTTGTGCAATTTTGACCATAGCCTCCACTCTGATGAGGTATTTCTGTTCTGTCAAAATGCAATAATTGCATGATGCACAATCACCACAGTACTGCATTGAGATTAAAGGAGTTGGTTCCTAACAAGTAATCGACAGAAATCTAAACAAAGACATTCATTTTTGTAGATTTATGAAAACAGGAAACTTGTGATTAAATTAATTTCATGTAAATATTGATAACTGCTAGCCTCCGTCTAAATATGTGCTTCTCCATTGTTTGTATTATTAAAAAAAAACATTTGTAAAGCACCTTGACTTGTGGTAGATTTTTTTTGCCCACTCTGTTTTATCTGTATCAGTTTTGAGTGGATAAAGTATTTCTATATCATCTGCACTTTTTGTGTGTGTGACATGTCTTTTTACTGCAAACACCACTAGATTTGACCTGTTATGACATGTTTTATGAAAGAGTGTCATCGACATTACAAAAACAGCCCTTTTCTGGACTCCTGAAGGCAAGCGGGAGACACCCCAAGATCACCAGGAGGCAGACAATGGAAGCAGAAACGGAGTAACAAAACTTCACATGGGGTCTCATTCAGAACAAGGCAAAGGACAGGAATGGAGACACTTTGTTGATGCAGATGTCAGAGGTGTAACAGGCAGTAAATAAGTACAACTAACAATCATTGTCCACTCCTGTGACCAAGACTATGAGCCATCGAGTCAACTTTCTCCTTATAGCACACGGACAGCAGTGGCGTCGCAAACCCCTGGCACAATCTGCAAGAGGCGTCAGCAGTGCAGGAGGCAGTGTCCCGTCTGTCTCTCCCGTCTTTGCAGTGGACAGATGTTACAGTCTTTAGTGGCTCCAGTTTGCTTCCTCACACTGAGATCTCATAGGTGGTGCCACCGATGCCCGTCATCTTTCTGACATTATTGTGGCGACTGGGGCTGAGGGGGGTGTTGTGGGCACTGGGGTGGCAGTCCCTCTGCCCATTAACTATTATTGTTTCTCTGGATGAAAAAAACAACGGGGAAACATTATGTGTAGTTGCTCGAACTGTACAGACGAGGGTTAGGCATGCTGTTAGTTGAATGGACCATAAAGAATATACAAACTGTAAGTACATGAGGAGGGTGAGAGACATGCATGCAAAAGAAAAATAAATTGTGTTATTATCACACATTTATTTGTTTATATCAATGAATGCTTACAAAGTAGTCTATTTCACTAGAAAACAATAGATTATAAACAACATAAAGTATTAAATATCATTGAAAATAATAAAAGAAGCAATGCAGCATTCAAACAGAGAGAGAGTCTAACAGACTGAACATGACATCCAATGATCTGAAACATTCCATGGCCTTGCACAGTGCATGCAACCCCAGACGTTACGAGTCATACCTTGGTGCTCCCAGGCGAGGGGAGTCTGTCCTTTCTAGAGCGTTCATGTAGGAGAATTTGTGGTGGGAATAGGAGGGGGAGCGGGGGACGATGGGGGAGTGGGGTTGGTGTGTGGGGGAGCGGTAGCCATCTGTGACCCTGCCCTGGCTGCTGTTAGAGCTGCTGTGGTCAGTGTGCAGAGAAGTAGAGGACGTCCTTAAGGCTCGGCCCATGGTGGACCCGCCATGGCGCAACACTGGAGTGCGCTGGCCATAGTTCACCAACCCCACTCCCATGAGATTGTCCCTTGAGCCACTGTAGGCTGGAGGTGTTGGACCTCGAGATCGAGTCCCATCTGGATAACAGCCGCTTGGGGGCAGCCCATAACCCCCTTGCCCATCAAACACGCCAGAGTCTTGGGCATATATGTGTGGCTGCGAACGCCCATGGAACATCTGCCGCTTTTCTCTCTCCTCCATCTCCTTTCGCTCCTGAATGGACGCCATGATGCTCTGCGACAGGTTGTCATAGCGCACCGGAGATGGGTCTCTGTCCCTTTGGTGAGGGGACTGCCTGCCGACTCGGGCAGGCATCACAGGACTGTAGGTGGTTGTGACCTGCTGCCTCTGGATCTCAGGTTCCCTAATGTGGCACATTTTGGTTGGCAGATAAGGAGAGTGGAAGCCCATCGAGGGCATCCCGCGATGGGCCATGCACTCAGTGCCTGGGGAGATGCTGGGATTGAGGAGGCTGTCATAGGACAGACTGCCGTTCCTGTTGGACAGTGTGTTTGGGGCGAAGACACTCTTGTATGGGGTGGACGTGACGGTCTGAGGCGAGAGTCCTGTGAGGTGGCCTTTCTCTGAGCGGCGCTGAGCCTGTTTCAGACTGAGAGAGCGAGAGTTCACAGGGTCGGCGTCCAGCTGCTGAGGAGACGACTGGAACGTGCGATGGAGCGGTGCATTAGTGTATTCAGGTAAGTCCAGGTTGGGCTCAGAGCGGTAGTCGTGACCTCGTACGCCCTCCTCCATAATGGCAGAAGTCTTACATTCCTCTCCCATGACAATCTGAGTAAAAGATGAGAACAGTTCAATTATTTCCACCACTACAGTTATACTGAAAAAGAAACAAGCATCTTACTTTCTCCCGGGAGTTGTGGTAGTGGACTTTCGGCATGGTGCTGAAGATGGCCTGTATTTGTACATGGCTGGAGTCGAGGGGTGAGTCTTTCCAGAGAGAGAGCTTTCTGCTGACACAGGGGAGAGTATATAAATATATGTTTATGACACAAATAGAATAAGAGAGCGCTCAGCTGTAGATTTAAACAAGTGCAATATACACAGTCACCACCAGGCGGCAGTCTTATTCAACATAAGATCATTTTGTGTTCAAATCCTGACATAATGCACCATGACACTGGAGATTCCCATGAGAAAATCTGCTGGTGAGGTTTACTCTGTACAATATTGACTAAAATTACTCAATAAGACACTATTTACGTTGCATAAAGGTTGAGGACTAAAGTTCATCTATAAACCCGCAGTTTAAACAGCGTCTGAGCTGAAAGACCCAAATGACAGGCTCCATCTTAATTATAGTCCAGATTTGAGGCTGTTTGCTTTCTCTCCCTCGGTTGGCAGAGCTCCACTCCCTCACACCACTTACAAGAGAAAAGAAAAACGGTGATTCATGTTGCAGTGATTCACTCCAGCATTGTTAGCAAATCTGATACAGATTCAGTGAACTGGGCTCCTTCTCCAACAAATCAAGTCTGTTCATCGACTTGGGAAAACAAGGCCATCCAATTGTCACTGAGGTGGGCATTTCTCAAGCTTAACTAGAATCAAGTCACTGCAGATCTACAGCATGTGTCATTTACTCTCCAAAAGAAGACAGAACTTACCTTCACTGGAGGTCAGCTGGTTTTTGAAGTTGTACCTGTCGGCTTTGGGAGGCAGAGGAGGCTGGACTTCTTTTTCGTCCAGACCATCCAAGCTGTTTTTAGACTAAAGAGAAGAGAAGAGATATAGAGTAACCACAACATATCCAAATATTGAAATAGGTTTGTGCAGAAAGGACAATAACACTTTCTAGTAATTCAGTCTGAGTGTGGTTCAGTAGTTATGAGCAGCTAACACCTCTAAATAGAGATGTTATTGCTTTACAGTTTTTGTGCTCGTTGTAGCAATGGAGATGCTAAGGTGAATATAGTATATGAATAGACTGTGTTCATGTTTTTAGAATTTGATGTCAAATGTGTAAGAGCCAGTTTCTTCTAATAATGACATGATACTTTCTCCATAAAATATTTTTCACATTGTTCTAATTTTGACTCCAATTTTTGGTGTAATAGTCTTTGTGGTAAATATTTATTACAGTTTTACAGCTGGAAAGTCGCAAAATATGAAGAGACTGACAACTAAAAACTGAAAGCGTGACGAATGTTGAGGGATTCTGAAAAACTAAATATTTACATGATTGTTTTCAAGTGGAGTGTAATTTTTATTTTATTTTATTTTTTTGCTCATTTCAAATGAGAAATACATTTGGATGATTGTTCCATTGGCAAATCTTGATTTTAGGCAATAAAACAATGTCCAAATTTAAATATGTGTTATTTAATTGAATCAGTTAAGTGGTGCCTGGGGGCCAAACTCTGCCCGCCAGAGGGGCCAATTTGGCCCACAAAGGAGTGCTCAGGTTTGTTAGGCCTAGTTGTCTGATTTAATTTTGTGTTGAAAAGACTAATCTAGTGTAATCTCCTAAAATGTGTAAATAAAAATCTTCATCTCTTCACAAATAAACGTTTCAAATGCAATACTAAATTATGTTTGGCCCTAAGCATGCTTCAACATAATACATTTTCACCTCCTGAGGAGAAAATCTGCTAATTTTGGCCCATCAAGGAACAAAGTTTGAGCACCTCTGATCTAATTAAAGACAATTTTAACTAATTTTTCCAGTGTTTGATGAAAAACAATGTTGTCAGTAAATATAGACTACACCTCAAGAATCGTGAACCTCAAGCGACAATACTTTGTTAGTTTTGTCTGGATGCGAATATGGAAAAAATCTGGTAGTCATGTGACTTTTGCATCCTAAACAACTCATTGATTAGATTCCAGCGTCCCTTCAAAGCACCGTCCCACTTTTTCTTGAAAAATTCTACTATGAACTATGAAGCACCTGGAAGTTTTAAAGATAAAAATCACATTGTGTTCCTTTTATTTAAAAAAAGAAAAGAATTGGACGCTACTGTACTGACAAAACTAAACTGACAAATTAAAAAATGTCCTAAAAATTTTAATAGGACTTTTGGATTGGCCCCGCCAAATTTTTTTTGAGTAATTACCAATAACCTTCAGCTTTGGCAGAGGAACTGTCAAAACCCCAAATCTGCTAAATCTAGTGTCATTCAGGTCTCAGCTGTCAGCACCATCTATACCAATCCTTAAATCTACCAAAAAATGTAGGCAGAGATAAGATTCTGTTCTTCTTTTGTTTGGAGAAAGTTCTCACTTCTGATCAGAGCCTGTTGATCATTAGAGGCTAAAACTACAGAGATACAGCTTCACAAAGACTCCAGCCATTTGCTTGTGCTCCAAAAGGTTCAGAAACAGTTTTCATTTGAATTTTTACTGATTTTAGTTAGACATGTGAGGGAAAATAGGCCGGGAAATAAGAAGTTGTTGATCGTAAGAACTGATTATAAAAATGATCGTTAGTTGCAGCCCTAATGAACACTCAACAAAAAAAATGACATAGTCAGTTTGCATTTGGTTTGAGTCTGCTTGACTGAAAATGTGACGGATTGACAACTGTAGACAAGACAAGACAATTGTATTAAGACATTATGACATTATTGGAATTTCCGCCACATTTATGTAGTTAGTGAATATTGCTAGAAAATACCCAGCTCTAGTAAAACTGCTTGTGATCCCTTTTTTGTTTTACAGACTAGACAAAATAAACCACAACAAAGTCTTCAAATGCAATCAAAGAGCAGAAAACAAGACAATTAAAAAAGCATAAAGCTGCAGAATAGTCCCGCCTAGACTCACCTTGGAGCTGATGATGGTGCCGTGGACGCCGTTGTCACTGACTTGATGGTGATTTGCCTGTCGGAGAGGTCTGGCCTGATGAATGGGGGCTGAATTTTGATATGGGGCTTTTTCCTGGGATCCAGCATGTATCTGCATGAGAATGGACAGCGTCAGCAAACAGGTCTTTGTACTCGGACAACGCTTCCATAGTGTATCTCACAAAGGCTTGATTGAAGTATGATATGCTAACAATAGGGTGTGTTTCTCTTCATTATCAATTAATTAAAGGTCCCATATTATGCAAAATTGACTCAAGTAAGTATTCAGACATTTTGTAAGGTTTATGCTAAATAATCATGCCCAAATTTGTGTAGTGCTCCATTCACACATGTTTACGTATTCTTGTTTTTTGTGATGTCATTACGTGGATGTCTGGGCGATATGGCAAAAAATTATTAGCGCGATTTTCCTGGAGACAGATCACGATTTCGATTTCCCTCTTTTCTGAAAGTTTTACTGGGATCCAGCTGTGACTCACTCAGAGCAGAACAAAGACTGACCAGTGTTGCCAGATTTTCAGAGAAAAACGCAATGAAGCTTGTGAAAAAAATCAATGACAAGCGACCTCAGCCCATAAATAAAGTGATTCAAACAATCGATTAATTAGAACATTGTGTGATAATACAATTTTGGCATTTCGAACATTAATAACAGCTTTTGAAAATATGCTAAAGTCCATAGACATATAATTAGTAGACGCGCAATTCGACTCTGAACGCTTAGCATCTGAGCTAGTCCAGTAAGATTTAAGCTAGTCCAGAGCGTTCTGTTTCTTTACCTATAGCCATTAGCATTAGCCCGCAAAAAATGCAAGTTATGAAAGATCCAGATAGTGTCAGCTGGTACAAACCTACCGACCACATTTAGCAAAGGCCTAAGGTCAGAACCTTGTTACAAGTTATTGTGGAGTTTACAAACCTTTTAGTATATTATTGTAGATGTGTTCGCTAATGGCTAGCAAACTTCAACAAGAGATTTCTGATCTTGTGGCGTCTTTATTTTTCCCAACACAGTTATGCCGCTTCCTGGTTAGCATACCTTTCCCAAATCCCTAAACTTAACCAAATTAACTTAACCTAACCCTAACCCTAATCCTAACCCTAACCTTAACCAAATCCCTTAGGTAAATATCTTAAACTATAAACTTTTGCTAGCATAGCCACCAATGCAAAGTGATGGTGTCTGGCATAACTGGGTTGGAAAAAAAATCAGGCGATCTTGTGCATCTTTTAACACTCAAATGATGTTACTAGTGAGAAAAGAAGACAAATTACATTTATCACCAATAAAAGTATAGGTTCACTTCTCTGTGGAGGCGCATCTGTCACATCGGCAAGTGATGGAGTTTGTAGCATTTCCAGCCTAAGAATATAGTTTGAGAAATCTCACATCATCAGTGTTGTTCAATAAAGCTTCATAAGACACAAATCAGTCCGTTTTGCTCATGGTTTTGCTAAAATCCGGTTGTTTTATTCATAAAAGTGCAACTTCTCCCATTGAGTTGACTTGATTTGCGTCGTCACATCTACGCAGGAATATGGCGTTGTTGCTGTTCGTGTTGTAGCAACTGAACAGATTGCGCGTCTACTAATTTAATGTCAATGCTAAAATACACGTTTCATTCATAAATAGATATATTTTTGTAAATCAAATCTTTAAATTTGGGGTGCACGTTAGCAGAGTAGTTAGAGCTCTGGCTTCCCAATAACGAGGTCGTGGGTTCGACTCCCGGGTCGAACCATATCAACATCTCACGATCTCTCTGGGTGGAGTTGCATGTTCTCCCCGTGTCACCGTGGGTTTTCTCCGGGTACTCCGGTTTCCTCCCACCTCAAAAACATGCATGTTTAGGTTAATTGGGCATCACTGTAAATTCCCTTAGTGAGTGAATGAAAGAGTGAATGGTTGTCTGTCTAACCCTGCGAAAAGTTGGCCACTGTCCAGGGTGTTCCCCCGCCTAAGGCTCAAAGTCACTGGGATAGGCTCCAGTCACCCGTGACCCCTAACGGGATTAAGCGGTAGAAAATGAATGAATGAAAAAAAAAAATCTTAAAATTGCCAAATATCACCTGGTACTTAACTTGAAACTGCAACACAGAAGACCTCAACACATGACCTTCAAACGTCATAAGACTATTAAAAACAGACGCCCAAATTCTTCATAAACAAACAAACTTGGCAACTCTGAGGCTGAGAGAAGAAGGTTGGAAAGAATTCTGTATCTGTATTTTAACAAACAGATTCCATTTTTATCACGATATTGCCCAGTCCTAATTGAGTGGCAGTTTTAAATTTCCCATCAATTTTAGCTTCTATTGAACTGTTTACCTGCACAAAACCCTAGAATATGCGGTTAAGTTGCTGTCTTTGTTTATATTTTTTTGTTTGACCATTTACTCAGTTGATAATGCCACAGACGTGCTCCATTATAGTTCATCATACAGTCAAGAAAAGCAGTTTAAAAAGGCAAAAAAAAAAAAACTCAACTCAAATATGCAGGACTTTTGTGTCAAGCAAATGTGAATGAAGCAAGACACAATTGCAAGTGTGCTTTTGTAAGGACCAAGAACTTCTGTTATATAGGCCCTTTCACTTTAATTCGATTTTTTTTTCTCTTTACTTGAGAGGGACATGAATTTTATTTGTTTAATAATAGGTGTAGGGGCAAAGGAAATTACACAGGGAACACAAACAAATGTATCTTTCCTGATATGCTAATGCTACAGAATGCTCAAATCGAATATGGATGATTTATGGAGTTAAAAACAGAGCAGAAGATCTATCTATGACCATTGACTTTCAGAACAGGGTTTTGGGAGAACGAAACATTTCTCACAGACAAAACTTCAGCAGTGTTATTGATGAAGAAGAAACCCTTGAAATCAGAATAAAAACTCAAAAAAGTAGATTTTGCATAATATGTGTCGTTTAAAAGCCAGACCTAAATGAGAGAAAAAAGTAACATGTGATGGGTCTGGTGGTAAAGAGCGGTACATTGAAGAGCAGATCTGACTGTTGTCTTGTGCTAGTGAGTCAGCTCTCTGAGCCATCTGCCTCCCCCCGGGGGTTTCTGGCTGCTTCTGTCGGCTCTGAAGAGACACCTCCACAGCCACCTCAGAGAATGTGAACAAACATGACAGGCGCTTTTTTTTTTTTTTTTTGCATTGGTTCTCTCCACGTGTCTATATACAGTATGTTGATAGATGTATATCAGTGTTGTGTGTATGTGTACAGTTTATGGTTATTGGCCCAAACTGTATAATGGCATAGACTGAAAATGTGCATTGAGTTAGATCTAGGATGGACGATTTACTTCAGTCACGAATCAATTCAGTTTTTGATTTTTGCAGCCACAATTTTCAATTTGTTTGATTTTGTTAGTTTATTTATATTTCTTTTGTTTGTTTTTTTTACCTTAAGACACAAAATAAACCGTAATAATAATTTATTATTGACTTTTTTTTTAAACAAAGTCACCGTTGTTTTAGTCAGAACTTATCAACATTTGAACAGTAAAGAGTAATTTTTAGTATCCATATTTAGAGGTCCACCCATCAGTTGTTAATGCAACATAATAAGACACATTCAGTCAGGTCTTACACAAGTCAACACTTTGTTTCTTCAAACATCGTGGCTTTTATTGTATTATTGTTTATATTATACTACATAGTGTCCTCCAAAAAGGTAATTTGGTCTTCTTTCTAATAGTTTCAAATTTCTGTCAGACAGTGGTTGTTTATTTGTCTAACTTTTACATGGTTCGACTGCTTGACTGTAGTCATCTTCAGAAGTTGCCTGAAAAATCCAGACGATATAGTAAAAATATATTGTCTGATTTCGAATTTCTGTAGCTGTGATTGACAGGTTAATTAGCCAATCGGAGACATGCATTTTGTGCCGTGTGAAAACCACATGGCTGCTCCAGACGAATCAATGAGCGAAGCAAAAACGATTTTAATGTGAGGTGAGTGAAGTTAGACTTTGGTCTAAATACAAACGACCAATCAGCTTCTTTGTTTCATCTGCGTCACGCAAATAAACTAATCTGATTGTCTGGTACAATGTAGATTTGATCTAAAACACAGGCAGGGGTGTGGTGACCAGACCCACTCTTGGCAGTTTGCTGAAGTGTAGTTCTGGATCCAGGCAACTTCAGAAGCGTCACTTATGTTACTGTGACGTGTCTTGCCGGCTGATTTACACCGTCTTTGTCCATTTTCCTTCCGGGAGAGGAAGCATGACAGCGCCCTCTGCATCCCAAGTATGAGAAAGTAAAAAAGCCCCCTCATCTCTATTTAGGGTAGCAGGTGTACGCTTCTGGATTTCTATCGCCTCTTTTATCCGGCGTTGGTGTTTGTTGTCCTCTGGCCCCATCCCAATCCATAACATGGCAGTGGCCAGAAATTGCATATTTGAGTTGTTCTTGTTTAGCTCTCCGTTTCATTGCTAGAGTGTGTGTGCCAATTGTTTCTTTCTCACATTCTGTTTTGTGTTCTTTTTTCTGTGTGTTGAAAGCCCTCCCTGTTTCCCCAATATAGGTTTTATTGCAAGACATGCCTGGTATTTCGTATATGAAGATATTCTGAAGATGACTGCAGTGTAAAGGTATGACAAATAAACAACCACTGGTCTGACAGAGGA
Source organism: Mugilogobius chulae (assembly GCA_038363315.1). Taxonomy (NCBI): domain Eukaryota; kingdom Metazoa; phylum Chordata; class Actinopteri; order Gobiiformes; family Gobiidae; genus Mugilogobius; species Mugilogobius chulae. Next base: position 495,055 of record JBBPFD010000414.1, read on the forward strand.
ATTTGAAACGTAACTACAGAGTGTGTGTGTTTAAGTCAGAAGCTGCATCCGCAAAACTGATCGATTCTGGCCTTACTTTGAACGATTTTCGAAGTTTTCAATCGATTTTCCATCCCTAGTTAGATCAGAAATGATTATAGTCACCTTTGTCAGTTGTCACATGAATTAGTCTTTATGGCTCAATGGTATATAAATGTACCCATAATGTAGTCGTTAGTGTATCTCCCAACCCATGTGTCTCTTGTGTTTTGATGAAATATGAAAACAGCAGATGGCAGTTTGTTCATTAACATAAACATGACTAACAGGGAAAATCCTGAAAGCGTTCACATTCACAGAGGTATACAGTGTCTTACCTCGGAGCCAGAGGACTGCATAAGACATACTCCACGTTGCCACAGCAACCCCTGGTGAAGGGATTTACTCCTCCACGAAACTTGCCCGTCACCTGAGCGAGAAAAGACACAGCGTTTAGAGAGAATAATCAGGCTTTAAGACAGAACAGCAGATTGGATTGAAAAATATGTGTTTAATGTGCTACAGACGTATTGCATTATGGGAAAAGTGTTGTGATTGCTTTTGAGGTTATATGTTGCTAATAGATAGAAGACAATACAAAAAATATGTTTTTCTTTCACTCTTTTTTTTCCTTTGAGATGAGCACCTTATTTGCATTTGACCTTATTTGCTCTTATCTGTGTTTGAGTTGTGCAATACATAAACAAATAAACTTCCTTCCCTTGCCGATTTTCGTTATTTCTCCAATTTCCCTGTAAAGAACATTTCATTACTAAGTTCATCCATAACCTGTTCTTTGCTATTCACATGTTGTCCTTGTCCCACTCCGTTTTAGGGAGTGTATCTGTTCCAGATGCTGCTGCTTCAGTGTCGATGCCTGGACCTCGGATGTCACCTGATCTTGAAACTTGGACTCTCTCACTGCTTCACTTCGTTGTCCTGTCGTTCTGCTAAAAACTTGTTTCCCTAAAAGTGATTTCTGGCTCCACTGACTTAAAGTATTGAATGTGTATTGTTTATTTTTTTCCTACTATTCATGTTGCTAAATTATATCATGGATCCTCAGGACGACTGTTGTGATTTGGCTATACAAATAATTGATTGATTTGATTGAAAGTTCAAATTGCATCTGGACATGCTTCAGTCCTGGTCACATCTACAGCCTGTCCGTCCATGGAGTAGATCTCTCCTTCACTGTGTTCTCCTCGAGGTTTCTCATTTTCACCCCAGTGATTTTTTTTTTTTTTTTTTAGTTTTTCCTTGCCGGGAAGGGGGCTAAGGACAGAGGATGCTCTGGGACAATTTCAATCTACTACCGTATTTGTTTTGAATAATCTGCCTGCATTTCCTAATAATGACTGTTTCTGATTTTCCAATGTTTCTGTTGGTATTGACCAAATGTTTCATTGTTTGATTTTCTGACAAATTTTGTTTGCTAAATCAACATCTGTAATCCTCTGAAATAACTGCTGCTGTGATTTGGGCTGAATAAATGATTGAATTGAATGCTTATCTTTATGAGAATGTCATTCTGACGTATTGCACACAGCTCGAATCGTTTGAAGTAATCACTGATATAGCACAGACAAACGTACTTACTATATAATCTAAAATGATAACAAAAAGTGGAGTGCAACATAAAACTAAATAGAAATAGAAAATAGAAAAATAGATACAATGATGACATAAAAGCATGGCTTTAACAAAAAAAAACTTTGCCTGAAAATAAATACAGCATAGACAGAACAACTGTGGAAAAAAGCAGAGCAAATAGATGTGTTATTGTTAAAATAATTTATTAAAACATAAAACTATATAAGGTTATTTTAATGCATTGGTCCAAAGCTGCATGAATACATATGCAAATCTGCTCATTATTTGTGCAAAAGCTTAAAGCCTGGACTTTCATTCAGTAATTTCTGGTATAGAAACGGTGTTGAGTGCAGGAAGGAAAAAGCAAAGTCAGAATTGATCTCACAACACTGTAGCAGGCTGATACAACCTGGCATAATGCAGAACATATTGTACACGTGTGTTTTTCACCTGTTCGTTTGTTGTTCGACCTCGAGCCACTAGCACCATGTGAAACCCTGTGAGCCCCATGACTGGAATAAAGAAGAGCCCCGCGATGCACATCACCACCAGTCTGTGCACAAAGGTCAAGGGAAACACCACTGTACTGTCAAGTCTTTTAATGTCGGACTGAATGGTTTGAGAATGTGATGATGCAACGCTCTCAGAAGGGAGGGAAGAGTCAAAGTTATCAAAAGTATTAATAATCAGACACTAATAATGGTCTTGTAAAACTTGTACTGAAAATACATTCTCATTAGTTTGATATCAAGCTGGGGCGATATGAGACACAATGTGGTCACGATAAATGAGGCTCAGTACACTATGTATTGCATGTTCAAGGGAGCTCAACAGTGACCGCCCACCCCTGGTTCAACAAGCGTGGGCGCCCATGTTAAATCTCCAAAGGGGATTTGAGAGAAAATGATATAAAAAGTTTGATGGGCTATGCACCGATCCAATACTTGGATCTTATTTACTGACTGATGTTGATCCAGAATGTCTCCCAATGTTTGACATTTTATTTATATTATGTTGTTTAGTTGTGACTTTCACTATAAATAACAGTTACGTAACACAATATATCAAATTTCTTATGTTTAAAAAGAAAAAAAAAGAATTTCAGCTGTTACACTAGAATCAATGGATATCGGGTATCGACAGATACTTAATTCCAAAGTATCGGGATCGGTATCAGAACAGAAAAAGCTGGATCGGTGCATCCCTGCTGGGCTATCAGCTCTGAGGTGAGTCAGGAGCATAAACCTACAATTTTTTTTTTTTTTATCTGTTTCTGGAGCTTTGTAAACTACAAAGTTAATTAAACATTTTGCCAAATTTTAAGGTATAGAAGTGCTTTTTATGTTAAATGTAATATTATGAATTTACTCTTTCAAAGGTTAATAAAGGCAATAAGGTAAAAACAAAATTAAAAAAACTTCCAGAATCAGTGATCTTCCACTGTTAAAGCTCAGTATACTGCTATACACAATATATTGTGATTTGATATTAAGTATTGCGATACATTCTCCATATGTCAGTTTGTTTTGCAAAATGATTTTGATTCAATATTAGAAACTATCATGCCCAGAATGAATTCAAATATTAGGTTTATTCAAATGTATTTATTTGTATTTTGGATCAAATTCACGATTGGTTTGTCCTACAAAGTTTTATCCCTTTTCAATCCATCTACTTTAGTTATTATAGGAGCCTAATATATAACTTTTCACCAAAAAATGCGTATGTTTCATAGCTTAGATGTGTTTTATATTGTGTGCTCACCTGCCCAGGGACTGCAGATGGAAAGTAGCAATAGCTAAATCTGGTGCAGTTCGTCTCTTCTTTTAAAAGATTCATGAATTTTGTACATGGTCCCAGACAAATAAAGACTAAACAAGCTAAATAAAAATGTATGAGGCTTACATAGTCACAAAGTGAACTCTCACTTAACCAAAAGGAGAGCCTCCTCTTGTATGTTTCCATAGAAAAGATGCTCCTTTAGCAATATTTTTGACATCATGGCATAAAAATCTCCAATAAAAATGCTCCCTTATCTAGAACTGGGTAGAAAAGACAATTGAATATGTCTTTAACTCTTCTTTAATGACATGCAAGATGTCATTACACTACAGTGAGTTTCTGCTATGATACGACATGACACAATACAACAAAACTGTGAGACAACATAGTACATAATGATATATTGTCCAGCCCTACTAATTGTGATTGACTGATACTGAAAACAACATGAACAAGCAACAGACTCCATTAGATTTAAGACGAGTAATTAATTTTCAGCTGTACATCTGTGCAGTGTTGTTCTACAAATGTCAACAACACCATGGCTGACAGAAAAGATTACAGCTGTTCTGTTATCTGAGCAGTTTATGCAGATTTCATTTGTTTACATTAGTGACTAGAAACAAGATGGCGTGTCTGGCATAAACTGATCAAAATGAGTCTGTTACTTTGCATGCACACCATTATCTGATTATTGTGACATTCTGGTCCTTTAAGATGACTAAAATCAAATCTGATGTGAGTAAAAACACAACTAAAAGCAGCTGGGAGAAGTTCTGTGCAGTGGAAGGATACGTGACAGTGGTGTGCAACGCGCTGAGTCTCTCTCGGTGATGGAGCACGAAGATGAGGCCAAAAGAAAACACGTTGATCATGTGGACGCTCAGGGACAGCAGGAAGAGGAAGAAGTACCGATAGTTCCTCCGCCCGATGCAGTTGTTCACCCAGGGACAGTGGTGGTCAAAGTCCTAGAAGAGAGAGACGAGGATCAAAGTGATCCACAAGAGCAGTGGGTAGTATAAATCTGAGGGGAATGTTACTATTGTTTGACCCTAAATAAATAAATAAAATCTGTGCAGGTTTGGGACAGCACAGTGCATCGGTGGAAAATGGGTAACATATAAACTGAAGGCCTTTACACACTGTAGGAGGATTGTAGGAGTTCCTAGTACTTTTTTAGTTCCAGAGAAATTTTTAGGTGCCTTCACACAGAGCATTAACTATAGAATGGGGCCACACTTTAGGGACTTTTTAGCTAGTGCTCTGGGGCAGGTACTTTCCAGCCAGACCAGGAACCCTTTGGTGATACAAGCGCTTTTACAATGCTACCTTTGTTGAAAACATGTTTTATATACTCTCACATTTAGATAAACTTTCTTAACTTAAAAAAAAAAAAAGATTTTGAGCAATGATTAAAAGAGTAACTCCCTAAATATAGTTATTTAATTTGTAAATATTATTGGAATTACAGTAAATACCAGTAATTTTGTTTTGTTGTTGATTTTAGTCATGTTTTTAGGTTTTGTAAATCATAATTTTATGTGGAATCAAAAAAGACAACTTTTGTTTTGCTAACAGCACTTAATCACTTATTTGCAATAGTGTAATGGCCAGTGCTGGTTTTAAATGTTTTTCTTTTTCTCTGTGTTTCTGATTTATTGTATTTTATGAACTTAATTTATTTCCACTGTGGATGGGCTTTTTAAATTTCGTTGTGCAGGTTGTGCAATGACAATAAAGATATTTTATTCTATTCTATTTAAATGTTCCAGACTTTACAGATGCTAATGTTAAAGTCAGTTAGACCAACTTTTAGAAACTGCTGCTGTGCGAACACAAACATGGGGACAGGGTAGCTCCTCTGACTAAACAGGGACTGGAGGAATGTTGGGACTAGTTCTTGGTACTTTCATGTTGGAAAATTATGTCTGCTGTAAGGTGTATAGAGTTCAAAAAGACAGTTCCTGCACTGAATGACATCACAAAGAAAGTGCTTAAAGAGAAGAGGACTAATATTAGTATAACAAAGCAAATAATAGCACAACACAGGTCCATTAATAACCTAACATAATTTTAAACGTGAGGCTAAGTGCGTGGTTCATACCTCCACACAGTTGTCACACACGCTGCAGTGCGAGCAGCGCGGCGGCCGGTAGAAGTGACAGGTGGCGCACCACTTCATCCGAACCTGAATACCCTTGATCTCCACGTTTTTGTAGAGAGGAGCTCGGAAGTCGTCGTCCTTGTCCTCATCCTCGTCCGCTGTCCAAACAAAAGGAAAAGATTATTAGTTTATGTCAACACGAGTCAGTCCATGAATGCCACTCTAAAATGATAAAATATTGCTTGTGAACTGGGGCCTACAAGTCAAGAGAGTCCCACTTGACATAAGAGGCAAGGTAAGGCAAATGTATTTGTACAGCACAATTCACACACAAAGCAATTCCAAGTGCTTTACAAGGCAGGAAAAGAGGCATCAAAATATATAAATAACCATGATAAAATTTACTTTAAAAGAAATAAAGAGTGCAGACAAAGCTTTTTCAGTCATATGTACAGATAATAAGAAATGTTTTGAGCTGAGATATATACATTGTCACATGAAGGCCTGTCTCACATCTTTGAGAAAACTGTTCCAGATCTGAGCTGCATAAAACTGAAACACTGATTCTCCATGTTTAGTCCTGACTCTGGTCCGCGTTTAGTCCTGACTCTGGTCCGTGTTTAGTCCTGACTCTGGTCCATGTTTAGTCCTGACTTGGTCCACGTTTAGTCCTGACTCTGGTCCACGTTTAGTCCTGACTCTGGTCCACGTTTAGTCCTGACTCTGGTCCACGTTTAGTCCTGACTCTGGTCACGTTTAGTCCTGACTCTTGTCCACGTTTAGTCCTGACTCTGGTCCACGTTTAGTCCTGACTCTGGTCCACGTTTAGTCCTGACTCTGGTCCACGTTTAGTCCTGACTCTTGTCCACGTTTAGTCCTGACTCTGGTCCGTTTAGTCCTGACTCTTGTCCACGTTTAGTCCTGACTCGTGTCCACGTTTAGTCCTGACTCGCGTATACGTTTAGTCCTGACTCTTGTCCACGTTTAGTTTCCCTGGACTCTGGTCCACGTTTAGTCCTGACTCTGGTCCACGTTTAGTCCTGACTCTGTCGTTTGTCCTGACTCTGTCCACGTTTAGTCCTGACTCTGTCCACGTTTAGTCCTGACTCTGTCCACGTTTAGTCCTGACTCTGTCACGTTTAGTCCTGACTGGTACGTTTAGTCCTGACTCTTGTCCACGTTTAGTCCTGACTCTGGTCCACGTTTAGTCCTGACTCTGTCCACGTTTAGTCCTGACTCTGGTCCACGTTTAGTCCTGACTCTGGTCCACGTTTAGTCCTGACTCTGGTCCACGTTTAGTCCTGACTCTGGTCCACGTTTAGTCTGACTCTGGTCCTGTTTAGTCCTGACTCTGGTCCGTTTTAGTCCTGACTCTGGGTCCTCGTTTAGTCCTGACTCTGGTCCGTGTTTAGTCCTGACTGGTTCTCGTTTAGTCCTGACTCTGGTCCACGTTTAGTCCTGACTCTGGTCCGTGTTTAGTCCTGACTCTGGTCCTCGTTTATTCCTGATCTGGTCCACATTTAGTCCTGACTCTGGCCCAAGTCTGTGCGTCACTGCGACTCAACATTCAAATGTATTCATTCAATGCCACACTTAATTACTTCATAGTTGATGTTGATGTCTACTCATAAAAACTCAGTCCAACAGCACTAAACACGTTAAATATTTTCCCTAACATAACTTGGCGTGAAAGGTATGGATACTGTCGGCACATAGAATTTTCTTGTAATCAGGCTTTTTGACTGAAGCTTCTACAGCCTCAGGGGGGATTTTTTATTTTGTCTTTGGAGCTACAGAACAAAAACCTTGCGTCTGATCAAAGGAATGACTCAAACAATGCGCGCAAACCTGAGAAAATAATTTCACAGAACGATAACAACAACTGTGAAGAGAGCCAGAAGACAGACACGCTCGGGGAAAACAGGAAAAGAAACAAGGCTTTGAGTAGAAACCGCTGAAGGATTTTCAAATGGATTGTAAAAATAAATGACTGTAGACACAACGGCTGTTTTTTTTTTCGTGTGCATTTTGACAGCTTTGTTAACTTTGAAGTGAGATAAGTTTAGCGCTGGTCTATTTTAACAATGTGCAGGGCTTCATGCAAACTGTATTTTCTGTTGATAAAGCATATCCTATTTTGACATAGTTTCGAGTAATTATTTGATCTATATTTGAACTGATGCTAATTATTACTACAAATACTAGAGGCTTATTAGAGCTGGTACTATGATGTGACATAAATGGACATAGACGGTGTAATCCCTCATTCGTCCAGAAGTGATCCAGAGTAGAAAGGCTTCAAAGTTTCATCTGGACAGCGTTTTCTAAGACTTTTGGATGAGAGTCGAAACGTCTTGATCTTTGAAAGCCTTTTAACTACAATTAGACATATTTAATCTTCTCTCAAATATTGTTCACAAATCTAAATCTGCATTAGTGAGTACTTCTCCTTTGCTGAGATAATCCATCTGCCCTCACACTTGTGGCATATCCAGACAGCATAACTATCACACAGATGTGCATTAGGCTGACCACAATAAAATGATTGCGTAACTAACACCAGAGTTACCTGAAATTAATGCTCAGCAGGTTTCAAAGTCACTTCAGAAAAGTGTTGCATTTATAACCAGTGATGGGTCAGTTACTGTGAAATTGTAATAAATTATATATTACAACTTAGAGGGAGAAAAATGTAATACACTTGTATTATATTATGACTGTCTCAAAAATGTAATAGAATTACACTACATTTGGTCCTGAAGTGTTACTTTCAATAGCATTTAAAAACAATTGTTTTATATGGAAGTAACTTGTAACTAGCAATATATTGTCAACATTTTTATAAGTAATGACTAACACTACTTACTTACTGAATAGGAGAATATATTACAGTAACTATACTTTTGTAATGAGTTACTCCCAACACTGTTCATCTAATACTGTGCTGATACAAAGCCAATTAATTATTCCTTACCTATAATTTTTGTGAAAAAAAACAAACAAAAAACAAACAGACATTACGAGTGTGAGTGAGTGATAAATCATTGTGAAGGATTTGATGGCTTTAACTATAAAAGTGAAAAAAAAATTTTTGGTTGTTAAATTGTTTACACTATACAGTAGCTATGTGGTGTCTCAATATGTAGCATTACCTACAATTCTGACTAGGGCTGTAGTCGACCAAAGAAATTCTAAAGACCTGCCCATCGACCAATTACCGCCAAAAAATAGGGCATGACCAAAGCTATAGGCAATTAAAAATTATTACATAAATTGGACCCAATCAATGCTTGAAAAGCTATGGAGTTCATGCAAAAACCCCAATTTACATAGAAATGAATCACAAACAGTGTATTTATTCATTAGAAGGCGGAATGATTTGGTTAAAAATCTTGCGTTTCAATATAAATCCTTATAATCAAAATAAAATAATTAGACTTCAGACAAAACTGTGCTGGTCACAAACACCTGCTGTCAAACCAATACCACTTCTGCTCTTGACTGTCAGCCCCTCCTTTCACCTTTGCCTCGTGCTTTTCCAGCTGTCTGCTTTGACTGAATTATGTTTGTGGAGGGAGTTTACGGGGTTAGCTTCTCTTTAAGCTATAATAGCTTCTATTCTAGGTCGAGTCATTTCAGGTAAGGCTAATATCAATGGCCTGGCTAACAATTTATGGAAGATTAAATGTATCAGAGCATTTACAAGCGTCTCACGCTCCTCCCATGAGAAACTGGATTAGTTGAGGGTTGAGGTAAAAACAAAGAGTAAAAACCTCAAGCGAACATTTAGTTTATGGATCTAGCCTCCATGTGGACTTTAAAGAGCTGTAACATGACGGTAATGGTGTTGTAAACTGTGAAGAGGCACTGAACGGTTCACTGAGGTGTCACATCTGTGTGTGCAACCAACTGAGATAATCACTTAACCTGGAACAACATGGAGTTCATAGAAATGTATGTTGTGATTTGAATCTTCATATCATAGTATGAGAAATGAAAGTGTTTTTAGACAACAGAATGACATTGTGAAACAAACTGTCTTTTTTTTTATAGAAAAGATCATTCTTTTTTTCTTTAGGTATTGTCTATAGATCCATTCGTTGGTTGCTTTCTTTGCTATTTTGCTGTCCTTAATGGTTGTCATGCCAGTGCATAAAAAAACATGGACGGTTCTGAACCTTTTTCACAACCAAATAGACCCAAGTCGTTGTTTGAATCTTGTTTAGTGAAGAAGCACTTTTGTGCTTGAACACTTTTCACAACTTGTGTCGGTAAGCTGTTTTATTGAATAAAAAGGACATCATAGACGGAGAGAGAACACTGCAAACTAATTATAATTTCAATAGACACATTAACATCAAAATTTGATTAGACTTTATTGGCATAGCTCTTTTGGCACAGTGACAAACTCTTTAGATAGCTGACAACAGCGCTGGCTCGTGTTGCTGCTGCACTCACCATGCGCACGCATCCACTGTATTGATAAACAAATAATCTGTCTATACACTAGGACTGCAACTATTGATTATTTTTCATAATCGATTAGTTGGGCGATTTTTCTTTTGATTAATTGATTAGTTTGTTTAGAATACAAAAGTGACTTGACTAAAGATTTTTGACAAATTTGAGCTGAGGTAACGTTGCTTGAGGACGTCATGGAGATGTGGATTTTAGGTTTGTCAAAAGCATCAATAATCCACACTAAAACTGGTATAGAAACTAAAAACTCAATTGAACAAGCATCACATTAACAGGACAAAATTTGACATTTTCTGATGAGTTTTAGAATAATCTTGAGCCTAATCCAAACTAACCTGGCTCACACCAGATGGAAATGTGTTGAACTCCTATCTGAGTTCTCACGATATCCATCTGGGACTTTACTCGCTGAAGGTGTTCAGGAAAAGGTGGGGCGTTTAGTGAAATACTTCGAGCTGATTGGGTGAGCGGCCAACCTTATTTTAATTGACCTTTATTTAACCAGGGAAGTCCCACTGAGATTCAGAATCTCTTTTGCAGGGGAGCCCTGGGGGAAGGGTCAGGGGAGCCATTAATGGACATGTTTTTAGTTGTAGGAGGAAACATACGCAGACACGGGGAGAACATGCAAACTCCACATAGAAAGGCCCCGGGTCGACTGGGAGTTGAACCCTAGCCAATCACAACAACAACTCGTAGTGGTGTATCCTATGTCCGCGTGGGATAGAACAAGTACGTGTCACACATACTGCTCTTCTTTCAAAAACAAATTATTCCATATTTCTGCTAAAACCGCATCAAAAGCAGCAGACAACACGTACATCCACTGAAGCAGTCATCTTTGTTTAACTTGAATTAGACTCGGCGGTGAAGCCAAGGCGCTAACAACCCATGTTAGCCCGCCCTGCTACAATGCGATTGGGCCTCAAAACCACGCTGCTGTGATGTGAGTGGGCCGAAACACAGCCGTTTCGGACTCCCAAACCAATCGGGCAGATGGTTTGTCTCGTGTTTGTGAATTAATAAATATCGCGAGATAAACCATCTGGCTGGCCAGGTTACTAGTCTAAACCAAAATGTTTAATAAAGAAAGTATTTGTATTTTGTGCTGAAAATGATGGTTTATTGCACTGAAATTTGACATGAAAACAAGCACATTTGTAATTATCACCGTAGCACCATATTTTGTTGTCTAAGTTTATTCCTTTATTTTAAAATGTTGTAAGTTTTCCATCAAAAATATACTGTATAAATAGAGAGACACAAACCTCTGGGGTACGCGCCTGGGTCCATGAAGGTTGCCATACTGAAATTGGCCAAAACGAAGAGGAAGACCAGGCCATTGTAGAGAGGCACTGCAGGGGAGATTATCTTGGTCAACCAGGGGCACCTAAAACAGAAGAAAAAACGCCATTAGAGGAGCCATACAGATCTATCTGTCTTTTCTTCAAATACGAAATAATGAACAATTCTTGAGTGACAAAGCTGTCAGGACTCTCGGGGACAGAGCGTTACTTTGCGTCATGCCTGACCTTCTCTTTCACCTGGTGGTCATAACTCAGTGTGAAAGATTGGAGCGTTGAAAACACCTGAATCACAGCACAGCAAAGCCACTCGATCAAATGGATCCAAATGTCACGACCCGCTGTGCTCCCTCCAAGTGCCTCTCAGAGAAAAGCAGCGTAAAGCTACTGGAGCACTTACTATATAGGCACAATGTGGATGTAAGAGAATGTGTGAATGAACAGGCAACGGACAGAGGAAAGGATGCATTCAGTTTCCATTTGAAGCTGTTGTCGTGCAATTAATCTATGTTTCAATAGAAAACACAAAGTTGACTAATTTACAACTAAAAAAGTGATTTACCGCAACTTTAAATGTACACCCTGATTCTGAAAAGTACGAAGCAGTCCCTCTTGTGTTGTTTTTGTTTATTCACAGCGCGCTGTAAGGCTTTGTCAAGTTACCTCTATCACTGAGCTACTTCCTGTCAGTGTTGCTAACTTTCTGTGCTTCAAACACATTTCTTTGTGACACTGAGCCACATTTTACACATGACTTAATAGTTTGGACTTATAGTAGTGTAATGTTCTAAATGTTTTCAACTCTTTGGGCTTCTCAAAATGACCGACTTTATTCTGGATAGGAAACAGAACATGCTAATGTGCGCTAGCTTGTTAGCAGAACTTTTCATTTATAGTATTTGGTCTTTGCAGAAAACATCCTAAAATAGACACAAACATGTCTTGGCTATGTAATTACACTTTGTGCGTGTGACGTGGTTCTCTTTACTGTGCATGCAGGTCACTTTTGGGACTGCATCCTGTTCACACCAGATTCCGCCCTGCAGTGTGAACGTAGCCATAGTCCCTCTAGCACAGAGGTGGGCAATCTTTTTTTCACAAGGACTGTATTAGATTCCAGACAGGTGGCGGAGGGCCGGACTGCGATCACTGGTGCAACAAATTGTCATTACTGCAAGCCAATTTCTTAAAAAATATATAAATATACCAACATTTAAATATAAGATTGAGTAATGTAACATTGTGTGTATTTATTGTGAAGTTTACCAAGACAACAACATCTAAATGCAATGTTAAGATTGCCACCTTTTTCAAAAATGTTTCCAGGGCCTAATTAAAACTGGTCGAGGGCCGCATCTGGCCCCCAGGTCATAGTTTGCCTATGTCTGCTCTAGCGTATCCTGGGTCTTCCCTGAGGTCTCCTATCGGTGGGACATGCAACTGGCTCCTCTCGATGTGGAGGAGCAGCGGCTCTACTACGAGTCTATTAATTTATTTAATGACCTTTTACCAGGGAGTCCACTGAGATCAGAATCTCTTTTGCAGGGAGCCCTGGAAGAAGGGTCAGGAGGCTTATGGACATTTTTAGTTGTAGGAGGACCGGAGTACCGAGGAAACCACGCAGACACGGAGAACATGCAAACATAGAAAGGCCCAGGCGGCCTGGGAGTTAACCAGGACCTTCTTTGCGCCACCGTGTCTTCCATGTGACTGAGCTCCTCACCTATCTCTATGGAATGCCAACCACCCTGAGACATATATATATGTATTTTTAATATATATATTTTTTTAATCTTTCTCCCTAAAATCAACTGCTTATTCCTCAAGCGGAAAAAATAACTAAATAAAACAATTTTAATTTAAAAACTGCACTGGAATGCAATATTGGAAAAAGAAAAGAATGAAATAAAAATAAATTACAATCTTGGAACCCATCTCACGTCATGTTTCTATTGTTGTATTCATTTACTTCTTAGAAAGAGGTTGTGTTATTGCAGTATCATAATAAGCTGTTGCATGCTGCTCTCCTACGAAAGCAAAGTTTGTGGTTTTAATATCATTTACGGCACATTCAAAGCAGGTACTAAAGCAGCCCGTTCTAACATCAAAAGTCAATTTCCTCCGGTAAAGCCGTACGATCAGCAGACATCTTCTGTCCACATCCTTCTTCGCTTTGTTGAATTATTCAGAGCTGAGGCTTAGAGAGAATAGAAATGTGTTAACGTTTCTCTTGACGGCTACACTATGGACACTGGAGCTTTTATTGTGGAAGTGAGACCATATTTAGATTTAGAAAAGGTTAATTATTTAACTCTCTGAGACACGTTTGATTATGATTGGACTAAAACACATGGAGGTAACATTTTACATTAGAACAAAGAAACCATTTTCATCCTAGTTTAGATTTTCTTTTAGGTTTATAATGCTACTTCTTGCTTGTAAATGATAAACAAACTATAAATTAATCTTTTTGCTGTATTTGTTGAAGAAATGTGTTGAAAAAAATGTGTTTATTTTGTGTCAGTTTTGATGGAATAATTCTATTAACTAAGTCTACCTGGATGAATCTTTCTTTCTTTTTAAATAAATGTCACTGTGACTTTAAAAATCAAGAAAATCAGTTTTATTAGATTAAATATTTCATGTAGAGATTTTACAACAAATTAATTGAATAATCACAAGTAATCGATTATTGAAATACTCATCAAATAATGTAGTATGAATAGTCAGTGCAACTTAACAGACATCATCAAGTGAAAAAACCTTAGCAAAAAAAAGTAATCTACTCCTGTTGCAATGAATAAATTTGATGTGAAGGCGATTGCAAGCCTTAGAGGCAGGTGAAACTTACTATACAGTATTAGTGAACTTTTTTTTTTATTTTCAAAAAAGAATTCTTTGGCAACAGGTAAAATGCCGATCTTCTAAATTCTGTGGAGAGCTACAGGTTGGAGACCCCTGACTTAAAGGTGCAGTGGCTGATTTTTATACTGCAAACACAATTTAGGTTTAAATCAACTTCATCTCAGGAAACCTTCAACACATGGTTAAAATTTTGTTCAATTACGGCTCATAAACTAATTTTGACAAATAAAGTGAAACTGGAGAGGACTACCCAAGCTCAGCCAATCAGAGCGTTGCATTTGACTCCTAACTATATAGCACGTTTTACACAGACGTCTTCCAAAGTGCTTCACACATTAACCCCCTCCTCCCCACTCAGTGATGGCAGAGACGATTCGCCTAAACACCTGGCGCCTCAACCTCCGACCACCAAGTGTCCTAACATGCATGTTATTGGTTGGTGGGGAAACTACCGAACCACCAGAACAGGCCTAGGGAACGAGCGAGAGTCGAACCCACACCTTCTTGGTGTCAGCCAGATAGCTATTCATGCTCTGCCAACCATTTTAATAGAAAACAAGGTACCAATTTACAACAAAAAAAAGTTGCTTCCCAACTTTAAACACGTCATGAGCGAAGAAAAACATCAAATCAAATAGCAATGCCATGCAAACTGTGCAACCTGGGGATGTAAAATTAGTTTGTTAAATGATATTGATACCAGTTTTAGTATCGATTAACGGGAATCGATTTTTTGACAACCCTATCATGCAGAATGAAAGTGATGGAAATGGAAATTGGGTAAAATGTACACGATTGTACATGAAAAAAACGTATATACTGCAGATTGATTTAATCATAAGGAATCAAAATGCAGCTAAAAGTTAACTTAATGTGGAAAAGTGGTGAACAAAAAGTTATACTTCTACCTAGTACTTTTCGAACATCTTTATAATTTGCAAAGTATGAGTAAATGTGTTTTTGTTTTGTTTTTGGTGCCCTGTCTTGCGGAAAGATCACCTGAAACAAATGCTATTGTTATATTTGCTTTGACTTGTTAATGTTCGAAATAAACAAACTAAATACTCCTGAGTTGCAGCCCTATGACCAAGTATCGTTTATTATGTGTACTTCTGAAAGCTTTTTACGATGTGTAGCTGGTGCTCAGATGTCTTCCCTTCATACTATTTCGAGACACATTTCTGGAACATCTTCAAAGCCTCCGCTGCATTAGTAATCATTTCAAAAGATGTCGTGGTGAAAATAGCTCGCACCTTCTTTTTCAAAAACACACAGTTGTTTGTCAGAGATTTGGGTGATTGGGTATAGACGGTGTCACGCAGCTCCGATTGTAAACACGAAGAGCAGAATGACAGAAGCCATTTTGGGATCCCGGAGCAGACAGCGTGGGTGGTAAATTGCCTGAGAAAAACCCAGATTAAAGCACATGCACTGGTTAACGGAGTAGGAGTAACAAACAAGCTTAGCGACAGTGTTTACAAGAAGACTTACTGCAGGTGCTTACACAAACACTTCAAGTATGTTTTTGTTTACGCATCACTTTGGATTTGAGTGATGCTGTTGTTTTCTTAGGGTGTTTTTCCCTATGAAGGCGCCACTTGTTTTTTTTTTTTATTTTGCTTATTACTAACTTGGATGCGAGACTTTAGGTGGAAACGCAGGCTTGGCTTCCCTGTCTTCCCTGACGTCATTGGGGCTGTCATCACTGGTTGTTTGATTGTTTTGTGTTCAGAAGAACAGTATCATATTCTAAGTTAATATTTGATACAAGGTCAAAAGAGGAGAACACTTAGGGCCTGATTTATCAAGCCAGGTGCTAAATTGCGGGTGCAAAGTAAAAAAAAAAAAAAAGTGTATTTGCGAGCAATTTTTGCAAACTTTAAATTTGGAAGATGTACATATAACATATTACAAAAAAACAGGTGTGCATCATCTCAAATTCTTCATCTTTAGTTTCTGTGTGAAAAAAAAATGTCAGCCAAGTTTTTGCTCCCCCTAACCTGTTTTGCACATGAGCAAATGCTTGATAAATCTGGCCCATACAGTCTGCTATTTCAACTCTGGTTGATTTTGGCCAACCAGAGTTGAAATAGCCAACCTGGGGATTGTCTGCAGTCCATGGAAGTATTAGAACTGGAAGATAAGTTCAAGATGGCGGCCTGCTGTTCCCAATGGTTCCCAAAAAGCAGGAAGTATGGTCGGCCAATCAATGAGAAAGCTGGTGTGTTGACTTTTGACCTTGTGTCAAATTGAATGATATTAGTGCAGCCTACATTTTCATTAATAAGTTACCACACAGAAATAGTACAATCACTACACACATGTTTACACTCTACTTCCTTGACGACAAAGCAACCAAAAAACAGCGATTGGCTAAGGGAAAAAAAAAACCCTCTACAGTTAAGCGAAAAAAAACCCCCAAGAATGCAATGTCAGATGTCCACAAATGATGTATCAAGCTATGAGGACAAGAGCGCCTGCCGTATTATCTGAAACTCTTAGCATGTTTTATAAGTTAAAGTCGTTTACTGATTGTAAAGTTTGACTAAAGCTGGCTGAACGCTACAGAAGTTTGGATCTTTTGCGATTTTTTTACAGGCCAAAGAAAAGAAGAGGCCACAGATATAAGTCGCACATTGAAGTAAATGTAAGTATTACAAACTCCCTCTTGCGATTTGACATGTTTAATTTTGAGTTGAACGTGCCTTATATGACTTTTGTGGTCTTAAAAAAACAAATGCAACCTATTTATGAACATATCACAATTGGTTTCTTTAACTAAAATGAGTCTATAAACAAAACTAGTGATGCTCTGACGATTTTTATCTTTTCTGTAGCAAAACTATTTTCAAACTTGTTTCAATGTATAAAAAATCTGGTACGTGACCTTTAAAGCACTTTGAAAATAATCTTAGTAAAAAAAAAATCAATTACAGGCAGATTCTTATTATTAATCCTTCCATTGACAGTGCACAAAAAAGAGCAGGCTGGTGTCACTGCTAAAACTGGCTGAACAACACCGAGACAAAGTAATAACACAGTGAAAATCTCATTTCATCTTGGGTCGAGAGGAAAGGCGAAAATGAAGGATTAAAGAAAACTAATCTCAGAGTTGCTCTTGTAGCTGCGGGGAAACAGTCTGTTTCTGACTCTAATCAATATGAGGAGGAGTGAGCAGAGGCCACAACCTGCACCGTATCTCTTCATGTTATTACGTTTAATCTATGCAGGGTTTGTGCATTCAAGTCAATGTTTTGTTATAGATGGATGGAATGCTTCAAAATGCTGACTTGCTGAAGGCTGCTTTTCTATACACTGTTGCAATATACTTCGCAACATCAGTTCAATGTTTAGGGTCAAAATAAAGGTTAATACATTTTTAACACCTACATTCAAACGAAGAAAAACAAACCTGATGTAATTCAAGAAATCTCTGTAATCCATAATATTCAAATGCTACAGAGATCTGGATTAATCGACTTAATTGCTAAATGCTAAACTTCAAATGCAGGGGACATTAAGTGTAATCTATGTCATTACCCGATTTCAAAAGTGAACTTTTGACATCTCCTTCAAATAAAGTGGTTTAACTCTTTGGGCTAATGGTGCGTTCCAGGCAACTGGGAGATTTCCCACTTGTAAAAATGTGCTGGAACGCCACTCAAACTGATAAATACCACTTGCGAGCTGGGACCTGGTCGAGGAAGTCCACTTCACATGAGAGATCAACAATCACCACAAAAAGTAAAATTAGTGCTGGACAATATTGTGAAAAAATCGAATCATGAGCTTATTTCTATGACAATCTGCTTTTTTGATGAAATCGTGATTCCTTTTTTGTCTATTTGATGCATCTGTTTGTTCAAATATAGACAATTTTTTCAAACGTTAGACTCAAAGTTTCCAATTCCAAGTTTTTTTTTTGTAGCAACTTTGGGCTTCTTTTTTTTAAGTCTCTTTTGGACTGCGCTTTGAAGTCATAAAAGGAAGGAACCTTATCAATGTTTCAGGTTTGATTTATTAAAATATATAAATTTATCAAACTGAAACTGAATTTTCACCATGTTTTAAAGTCGTATTAATGTAAGAAAAACTACATGATATGTCAAAATGATATATGCAGCAACACACAATGTTCTAATTAATCAATTCTTTTATTACATTTTTTTTTTTTTTGAAGGACTGAGTTGCTTGTTTCTCTCTAAAATCTGGCAACACTGGTCAGCTTTTGACAGCTGAATTTAACTTTTGATAGCGAATTGTGTTAACCTCAAAGACTATAAATAAACGATCTACAAGAATCCTGATAAATCGAAATCGTGATCCGCTCCAAGAAAATTGTGATATTAATTTTTGTCCATATCGCCCAGCGCTAGGTTTAACTGCACAAAAACAATGTCAACATTGATTACAGGCCATTTAACGTTACTTTTGTTTAGCCTAACGGAACTACTGTATTTTTATTTGGGAAATATTGGTAAATATCCGACTTCAGATACCTGAAACGCAGCATGATTCTGTTTCTTGTGTCCTCGAGAAAGGTCCAGGGTGAACAAACAGGACATTTCCCGACTCATTTTCATCTGATAAATACATTAACAAGGAATCTGTGCTAGGAATAAATTATTTTAGATTATTTTACTGTAAAAACTTTAACCTTATCAAGAACAAAACAACGGTTACATGGGAAATATGTCATGTTTGTTGCAAGTTTTTTATAGGAATACATCAGCCAAAACACTATAAAAAAGTAAACTAAGCAAACCAGTGCAACAATCCAATAACTTGTGCACAGATCTAACAATCACTAGTGTCAATATGTTTTAATGAATGCCATATTTAGGTTTGGGTTAGCATCATTTAGAAACAACATTTCTGTTTGCGGCCAGAAAGATTTGCTTGTATATGAGTTATCTTTTGTAATGAATACATCAACAGAAGTAAGTGCTAGCCTTTCTAATGTTACATGTTGGAGGAATAATATGATTCAATGCCAGCAATAGTGCGCCTTGGATTTGAGTTTGGAATGTCTAGTCAATACAAGCATATTCATTTGTCCTTCGGATTTAACCTTTTAGATTAAAAAAAAAAACAAAACATCATCTGTGGGTTTATAAAGTTGGGCGTAGAGCGGATAAGCGATGTATATAAGTAACGCACATGATGGGAGAGATTTACACAGACTGGTTGGTTGTGCACGCTGGCTAAAAAAAATAGACAGGCAGTTTAAAATTCAAAATGTAAGTTTTATGTCGTGTGTGTGAGTTGTTGGTAAACCTCTCTCTCTTTCTCAATTTAATCCCTCTCTCCCCACTTTGCTCTTTTTTTGGCTTTTTCTCTTCTCTGTCTCCTGTCGCCTCGCTCTTCTTCTTGGCTCTTGCTTTTCTTTCCCTGGTCTCTCTCTCTTTCTCCCCCTCCTTTTTTCTCTCTCTCCTCTTGCTCTCTGCTCTTTCTCCCTGTCTCTTCTCTTTTTTCTCCCCTCTTTTCTCTCTCCTCTTGCTCTTCCGCTCTTTCTCCCTGTCTCTCTTCTTTTTCTCGCCCCTCTCTTTCTCTCTCTCGCTTCGCTTCCCCCCCTCTCTCTCTCTGCTCTCCTCTCTTCCCCCTCTCTCTCTTGCTCTCCCTCTTTATCGCCTGTTCTCTCTCTTTTTCTCCCCCCTCTCTTTATCTCTCTGCTTTTCTCTCTCTCTCTTGCTCTCCTCTCTATTCTCCCCCCCTTTCTTGCTCTCCTCTCTTTCTCCCTGTTCTCTCTTCCCCTCTTTCTCTTTCTCTCTTCTCTTGCTTTCCTTCTTTCTCCTGGTCTCTTCTTTTTCTCTTTTCTCTCTCTCAACTCTCCTCCTCTTTCTCCCCTGCCCCTCTCTCTCTTTCTCTCTTCTCTCTTGTTTCTCTTTTCCATGTCTTCTCTCTTTCTCCCTTGTTCTCTCTCTCTCTCTTTTTCTCCCTGTCATTGGTTTTCTTCTCTCCCAAACCCCTTCTTTTCTCTTCTCTCTCTCTCCTCCTCCCTGTCATTTTCTCTTCTTCTTTTCTCTCCTGGTCATTCTCTCGCTTCCTGTCATTTTCTTCTCACTTTCTCTCTGTCAATTGACTCTTTCTCTCATTAGTCTTTTAGTTGTCTTTCTCATCTTCTTTTCTCCCCTGTCTTGGGTTTTTTTTCTCCCTCTTTCTCCCTTGGTTCTCTTTTGTTCTGTCTCTTTCTCGCCTTTCTCTCTCCTCTTTAAATAACTTAAACAGTTTAAGTTGCAAATTTCTTTGGATCACTTGTCAAGTTCTATCATATAAAATTGGAAGTTTAGTTTTTTGATTTTTTTTTTTTTAGCAGTGCAATCTCCTCCTTTTATTTTGAGTTGGCTCACCACCATCGGCACCTTATGAGTCCACATCATTTTCACTACTCAACCATCTGTCGTTCATTTGCTTTGGATGAAGCTGAGGAGAAAAACCCAGAGAAAGGCAGTCTTTGAAGAGACTCTTTTATCACATTTTAGAACAGGCAATGTCTCAGTCTCAGTCATCAAAGAGAAGACCCCAAAAGCCCTCATTTTACATTTGCAAGATATTCTGTTTGTGACTTTAATGTATCTCGAACTTGATAAAAGAAGTCTTCCACATTGTATTATTTCACTGTTTTCTATTAAAGGTTTGAGTTTGACAAAAGACAATTATTGGTTGCATGTGACTCCAGTCTTTCAACAAAAGTTATAATTTCATTACAACATTGTGTTAAGGATTTGACATGAAATCCATGTTTCGATTATATATGTAAATTTTTTGTGTATCAGACATCTAAGATCTACATTTTATGACGTGAGCAAGTCCAAAACACTGCAACCTTTTCATTTTAACCAACTTTCCAAAAAAGAAGCCCAAAGTTGTGATAGAGAAGCAGACTTGCAACTCTGAAAATTCCCATAAAAGTTGGTAACTTTTTTCTCTCTAAAAAGGGGGCAACACTGGTGATTGTTTGTCCTGCTCTGAGTGAGTGACAGTGAAGTCATGGTAAAAAAAAAAAAAAAGAGGATTTGATTTAAGTCAACGACATTAGGAAAATAAACAGTCTACGAGGTCTCCAACTCAAATGGAGCTGTACATAGCCTATAGTATATCAACTAGGGAGATGCCGCGAGATCAAACTGTCACGATACTGTGCCACACGTACTGAACTGTCTCGTGAGATTTTTCCATGGTCATGAAATTAAGTTTTGTATCTTTGAGCAGCTGTAGTAAATATTTCAACAAAGTCTTGTAGCGGACTTATTCTGACAGAAAATTGTCTAAACTAATATTGACAGAGATAATTAGTCCTAAACATTGTAAAAGTTAGCGGCGAAAAAAATATAATCGACAAATATACGCGCGGACATCGCGGGAACAGCGCAGTGTTTTTCACACTTAACATAGTTTAACATAGATCATCAATAACTGTAAAAAGTAGGAAAGTCTTCTCATCTGTGTGTGTCTGGTCCCTGTCAGCAGCGGCAGCGCTGTGAAGAAGGAAAGGGGGCAAAGTCTGAGCTACACACGGGGGAGCGGATAAATTTCAATCAAAACTCATATTGTTCAAATAATAAAATCTAAGGTGATACACATAATGAAAGGTAAAGCTAAACTAAAGAATATAAACTAACAATAATAAATAATACAAATCTTTTTTTAATTTGCTTTGTTTAATTCTAAATGAAACAATTAATGCAAATTATTTAATAATCTTGTCTCGTCTCGATCTCATGGACCCAATCTCGTGGCTCGTCTCGTCTCGTGAAATTCTGTCTCGTCCATCCTAATATCTACATGAATGATTCAACATTGCCTTTTACAAATCTGTCTCCTATGATGAATAAAAGTAAAGGCACTGGAGGTCCTCTCTGGGAAAGTTTGGCCAAATTGCATGTAATTTGCTGTATTCTGGTGCATTTTAGAGGTTTTATAGTCACGTTTCAACAATATACAGTAAACGTTAAGCACAAGTTTAGATTGACGGTGATTAGTTACTGATGGCACCGCAGTTACCATGGTGCAGGTGCGAGATTGGACTCCCTGTTGAGATTGGACCTAGAAAATCAGTAATATATTTTTTATTTTCGAATGACTTTTGCTAACACTCACCCAAGCCCCAGTCCTAAACTTAGCCTTCGAATTATGCCTAAACTTAGCCGAATTCATCGTAAACTATTTACCAAGGGAAGCTTGGTACGTCACACACAGCCACAAGAGCTAGTGCTCGACCCCACACTGGTTCGGAAATCATACCAGGGGCTACATGAAATCATCTTGGGGTGATATACTTTGACTTATCGCCCAGCCCTAATTAAAACTTTTAAAGAATCATGCAAATTACAAAATGTCCCTCCTTAAAAAAGTAGACTTTAAACCCTAAATTGTCACTTTTTATTGACAACATCTCAAGTATCAGCAAACTAATCTAACTAATCTTTCCCTTGCCGTTTCTGCTTTACCTCTTCCGTCGCCTCAAACCAGGTGCATCACAACAACAGTCAGTCTGCTCTGACACGGGCCGATCTCTTCTGCAAACACAGCGGCTCAGTTAGTATTCAGCACACAGACGGCAGCAGCAGCCGGCTGATAGCGCACGCTCACTGGCTGGAGGCTCCGAGAGTTCAACACAGGTCAACAGAGAAGCAGGAGCGATGTGTAGCAATTATTACAGTGCGACGTACCTTTAAAGCCCTTGGATGTTTCCAGGGAAGTAAACAGTTTATCTTTATATACAAACTTAATGTTACTCAGAGTGGGATATATTTCAAATTGAAAGGCAGCAGCAGTATTTGTATTTGCAACTTTCTGACATGCATTTTAAGTATCAAGTTATGTTTGATATTAGGATTCTTTTAAACGAGGAGAAATTGAATATGAACGTAAACAAATGGTAACAAGCATTTCAGAATATTTATAAAAGGCTATGCAAGTTTTATGCATAAAAAGAAGCTTTTCGTGAATGTTTGGTAATTAAATGTCAGTTGCTCTTTGAAGGTGACGTTAATGCATAAAATACAGTCTGAGAAGGAAAAAGACTAAGTCGCTGATTTTGAAGTTAAAGCCTAAGAAGAATTTTGAAAAATGGCAATATTTAACAGTGCTAAGAGTGTCAGTTCTATCAAGAATTTCAGATAATAGATAATCAGAGTGCAAATTAGTAGTTTTTTCAGTATCTGTACTTTACTTGAGTATTACAAAATCTGGCCACTTTTACTTTTACTTCATACAAGTTTCAAGAAGTATCTGTACTTTCTACTTCCTATATTAAAAAAACATATTACATATTATCACACAGTAAAGTCAGATGAATTATAATAAGTTGCGAAGCCCTTCTCACACAACACTGCAAAACCAACTTTGTGCACTGCAAAAAAAAAAAAAAATAAAGATTGGTTAAAATGCTTTAAAACCAGGATTCTAGTTAATGTTTTTACTTGATTATAGATAGACTCAACTGCCCTGGGGGCCAGATGTGACCTGGGACTGAATCTGGCACCTGGGACAGTTGTTTTTTTTTTCTTTTCATGATTTAACTTGGATGTAGTCTTTGCTTAAAATGGTCAAAATAGTAGAAAAAGCTGTTTTACTATGTGCTTACATGATAATTTTCACTTAATTGCCGCGGTCCGGCAGGCATCATGACTTTATTGGCTAAATTAGTGTTTAGTGAAAACGTTCATAAATAAATAACAGACTGCATGACAAAAAATGTATGCTACTAAGTAATACATATGAAAAAAATGAATGGAATCGGCTTCCTAAGCATCTAATAGTATTGAAACTCATCTCCAGTTTAAAGATGATTTACGTTTATAAACAACAACTTTAAAGCATGTTTTAGTAATATTGATATATGTCAATATATGTAAATTGTTTGTACTGCCTGACACAAGCATTTAATTATGCAAAGGATAAGTATGATTTTGACAACTGTGTCATGCGTGTCATGTAAAGGAGGATTGTGTAGTGGAAGACAGCTTCTTTGAGAAGTTACAAATGAACAATGATTATGATACAGCAATATAACTTTATTATTGTGTATTTTGTATTCTTATTTATATTGTAAAGTTGTATTTTTAAAAGTAAATGGACCCAGAAAGAACAGCAGCAGCTTGCTGTTGCTAATGGGGATCCAATAAACTTGTCCAGGTTCAAATATGTCCCTCTGGGAAAAATAACTGCCCACCCTGACCGAGACTTGTTTCAATAAAATTGTATTCATTTCAAGCCAAGCTAATGATGTAAGACTTTTTTACTCACCTCATTTGCAAACTTGAGTCAAGCTCAAATATCTTAAACCGTCAGAAACGTCTTAAACAAGTGAAATAAGTGTTACATTTCTAATATTCTCGAGACTAGAGAATAACTTTTGGCAGTGTGATTGTAGTTTTACTTTTTTCACTTAAGTAAATTTACACACATTTTAGGACTTTGACTGTATCAGAGTTGTTTTTTACACAAGCAGCTGTACTTTTACTTGAGTATAAACTTCAATACTTTTTCATCTTTGAGATCATTCAAATATGTATTTCATTGTATTTTTTTAATTTATTTCATAATTTAATGAACATCTGTAACAATAATGCTTAAGGTGCTCGATAATGTGGAAAATAATCATCAAACCTACTGAAA
Source organism: Mugilogobius chulae (assembly GCA_038363315.1). Taxonomy (NCBI): domain Eukaryota; kingdom Metazoa; phylum Chordata; class Actinopteri; order Gobiiformes; family Gobiidae; genus Mugilogobius; species Mugilogobius chulae. The sequence continues at coordinate 519,823 of JBBPFD010000414.1, forward strand.
CTTCATGCATATTTCAAACTTAAAGGTCACTTGAATGGAGACTGCGTAAACTAAAAAGAAAAGTCGGACAAAGTTCACAAGATAAGCAGCCACAGTTGCTGCTCGGTTGCCTCCAGACAGACTTAATTCCACCGTTACAACATAACTCTCGAGGTGTGCAGACATTGTCCACAAGTTCTGCTCCGGGATCAGCGAAAAGAGCGGCCAGGAATGTGACAAAAGCCCAGCCAACTCCTGCCCCAGCAACTGTCTCTACTGCGAGTGGCGTTAGCTAAATCCAGCCTCTCGGATTCTCCTAAAGTCTACAAGCGGCTTGGGTTTCATACACGGACATATTCCTGACCGGGGCGAGTATACATACACACAGTTGCAAAGCTAAAAAGCCGCCGTCGTCGTTACTGCGGCCAAAATACCCAGAGTTATTTACTATACTTGTCTAGCTAAGCCTCACTGTCTTGGGCTCATTTATTTTTGCTGACCCACGGCGACTCCAGTTTCCCACAGGAGCTGCATGGGCTGTTGGGTGGCGTGTCGTGTCTTTTATTAAGATTAAAGCAATAAAAAAGCAGCAAATTATGTCTTTTTATTCCTTCCTTAATGCGCCATCGTCACATATTTACAACTCACATCAGTGTAAACAGTTTAGCCACGTTGGTTTGTCCGGATTTAGAGCTGATGATCTGTCGGAGATTCATCAGCGCGTCTGGGAATTCGTGGATTCAGAATTTGTCGTGAACGGATTACGGCGTTGTAAGTGATAATTTGCAGGCGTGAGTCATTGGGAGCTTTTACATCTCTTTGATTTGTGTGCACGCGAATAGCATTACACTGGAAAGTTCACTTACGTAAGGAAATGATTAAATGTATTGATGTGGGACTGTCCATTACAAAGTAAGCAAACAGAGAGCCACATTTTATTGACTCTCAACTAGTCAGCTGAGTATTTACAGAGATGCACTATGGACGTGAGTGAAAGCTGTTTTATATATAAATGTTTTTGTTGCACTTTACAAATATTAAAATCCATGCTGCGCTCCGATTGGCTGTGTTTGAGTGGTCACCTCCAGTCTCAGTTTGATGTCAGACGAAAAGAATAATTATGTGAATATTACCATTTGCTTAAAGATTTGTAAGAGCTAGGAGCTATTTGGACCTTTTTTTAGTTATTTTATTGTAAAAATCCCTTTAAAGAGAAATATAACGCCTTTTATTTTGAGTTATAATAAACAGTAATTTGAATTTGTCACAACCTGCTGCCTATCCAATATACTGTTTTGGTAGAAAAGGCAAAGTTTACTAGTTTACAACAACAAAAAAGTCATGTACCCCAACTTTCACTGCTGACTAATTGATTAATGTTAAAATAATAGTTTAGTGCCAAGATCCTGGTCTGCCCCATCAACTTCTATTATTGGCGTTTCCCACTTCACAAATGTACTGTGTCGTAAGTAATATCAGAAAGTTTTTCACAAACAAATGAGATATTTTAAATGAGTAGTTTTAAATTATAAGTTAAGACTCAAAAGTCAAAACGTAGAATGAAACACACCGTGGCAACACTTTAAACCCAAGATGCTGTCATGGAAGTATTAAAATGTAGCCAACTTCTCTTATCAAGAACTAAAGAATTGGTGGCTAATTAAATTCAAAGTCACCATGATATGTATTGTGCACATATAAGATGATGCCCTGTTTTAGAAGAAAGAAGCAGCAGCACGTCTGCCATCTCTCATCTGCGGCTACACTTGAGAAAATGTACATTTATTTTAAGCCCATGCAAAGGGCCCACCTGGTGCGGACTCAGCACTTCTAAGAACGACTGTACTAAAGATCAGGACAAGAGGAACGGGGCTGAAACACGATCTCCGCCCCTAAAATACAGCAGACGAAACACGCAGCGAGCCCGAAAGAATTCTGACCTTAAGAAGCCGCACAATGACCCACAACAACAGCAGCAGTAGTCCGGTGTGATTATCTACACGAACCATCTGAGAGCTGCTCCGTCCACAGCGGGGAGGTCGGGCTACACTTCCTACAGGAAACCACGGACGGGACAAACATGAGAGCGGGGCAGCCTTGGACTTCAGCGGCCCAAATGGCATAACAGTAAAAACAGTCGCATAGTCATTTTTTATTCACGGCAAGTTGCGACGGAAAGTTATACAGTAAGTCAAAATAGATTCAATGTCACAACAAATCTAAATCAAAGTCTTTCTTCAGAGCAAATAGATTTTCTAAAACAGCACTCTACACCCAATGAGACAGTCAATCAGCAAAAGATGTCTAGATTCACAGCTAAAGTTGCAAAAAAATCTTTTCCACAGCAAAAGTGATTCTTGTTTATCGTCTGTGCACAAGTAGGTGTGTTCAAGATGCGAAAGCAAAGGGGAGGAGATTTAAGTTGGACACCTCTTGCGCTCGAGAACAGTCAGGTCTCTGACTTTTCTGTGTAGAGTTTGCATTTTCCTCCTCGTGTCTGGGTGGTTTCCTCCGGGCACTCTGATTTTCCCACCAACCAATAACATGCATGTTATGGAACACTTGGTAGTCGGAGGTTAGGTGTTTAGGTGAATCGCCTCTGCTGAGCTGCCCCAGGGCAGCTTACTGTCACTGAGTGAGGAGGGAGGAGGTTCATCTCACTGTGAAGTGCTTAGTGACTCTCTATGAAATGTGCTGTGCAAATAAAAATACTTACTCACTTGAGTTCTGTCTGTGAGAAAGTAACTTTCAGCTGAATGTAGAGGGATTATCGGTAGACATCACTTTCTGCACTACTGCACATTTTGAGTGCAGACAGATATGCTGTCTGTCTAGTTGGCTGGGGAAACTTCTTTGAGCTAGCTGTTTTGATCAGGTATAAACCGGTGTGCCAGACGTCTGGCTTCTGAAACTTTAGACCGTGCTTTTATTTGGGTTTTTTCACTCACGTGAACGTAACTTGTATGAGTCGTAAAGACAAATTTAATGGCTCATTAGAGCGATGAGCGCGCACCTGTTATGCAGAAAGAGCCGCTGCTCATAGACACAAACGGTAGAAACAAGTCGATAAAAACATTGTTGTAAGTTAACTACAAGAGTTTATTACTGTGCAAAAACAAAATTATGCTGCTAAATCAACATTTGTGAACACAATTTGACCGTACGACCCTTACAAGTTACACTCAGGTGAAAAAACAGCAAGTTTCCCTGGCTAAGCAGATGGAGAGTGGGTCTTTCTGCATAACGTATGCTAGGGCTGTACTCAATGTATCGATACGGGGATATATCGTGACAAGCTCATTGGCAATACATGTATCGTTACAATTAGGTGTTTCGGGATACATATCGGCATACTTAAATTTATATAATTTACACTTATGAACCTGGACTGCAGCTTTAAGGCTGAAACTATTGAGCTGAACAATGGTTTATTTGTAAGACACTTGTGTCTAACATAAAGACTAGTTTGAAAATACAATTCCTCTGCATTTGACACTTGATACGTGACATATTAAGGAAATTATATCAGAATTTATGTGTATCGGGATACGTATCGTATCGGAAGGCCCTTGGCAATACCCAGCCCTAATGTATGCACAGTAGAGCGGAAAGTGACATTGACCGAAAATCCCTCTATAACTTACAATGAGATAGTTTTGATTCTCTGGAGTAAAGTTTCAAATCTCGTACAGTTTTGTATTTCACATGATCAGCACCTGAAAATATGAATTGGGTAAGATTAGAATTATTCATTCATTTATTCATTCGCTTGGTCACGGGTGACTAGAGTCTATCCCAGTGACTTTGGGCCTTAGGCGGGAGAAAACCCTGGACAATGACCAACTCGTCGCAGGGTTAGACAGACAACCATTCACTCTCTCATTCACTCACAGGGGAAATTTACAGTGATGCTCAATTAACCTAAACATGCTTGGATTTAGACTGCTCTTTTAAAACGTAGGCTACTGTAAACTAAAAAAAAAACTGCAACTTTGTGAATCATTGATTAATTACTAAAGTGAATTAAATCAAAACCACAGGTGGCACATTTCCAGTCAAAAGTCACACTTTTGACCAGTCTGGATGATAAACTAGTCTGGAGCAGGTCTCTGAATAAATCGCAGCGACCAAAACGACAATAAAGTGCTGACACGGTCTTTGATTTGAAATACAAGCAGGATTAAGCTTAGCGCTGAGTTTCTTGATTCTGGATGGAGGCTGGAGCTGCAGAGTCAGTCCACTAAAGTGTTCATCAATCAGCCTAATGCACGGAGCCCGGGCTGGTACAGAGGCTGGCAGAGACAGATGGCACTGGACGCAACTGGCAATAAACCTACGTCAGCCATATTATTGACACATATGACATACAACCCTCTGATGGTGAATGGATATTGAGGCAAAAACTCACCAATCAAGGTTGCCAGGTTTTCAGAAAGCAACAAAAAACCAAGCCTTTGAGAAAACCCAAAACAGACTTCAGTTAATGATGTGGTAATGATTTTGACATGTTTAGAAGTTTGAATTGTTAGTACCTATTATAACTTTATATACTGTTTGTCTATTTAAAAAAATATATCTGGTTTGATTGCATGTTTCTATTTTCCTCGCTGTTCTTAAACTAAGCGTTGCAACACTGGAATTTCCCCATTGTCGGACAAATATCTTCTCTTATTAGTAATGTTTAAACACCATATTTTTGTGTATCAAACTGGGAAAAATCACCTTGTTTGCGATGTCAAATGTTCTCCTTTCACTGCATAATATTTACCTATGACTTCATGTAAATTTAAATAATTACGAATATCTGAGTTTCTAGTCCTGTGTGAATCATCCATGTAATGTGAATGCCTATGGGTTTTCGATAGTAAATGTGAAAACTCAAACAGAAACTCAAACTCAAACCTTCACACAGTCCAGATCTGTCCCAGGACGTGTGGTGCTGATGCATGTACACAAATACAACAGCAGAAGCCTGGTTTCTCTGTGTTCTCTGTATTCTACACTTCTAAGCACCTACGCCAAGCGACCAAAAAAATAGGTTGGATTCTTTCGCTACCGAATTTCACACACACAACGCTTGCACGTGTCGCTTGCTACGCGCGACAAGTGCTGACGGTGTGGCTGGTTTCATTGATTTTGTATGTTTTCTAAACGATACGTGTGCAATGCGTGGCTATTTTTATCGCGCTTAGGGCTTGCATAGCGCAAAAAATGTTTGCAATGTGTCCAAGGTGTATGTAGGGATGTACCGATCCGATACTGGGGTCGGATAATGGTGCTGATCCAAGGAATTTTGGTGGATCGGGTATCGGCTCCATGTTATCGGTTTAGGCAATATCATAGTTGTGCATTTAATTGGATATAATGAAACTAATTTACTGGCTGGTGTTGATCCAGAACGTCTCATATTATTTTACATTTTATTCAGATTAAGTTGTGAAGTTGTGGCTTGCACTATAACTAACAGTAACTTTAAATGACAAAATGTCTTGTGTTTTAATAAGAAAGAGAAGTCGTTACACTAGTATCGGTTGATATCGGGTATTGGTAGCTATTAAAGCCAAAGTATCGGAATCGGTATCGGAACAAAAAAAGCAGAATTGGTGCATCCCTATGTGTATGTCTGTGTTTTCAATCTGTAAACTGTTTATAGATTAATTAATAATGACTCAGCGGCCTATTTTATCTTCAGTTTTGAATAAAATTATTATTACTTTTCACCTTGGACCATTCTCTAATGAAAGTGTAGTTTTTCTACAATTAAAAAACTAAAAGTTAGACAAACTACGACAAAATCCGTAAGTTGGGACTGAAAGCTGCAAAGTTTGTATGGAGGGACTTTATTATAACGAATTAAAAGAGAGAGACAGTCTGTTTCACAAGAAATTTCATCGTGTGAATGTGATTGTGATTGACAAGGATCCACATTTACACGGCTGCAGCTCATTCAGAATAAAACAAACCCAAAACACAAGAAATGCTCAAGTCATCAATGAAGCAAAAGATTGTTGTTTTAAATCTTGTTGTTACCGATCACGTTTTCTGTCTGTATTCAATGACATACACTTTAAAATATATTCCTTCAGAAGTCAGAAATAGCTCTTTGGTTAAAATTACGTGAGCCATTTTGTCAGGAGCACTTCTGCACAAAACAATGATCCGTTGTTGAGCTTGGCCGTGTGGGATTTCTATCTTACAATTATGTTCCTTTTATGGTGCGTGGGTCCCGTGAGCAGCGCAGGCCGAGCCACAGACTGAAGACGGGTTTGTGTTGGGGCAGGCGCTGCAGAGTTGTATAATCTTCAAAGTAACCTCAAACCTGTTTCACCGCCGCGGATGTCCAGATGTGCCTCCAAATGGTCGGTTCTACTCTACTTGAGGGACATTTTTTCCACATAAAATTGTACAATATATGAATAATTTTGCTCTGAATTTAGTTTGAAGTAGTAATCTTATTTAAGTTAATTTTTGGTTCTTCTTATCGTGAGTAAATACTTCACAAAAGCTTTATGGTGACAATAAAAAATGACGTGAATATTTGAAATTCTTGCATTTTTTCTCATGTTGAATCAAACTTACATAAACTAATCTTCATCCTTCCTGGTTTATCTCGAAACCAGACAACAAACAACAATTAAGATCTTATATTGAAAGATACCTATTGTGTTTTTGTCTATAAGAAACTATAACATGTCTAGATCAGTCATTTATATTTTGGTCTTTGTAGAGATAAAGTGACTAAAAATCAGAGCCGGATCTAACCAAAGCACAAATCAGCTTCAGGGACCCTTAACTCTTTTCTACACACCTTAATCAGTCAAGTCAAAGCAGCATTTAAATCGACTTTTTTCATTATAATTGATCAAATATACTCAAAGCGACAGAAACATTAATTGTAGGCTAAATAATATTCAGCAAAATAAAGAGATAAAACATGCATTTTCCCTTAATCAGGAAATCTAAAAATCCATTTTAGACTAACAAATTTTTACATCAATCAATTTATGTCTAATTTTAGTTTGATTTTATGATTAATATCAGATTGCATTTCTCCTCAAGTTTCACCTGGTGTCAGTGATTCTAAGTGGGGCCCCAGCACTGGCCCTCCCCTGTGAGCTCCGCCTCTGCTTTATCTTCATTTGCACTGGACTTTTTGGACAGAAATACTAAACATGAAACTTTTTCAGAACAAATAGTCTCATGTTTTATCTGGCTTTTGAAAAAAATTCAACAGAAAAGTGCAGAAATCCGCAGTTTTTCGCCGCGGTAGTTAGGCTCCAGTCACCCGCCAACGGGATTAATAAGGGGTACAAAATGAATGAATGAATCTGAAGAAGACATATTAGTTCATCAGCTATTTGTGTTCATAATTCAGTCAATACTTGTCCTATTAACGCAAAATAAAGATTGGCCGAGAGCTTATGAGATGTACAACATGTACTTGTGTCCAAATTGTTCCCAGATTGACGCATGTTTCTGCTTCTGTCAGTCTCAAGACTCAGGGTCATTCTCGTGGACACAGCACAGGGAAGCGGCTGTGTCTGTCACAAGAACAGAAGAGTATAGGGCTGATCACTTTTAAGCTTGGATTGGTCAAGCAGGATATACAGTATCTACAGTGCAGAGCAGAGGGTGAAGTCAACTGCCATGATGATTGATGTACAGACATAAACTAGAAAAACTATCTGTACTCAGAAGCGGGGCCCTCCAAAGCAACTTGTGTAGTATAGGAAGGCCCGGCTCTTCTAAAAATAGAGACAGGTTCATTGACTTCCTGTTGCAAAACTCATAAGCCTCAACTGTTCATTGCAGAATTCAACTTCAGCAAGCAGCAAATTAAAATGACTATTTTTGTTGTTGGAAAGTAGTTAGTAGGGATGTAACGATACCAAAATTGTCAAGATTGTTGTCGTCACCTGAGTATATTAAACAGCATGACTGTGCATCAAAAATAGATCTGAGTTCAGAAAATTAATTTTATGCCAAAAAAACAAAAAAACAAATAATACAATTCTAAATATTTTTATGATTTTATGATTTATGAATGTCGTCTGCTGCCTTTGTTCTGATTCCCAAACGAATTTGCCGGAGGGTTTGCTTTGTAAATGCAGGGTTTAAAAAGCAGGCAAAAAAACAATCCAATGAGACAAAGATTTATTGATGTTTAAATGTAAGTGCCGACTTAGTGCAAACCACGAGAAACAGCACTTAAAGCATCAAACAAAATGGTAAGTAATAATTTAAGGGCGTAAGACAAAACTGTTTGAATAGATTTGTGCATGCATGACCGAACATACCGTGAGCTGAACTTACAAAAAAATGAGTTGTTTGATCAAAACCTTAAAATACTTTTTTAACATTTTGAAACTAAATCATGCAATGTAAGGTAAGTTTGAGGATTTCAGGTATTTCGAGCAGCTCCACAGTGAACTTAGAAAAACATGGCCAAAACTGTTGCTTTATTATTTAGACTAACAGTTGCATATTGCTGGCCAGAACATATTTTTTATGTGCGGGGTAAATGTAACACTGAGAGTGAATCAGAACAACAACTTTATCACTCACTGCTCAACAACTACAACAGCAAATGTGGAAATATAATGTCAGATACAAAGAATTTAGATGAATAAAGTGACCCAAAAGTCCAAAGATGTACAGAAATTATATACAACAATGCTAACGATAGTTGCGAGCTAAATGCTAACATGATGCTAGCACTGCCTGGCACGTTTTAACGTCTTTCTTGAACATTCTGTTTAATTTTCTAACATAACGTCACATCAACAACCTCTATTTCAACTTGAATGTGACTCGACTTGGATTACTTTTGCTAAAAACACACTTAATTCACCAGAAAACATCTCTAAAGCGGTAAAAAGTTTAGCTTCCCATGCCATAACATGGGATTTCCAACACAATTCTCTCCCACACCATATGACACGTTGCCGACTGCATCAAATCAATACATTTAAGCCTGTGAGTCAGAAAGGCTTAAATACTGACTTTCTTTTTTTACTGTCATAAAGAACACATCAGTTTTAGTGACAATAACACACACAAAAACAATGGTTTAGTGAGGTAAATTGCCTGAGAAAAGGTGAAAAAGAAGAGTTACAAAAACATGATTTGTTTTGCAGTTAAGTGACATGAAAATACAGAGTGTAGTGTTTATACTGTATATGAAACTATAAAAAGATTAAAGCATATACAGTGTAATCTCCCAAACATACAGTAGCTTGTTTTACAGTCACGTTTCAGCTGCTGCAATGTGTGAAACAGGGTAAAGCATTTAGCAAAAGGACAAAACGCCCTTCATTGCCAACTCAAATCTCCACCTCCTCCTCTTCTTCCTCCTTTTCTCTGCTTCCCAATTGTCGTCTTCATCCATCATGAGTGCTGCGAACCCAAGGCAGGTGCTTTGCTAAACCTCCCTAAAGACCGTCACACTTTCTCCTATCAGAAACCACTCCCCGACAATCTCCCCACCGTCGTCAGACCTCTTTTCTCCGAGGTGAGTCATCAGTAGCTCCTTCACATCGGCACAAATCTTAATTGTATATTGTCAAATGTTTGTTTTTTTTCTACTCAGCTGGGAGGATGTGTTCAAAGCTGTTATTATAGATACTGTACAGGAACAAAGACACACAGACAGATTTACTCACCAACATTTACTGAATATACGCACCTGAATATAAGCCGCACAAACTAGATTTATAAAAGAAATGAAATGAACATACAATATATCCACGCTTGTTCATATAGACTAAAAGAATCTATTAATTGCTGTATAAACAAAGTTTGTGGAAAAAGTAGCTATATTATTTATTTAGTTTGAAGTTGGCAAAGATTGGATGCTTCTTATTATCACAAAAGATGTGAAGCCCAATCATTAATTAATTTTTTTTATCCAATATTTTCTCAGGTAGGTCAATTTCCCGGGGTCCAAATTTTTCGGAGGACTATGGTCTGAGGTCCGGACTACAGAACCACACCACAATTTAATGTTTTATCTTTGTAATATTCACAAACAAGTCATAACGAGGCAATTCAACATCATAAATGTAGAGTATTTTATTTGACCAAACCAGAAGATCTCATTATGACAAGACCAGCAAAAGCTCCAAGAAGGACCCAAAGGAACCAGGACTACAGCAGGACCTATATTAGGACTAAAGCATGACATTTTCATATCAGGACTAGTCCAGGTCTAAACCAGGTCTAAAGTGGGACATTGTCATAACAGGACTAGTCCAGGTCTAAACCAGGTCTAAAGTGGGACATTGTCATAACAGGACTAGTCCAGGTTTAAACCAGGTCTAAAGTGGGACATTGGCATAACAGGACTAGTCCAGGTTTAAACCAGGTCTAAAGTGGGACATTGTCATAACAGGACTAGTCCAATTTTAAACCAGGTCTAAAGCAGGACATTGTTATATCAGGACTAGTCCAGGTCTAAACCAGGTCTAAAGCAGGACATTGTCATATCAGGACAAGTCCAGGTCTAAACCAGGTCTAAAGTGGGACATTGTGATAACAGGACTGGTTCAGGTCTAAAGCAGGACTACACCGACCATACAAATTACATCTGCTGTTCAAATCAAATCAATTTATTTTTGTATAGCCCAAAATCACAACAACAGTCGTCTCTGAGGACTTCCCAAGATTTTTAATTTAGCAAATATGAATAGTAGGAAACAAAAATAAAACAATACACATTCAATGAAACAATAAACATTCAGAAGCAGTAATTGATCAAGAATGTCAAAGCAGATTATTAATGAATGATTGTCCATAGCACCCCCTGTCCTTAGACCCTCCTTCTCGCAAGGAAAAACTCAAAAAAACGCAGCACTACCGGCAAGCTAACTTTACTCTTTCGTGGACTAAGACCACCTCTCTGTCACACCTCTCGTGTCTGTGCTAAAGCGCGATGTCCAACAATCCAAACTTAAGTCCTCCGGTGCAGGCTTCCTTTACATGCAATCACAAATTAAGCTTTAATTTACGGTTTCTGCAACGCAAAGACAGAGCAGTGTTTTCAGATGAACCGTGCTTCTTTGGCCTCCAGTGAACAGCAACCGAGCTGTCGGAAAGTAGCGCAAAGCATCGCAATAGCAAAGGAAAAGCGAAAAAAGTTAAATTCATTTTTAATTATGGGAAAACTGGCTGCCTTTTGGAGACCCAGGCTCTAGTTCGTTGTAAAAAGCCATGTTGGTTTTCATAAGGAAGACGATGCGTGTCCCTGATTGGCTAATTAATCTGTCAATCATGCCCACTGAAATTTGAAAGAGGGACACGGTGGGCAGACAATATATTTTTATATATTATCTGGATTTTCCAAGCAACCTTCAAATTGCATCAACAGAAAATCATAAAGCTAACAGTTTAAGAGTATGTAGCATTGTTTGGACACATGAGAATCTAGCTTTATTATTTTCAGCATCAATTAGAAACCAATAAAAAACAAAACAAACAAAAAACTATTCACAACCTTTTCATAGTAAAACCTGGATGTCCATTTCTCCTGTTTTTTTCTCTGAGTTTAAAAAGTATAAGTGTGAGCATTATCTACTGAGTGTTAAAATCTCCAACACATACAAGACTTCATATTGTACACACTGCCCAGGGAACAAAGACGTCCATTGATGCTTCGAGACGAGCCAAGACAATGCGTCCTTTCTGTAAAACAGGCTGGCAGAATGGGGCAGAACCCACCAGTGCAGCCGGAGAACAAAGGAGGGTGCAGACGGCGGGTGGGAGGGTCAATAAATTGGGCTGACCTGTCTCCAGTTTAAACTATGTGGATACACCAAGCTGAACAAGCACGACACCATTCACACGAAGCAGCTCCATCATTCATTTGACACTTGATTTAAACTGTTTTAATTACAATCCAATTTTAGATTTTCATTCTTTATAATAATCAGGTCAAATTGTTATGTTAATTAGTATGCACAAACAGATACATACATATTCAAGTGACTAAGTACAGTGTACAGTTCAGGGTTGGTACAGAATTTAATTTCATATTTTCTGTGACTTTTCCATGACTTGTCCAAAACAATTCCCTACATTTCCATGTCCTTGTTTAACATACTTTTCAATCAATAATCAGCTTTCATTAAGTGATTAAGGCCAAAGCACAAAAACTTTAGGGATTTCTAGATATAAAAAATTGAAAATGTTGAATTTTATCTATTCATCTCTGATATACTTGCAGGACTGTGTTAAAGCAAATAATCTCAAAGTTATTTTTGAATCCAAAAGTTTCTAGTTTTCCAAAACTTTTGCAAAACCAATCCAAAACTTTACCAGGACCTGGAAATTGAAAAAGAAATTCCCATGACTTTTCCAGGTTTTCCATGACTGTACGAACCCTAATAGACATATTATGCAACTATGATCATTTTAGTAGTTAATTAACAGTTTCCATAAGTCTACTTTTTTCTCCTATATTGATATTTTTAAAATATATTTTCAACTTATGGCTTCCAAATACTGACAAAATAATAATAAAAAAAAAAAAATCATTTTTTATCATTATTATTTAATGGCTGTGTTAAATTATGAAAATCCAAATAGTCACATGCTGCTCTGCACATAAACATATCTATTGAGAACACTTTACCACTCACTGGCTCTTTATTCTGTCCATATTCTGCAGTTGTTCCTCCTCATATAGTCACATATTCTATGTTTAGTCTGTAATAATCTGCACTTTGCTCAGCCTTAACAGCAATTTATGTTACATTGGAGTTTTAGTTTGTTGTAACTTTATATTTCTGCTAAATCTAATGGAAAATCCTTTTCTTCTTTGATTGCATGTTTCTACTGAGTTTCTCCATTGTGGGACAAATCAATATCTTATCTAATGCTGCAACTATACTGGGCATTTTGATAATCCATTAGTAGGGCAATTATACCGTACTTTAAAATAACTGATTAGTATTTAGAATGTAACAGTCACTTGATACTTTTAGATGAATTACATTGGAAAAGTTGACCATCTTAATAAGGTAACAAGGTCATTAGAGCTTTAAAATTGAATCACTTTTACTATGTTTTGACTGTCTAATTATATGGTTTGCTAATTAAATATGGAATTTAGTGAGGAAATGGCAAATCTTTGTGCGTAACGTCATTTGAGAACATTTTGAAGGTGTATTTGCCTGTCATCATTACTGTTCAGTCTAGGTTTTTGTGCTGAAGCCTGTAAGCTTGTCATAATTTCAATACTTAGTTTGTGATATCTTATCTTATCTTTTCAATAAATCATTGCAGTCTACAAACAGTCTGTGCTTGGTTGCATGGAGCACTTGCACTCACTGGTGTTGCTGATGACGAGGTCCGTGTGTGGCTGCACAGTTGTAAATATAGGACATTGACGTGATCCTCTCAGGGACACTACACACTACTTCAATTACAAGCCCATTGTTTCTGAGAGACGTTTACAATCTGCTGACCCCAACACAAGAGAAGAGGCACTAGAAACTGTGTTATTCATCGTAACAAGAGCAGATCAAACGCTGTATTATTCAGTCGTGACCTGATATTATTAGTGACGTAACTTGTTGAAAAAATGTAATGTTTTTGCATTTTTGTGATTCATTTGGCTAACATTTCACATTTGTCTGACAATATACTACCAATAATATCTGCTTTTGCTGACATTTGAACCTAAGATATTATCACATTCAACTTATAAAACCAAAGCAAATAAGTTAACGTAATTTCTGGGTTATCAATATGAAGCTCCCGATATGATATTTATCACAATATGAAGCTCCTGATACGATATTTTCCACAATATGAAGCTCCCGATATGATATTTACCACAATATGAAGCTCCTGATACAATATTGATTACAATATGAAGCTCCCAATATGATATTTATTACAATATGAAGCTCCTAATATGATATTTATCACAATATGAAGCTCCTGATATGATATTCATCTTAATATGAAGCTCCCGATATGATATTTATCACAATATGAAGATCCCAATACGATATGAAGCTCCCAATATGATATTTATTACTATATGAAGCTACTGATACAATATTCATCACAATATGTAGCTCCTGATATGATATTTATCACAATATGAAGATCCCAATATGATATGAAGCTCCCAAAACAATATTTATTGCAATATGTAGCTCCTGATATGATATTTATCACAATATGAAGATCCCAATATGATATGAAGCTCCCAAAACAATATTTATTGCAATATGAAGCTCCTGATTACGATATTTGTCACAATATGAAGCTCCTGAAACGATGTTTACCACAAAATGAAGCTCCCGATACAATATTTATCACAATATGAAGCTCCAGATACAATATTTATCACAATATGAAGCTCCCGATACAATATTTATCCAAATATGAAGCTCCCAATACGATATTTGTCACAATATGAAGCTCCCGAAACGATGTTTATCACAATATGAAGCTTCCGATACATTGTTTACCACAATATGAAGCTCCCAATACGATGTTTACCAGAATATGAAGCTCCTGATACAATATTTATCACAATATGAAGCTCCCGATACAATATTTATCACAATATGAAGCTCCCGATACAATATTTATCACAATATGATGCTCCTGATACAATATTTATCACAATATGAAGCTCTGGATACAATATTTGTCACAATTTGAAGCTCCCGATACGATGTTTAGCACAATATGAAGCTCCCAATAAAATATTTATCACAATATGAAGTTCCCGATACAATATTTATCACAATATGAAGCTTCCGATCGATATTTATCACAATATGAAGCTTACGATACGATATTTATCACAATATGAAGCTCTGGATACAAGATTTATCACAATATCAAGCTTTAAATACGATATTCATCACAATATGAAGCTCCAGATATGATATTTATCAAAATATGAAGCTCCAAATACGATGTTTATCACAATATGAAGCTCTTAATACGATATTTACGAACACAGATTTTAACAATTTTTTGTTGAACTGACTGAGTATCGTCCAAATATTGTTATCAAGATTCGTCAAAAAATGTTCAAGATATTTGTTTTTGTCAATATCGCCCAGCCCTTTCATACTGTCTTATCAGCATCTTGATATGACTGATTTAGACTGATTTGTTAACTATATTTGAGAGAAATGATTCTTTTGTGTGCATAGAACATTTAAATCTTTAATGGAAGGGATCAGATATAAAATGTGAGGTCTTTACACAAACAACCCACTTCCTTGTCTCACCATCTGTTGTTATCAGCTCAATATTGCGCTCGCTAATGAAACTGTGGCAACATGTTAAAACGGCTGATCTGCTTTGACACGCCGAGGCCTTTCTCCCTCCACTAACACAAGCACCAAACGCAAAAAGATAAACCCTGATTGAATAAAGGAGAATCCAGAGCTGCTCACTTATGGCTCTGACACCAGCAACACGCTCGCATTATGGATGAGTGGATTTTATTAAGAAACTGTAAAGTGATTTCTGGACACGTCCGCTGCTGCTACTGGAGCAGAGAGAGAGAGAGAGAGAGAGAGAGAGAGAGAGAGAGAGAGAGAGAGAGAGAGAGAGAGAAGGAGGGAGAGGAAGAGGGGGAGAGAGAAAGAGAGGTGAGGGGGAGAGAGAGAGAGGGGGGAAGAGAGAGAGAGAAATAGAGGGAGAGAAGAGAGAGAGAAACAGAGAAAGAAAAAAGAAAGAAAGAAATAGAAGCAAAGAAACAGAGAGAAGAGAGAGGAAGCGAAGAGAGCAAGAGAGAAAAGAGAGTGAGAGAAGAGAGAGAGAAAGAGGAGAGAAGAGCGAGAGAAACAGAGGAGAAAGAAAAAGAAAGAAAGAGAGGCAAAGAAACAGAAAGAGAGGGAAGAGAGAGAAACAGGGAAAATGGAAACAAAAAGAGAGAGAGAGAGGAAGGAAAGGGAAGGGGGAGAAGAAGAGAAAGAGAAGAGAGAGAAAGAGAAACAGAGAAAAATAGAGGTAGAGAAGAGAAAAAAGAGAGAGAGAAGAGAGAGAGAAACAGAAAAAAGAGAAGCAAAGAAATAGAGAGAGAAAGAAAGAGAGAGAAGAGAAAGTGAGAAACAGAGAAAAGGGGAAACAGAGAAAGAGAGTTAGAAAGAGAGACAGAAAGAGAGAGAAAGAGAGAGGCAGGGAAGGGGAAGGAAAAGAGAGAGAACGAGAGAGAGAGAGAGAAACAGAGAAATAGAGGTAGAGAAGGGAGAGAAAAAGAGCGATAAAGAGAAGAGAGAGAGAGAAACAGAGAAAAAAAGAGAAGCAAAGAAATGGAGAAAGAAAGAGAGAGAAGAGACAGAGAACCAGGAAAAGGTAAACAGAGAAAGAGATAGAGAGAGAGAGAGAGAGAGAGGAAGGGAAGGGGGAGGAGAAGAGAGAAAGAGAAGAGAGAGAAAGAGAGACAGAGAAGAGAGAGGAAGAGGGGGAGGGAGAAAAAGAGAGATGAGAGAGAGAGAAGAGAGAGAGAGAGAAAGAAAAACAGAGAAATAGAGGTAGAGAAGAGAGAGAAAAAGAGCGATAAAGAGAAGAGAGAGAAACAGAGAAAAAAGAGAAGCAAAAAATGGAGAAAAAAAGAGAGAGAAGAGAAAGAGAACCAGGAAAAGGGAAACAGAGAGAGTTAGAGAGAGAGAGAGAGACAGAGAGATAGAGATAGAGGAAGGGAAGGGGGAGGAGAAGAGAGAAAGAGAAGAGAGAGAAAGAGTGAGAGAGAGAAGAGAAGAAGAGGGGGAGGGAGAAAAGAGAGACAGAGAGAGATGATAGAGAGAGAAGAGAGAGAGAAAGAGGTAGAGAAGAGGAGAGAAAAGGATATAGAGAGAAGAGAAAGAAACAGAGAAAAAAGCGAAGCAAAGAAATAGAGAGAAGAGAGAAGAGAAAGAGAAACAGAGAAAAGGGGAAAAAGAGAGAGAGAGAAGATAGAGAGAGAGAATTTTCTATTACACATCGAGGAAGGCTGAGAAGATAAAGTCGCTGCATGCATGACTGCTATTATGCGATAATGTACTTTAAGAGATGGCTCATTAGTGATAAACAGATGCTGCCATGTCACCTTCACAAAGCTATTACCATGACACCTATTACGCTAAATCAACTGTTAAAAGCTACAGTGGAGTGAACAAACCCCAAATGCAAAGTTTACTCATTTATAACAAAAAAAAATAGACATCAGCAGACTTTCTTCTTTCAAAGCTTCACACAGCTACTTCAAATGTGTCATGATTATAACTTTGCAGCAGACAAAGTATAATTACAGAGAAAAACAAACACAACAACTTGAGTTTGTCAGCAGGAAATGGACAAAAATGATCTTGTATCTATTCATCTTTTCTATTCTGTGGAAAAACAAAACCTAAACCAGTGCAGCTTACAGTGAAAACATCTTTAGCTTTATGGTGCGACGCTAAAGATCGTTTTACGGGACACTAAAGCGAGAAGATAGTAATAGGCGGTGTTTAAAGGAAAGCCACTCAGAGCCACTTAGAGCGACTCACTTTTCTTTATGTTGTGGAAAGACGGCTATAAATACACATTGACCCAATTATAGGTGGAGTAGACTTCAGCAATTTAGACAGAGACCTGAAAAAAGTTCCCTTGAACAGCCTGGGACTGTATTCAAATGTGCAAACAGAACAGACCTAGAACTGATTTCAGTTTACAACCATGTTAAAAGAGTGTTTTAGCATCATTTATTTAATATACTTCACTTAACTCATGCATGTTTGAGAAATCTCCACCAAAAAAAAAAAAAAAAAAAAAAAAACCTGGTATAACTTCGTGCATTCTCATTGTCCAACACGTCACTTTTCCTCAAAATTTTAACCAGTTTATCAAGCTTCTGAACGCAAAATGTTTTTAATGTGACAGAAACATTTAGATGCGTTAGCTTTAATAGAGGTAATTAAATTACTTAAAGTTGGGGTAGCTGACTTTTTTAGTTGTAAATAGGTAAACTTTGTGTTTTCCACCAAATAGTATATGACAAATGCAGTGCTTTGTGAAAAAATGAGTCCATAGAGCACTCCCTGAATCGAATAGTAAAGAATTTTAGTTGTAATCAGGAGCAGAATGCAGCGCTCTGATTGGCTGAGCTTGGGTGGTCATCTACAGTTTCACTTTAAAGAGAAAAAAAGAGGGTTTTAAGTCAAAATTGCAATCAAAACTTGGTACTTATTGATACTAACAATGTGTTGATGGATTTCTATTGTGTTTGCAGTGTGAAAATCACCTACCCACCTTTAATTATTATATATATGAGTACAAAAATGAATTTTGCTTTTAAACGACAACATTTACTAAGGTTGGGTTGAACCAATTCACCTGCTGTGGCAAACAAAAAATAGCTGATATTGGAAATTTATATTGATAACAAGGCTGTACATTCATAACAAGTCACTGTAGTAAAAAGAAATAAATAAAAACAATTTATTTATCTAATAAATAACACATCGTCACCTTAAAAAGGAACCGTATGTAAGATTTTGATGTCAGATTTCATAAACATGAATTATATGTGTCCAAAGATACAAGGTCAACATGTCCAAATATTATTTTTACTGAAAGTCAATGTAATTCTGAGATATTCTTAATTAAAAAACCAATAGACATGATGTCCTTTGTTGATGTTATTATCCAATCAGAAAGCAGAATGAGCCTCACATGACTCTTTCATTAGGGTTGCTAGTTTGGTTCTTAGAACCTGAAGTAATTTTGAACCATGACTCAGGAACATGTTGAGTTTGAACTGATGTTGCACCATGACACAGACACAACTGTCTGTGATAGACTCATGCACTTGTTTCTATACAGTTCTCATTAGGCTCCACCCACATTGTGTTAAAAAGCAATATTTGGGAACAACCATGACAAAGAGTCAGGTGTCTGTGAAAGTGACTTTCTGGCTATTACCCATGATTCATAGCAAATCTTGTTCCTGATTGGTTAGTAGCTTCCTATCTTCAATGTATGGGTCATTTCACAATCTGGCAACCCAAGTTCTTTGTGATTGTAATACCTTTTTAAAACCACTAGTTGTGCATCTTACATACGGTTCCTTTAAGCTGAGACTGATATTTTGCTCTGGTTGTATATAATAAACTAAACAGTCTTTTGATTTGTTTCTAAAATTGTCATGATTACAGGGATGGGCCATTAATTAAGAAATCAAGATTGAATCGAGATTGAATCGAGATGAATTGTGAATTATTTGGTTGTGGGTTTTGAATCATTCAATTCATCTTTTGTCTATATAAATGTGTAGTTTGGAACAAAAGTCATACTTTGATGCAGAATATGATATATAGATCAAAAAAATCTAATAAATGGGGCAAATTTAAAGTTTTTTTTTTCATTTATGTTCATGAATGGCATTTTTCATTTGTTCAAAATTGAATCGTAAATCGAGATCCATCAATATGAGAAATAAAATGATTATATTTTTTCCCAGATCGCCCTACTCACTGTACTAAAAATAAAAAAATAAAAACAATGTATTTATCTAATAGATAACACATCTTTGTCTTTTGATTTTGCTTCTAAAATAGTCCCAAATTAATTATAATTTTTTTGTTCTTGCGATTTTATTGTGGCTTGATTATCGATGAACCAATAATCTCGACATCCCTAGTTCCAACTACTGTATTATTACTTCAACTCTAACACACTTCTAACCTGTCACTTCCAGTCTAGACACTCGACATCCAATCTTTTTCTTTCCCAGCTGTTTGGTCTCCGTCCAGTTTATCCTTTTTTCCCACATTAGCCAACCTGAAAACAGATCGTTCACCTCAGCCATCGGGACAGGCAGACGGCGTGATGGAGGAGCGTGTCCAACAAACCAAAATAGAGCCGCGCTTCCTACTAATCCCAGATGAACAGGTGCTTCTATTTCAAGAGCCAAATCCTCTCCGATACAGCCACTGCCGTTGCTCTTTCACATCTCCATCTCTCACTCTCTTTTTGTCTCTCTCTCTCTTTCGCTACTATAACATTCGATTGAGAAACAAAAGACTCAAGTTTGAGAATGAGCTGTACAACATGAGGTAAAGTGCTTAAGTAACCCAAGCTTTCTCCGCCCTTCCCCCCGAGTGGACGCACAGCAGGCTCAGAGCGGCTATTACACACAATGGCTCTACAATTAGCTGACTTTATTGAGCTGGAGTTAAATGAAAGCCAAAAGTGTGATGCAAAGACAGATTGGTGTAATATTAGTGTCAGAAATTATACATCTTATAATTATTTAGGTGCATTTTTATTACTTTAACCAAGTAGCTATCATTATTTGAAATATACACTTAAGCTGGGCAATATCATATCATAATATCATATTCTCTTAACCTTTTCAAAAACAAATGAAAAATGCATTCATGTACATAACGAAACAAAACTTGTATTATGTTAAATTTGTATTCAATATTCTGTCTCAAAGTTGACTTTTGCTCCAAACCACACCATTTTGACTGACAAAAGATTGTTTTTTTATCTTTCGATTCAAACCCACCACCAAATAATTTACGATTCAGTTCGATTCGATCTGACCTCTCGATTTTTCGATTAATGGCCCGGCCCTACTTGTAATATAGACGAGAAAGGTAAAATTTAGGGTGAGACTTGTGATGGAAGCAGACACAGACTGTGGCTAATTTCTAAACTGCAAAACCATCTAATCTTGCTTAAAATGACTTGGAATGAGAATTTTAATCCAATTTTAGCTGTTTTAACTGGATAAGATTGAATTGCTTGTGTAATGTACACACTTAAAACAGATGTGTTCAAAACAACACAAAACGTTAGTGTGTCTAGTCAAAGACAACGCAACATGTGTTGATTTTAACACAGTGATTGTGTTAGGACATTTGACACATTTGTTGTGTTAAATGATTCAGCAATGTTAAAATCTGTATTTCTCATTCTTCTCTATGTATTACTTAACCAGCTTTAACAAAGTATTTCATTTCATACTGAGCTTGAGGGACACGGGAATCGAACCTGGAATCTTTGCACCGTGAGCCATGCATACTACCCCACACAGCCACCGAGCCAACTTCTAGTTAAAGGGACTATACCTGATTTTTGCATCCTTAAAAATGTAAACAGAATATTTAATTTTAAGCTTCTTACTTAGTCTACAGATTTGCTCACTTAGCTAATGCATTTTGAGCCTCAGAATTGTTCATCATGATGTGTTTTAATGTTTTTTCACAGCTGTTAGTAGCGAGGTGAGTCTCCATGCTAACAACAGTTAGCCACAATGCTAAAAACAACAACAGAAAAAATTGGACACAAATAGGATTTGATTAGACATAGACAGGACTTTGCTAACTAATTTCCACCTGAATAGCTACTTAACAAGACATCAGTGCTGGGGGGAAATTGTTTTTAAGTTATATTGTTGCAAAAAATCGAGTATAGTCCCTTTAATATATCTGACTACATTTTCTGTTGCTGTGTGTCCTACACTCTGAGTGGGTAACAGGTTGACACAAAGATGTGTTGTGGTCCTCTAACATGATTGGTTACTCAGTTAACACACGTTTGTGCAGTGCATCTTGCAATGTGATTGGTTGTTAACACAAAGATGTGTCGCACTTTACACAGAAAATTCACATTTCTACTTAAGAATTGTGTAAAACAATAACACAGCTGTTTTCCTAAAGTTATGCAAAAATAAATAAATAATGTGAAGCTTCATTTCAGTTGGCTATAATTACACAAGAAAACTGTAGGGAGGAGCACTACTGCTTAGTTCTGCTACCCTACAATTTGTATGACATTCTAACAAAATATCCATGCCACCATATTCTCCAAAATAAATGGAAAACATCACATTCAAATAATATGACAGAAGTTAAATTAAAACCGAAATTCACGATGAGATAATTTTTGCAGCCTCAACAGAATGGGCTCTTTAAAAGTCCTGTTTTTCACAACAAGTCACAACAAACCACATGAGTTTTCAAAGCTAAACTTGCCCGGTGAGACTGAATTATAAATCCTCACTACCTTCTTCATTCTGGCTGAAACTTTAATCCAGCAAAATCTGTTTTTCACATATTTAATTTGCGTTTGCCTCCAATATACTGTATATATATAAAAAACATTAGTCCTCAATAAAAGTCAATTTTCTGCCAGTGAAATGAGCTCAGACAAAAATCTACAGTTAACACTCTGGGTATAGAGATTTAGTCTGTCTGCTCTAATAATCACACTTTGAGAGAGCAGAGATTTCCCTAAACCCTTCCTTAACGATGGTCTGAGTTCACACAGAGGGCGAGAGCAGTCCCGGATGAGGACAGCAGCAGGGGAGCAGGGGGGAGGCCAGACCTGATTTTACTCTGGTAGGTCCATGGCTTTCTCTTTGACAGGACATAGTGATGTAGAGTCTATATCTGACAGGAAGCGCGGGATGGATCAAACTCAGTGTAATGTCTGAAACACTATGAAGACAAAGCCAATCAATGCCCATGGTACTTGCTATCAGATATTAAAGAATGACAGTGTTGCATGCATTCTATCAGCCGGTCCGGAATACAAAGATTGTATCAAAAATCACATAATCAATACAAAGCTCTTGACTCTCATCCGAAAGTCATTGTCAGTCTGATGGAAGTAAAATGATGGAACCTGAGCAGGGTTGCCAGATTTCAGAGAGCAACAAGCGACCTAGCCTTTGACAAAAGCCCAAAACAAGTGACTTCAGACCCTCAATAAAAGAGTAATTAAAATAATCAATCAGTATAGTAGTATTTGATCATTAATAAAGTATATAGTGTTTGATCATTAATAAAGGATTTAAAGTGTGAAAATATGCTAAAAGTCTATATTTCTGTCATTAGTGAGTACATTTTCTGGAATCAAATTTGGAAAAACTGCTAAAAATCCTCTTGTTTATGATCTCAATGTGCCTCTCAGGAGCAAGCCCAAAAAAAGGCAACCCGCGACTGTCAAAATTCGCAAGCGACTTTCCAAAAAAAGAAGCTCATAGTCACTATAAAGAAGCGTACTTGGCAACTCTGAACCTGAGACTGGCTGTACTTACAGTATATTGAGTTAAGCCCCTCCCCTGAGGAGGGGCTAAACCCTAAACCTTGTTCATAAACCAGTTTCGTGAGTCCTAGCTTCCCTTCTGTTGTTGTCTGCTTCCTCTCTTTTGTTCTGAGCCTGCCTAGACTGTTTCTTTTAGAGAACACAATTTGGCCTTTGTTGAACAAAAAACTATATGACAACTAGAATAATACATTTTATTTAAAGAAACACAACATTTTTGGACAAAAATTACTTTTTGTCAAAAATGTCAATGTCAAAGAGCACTTTTGAATTGGAATAATGCCACTTGAAGAGTACATTCCTTGGTATCAAAATGGTGTTTCAAATAGGATAATAGTAATTTAGAATTGTGAAAAAACTATCATTCATTTTATAAAAGATAAATCAGATTGTATTAATATAAATGTGTGATATAGATGTGTGAAGTGTTTTTCAATATCAAGAAAGCCAAAATGACAAATAGGCTATATAAAGTTAACTTTCATAAACAAATTCGATGTTGATTAAGTACTGACAGCAGTTGTTCAGTTTTCTATGACTCACTAATAGATTATCACTAAATTATACTGACATTCTTGTTTTATTACAGATCTATGTTGTATCAAATGATCATACAGACTTTCCACGGCTCTCAAAAACATCACATTTTAATCTTTAGCTAATTATAATCTCTCTCTTGGGGCAGAATCCAATTTGTCTCATTTTCAATATCACCAAGTCGTCCATATCACAGCCACAGGACAGCTCAGGGCGCTGTTTGAAAAGGCCGAATGAAAAGCGTTTCTTTCAGGCCGACCAGTGGGCTCTGGATTTGCCTTTGAAAACACCCACTGAGTCTTTTCTCCTTTCTAACAGACACGTTTTAAGTGCACGTGACACTCTTTTCAGCAAAATGTAGTTAAAGAGACACATTACAACTTTTTGTGGTGCGTCATGATCATAAGACGTACATTTTTGTTTAAAATCTGTTTCTGCAGATTTACAAACTTCAAAATGATCAAGACGTTTTGCCAAATTTTAAGTTATAGGCCTAGATGTGCTTTTTAGTAGTGTTGTTCTGATACCAAATTTTTGGAACCGATCCGATACTTTGACTCAGGTGCCGATACAGATACCAGTGTCAATACCAAATAATGCATTATAATGGCTAAAGAAGTCAGCTATAGGTACAGCAAAATTAAATCAATAATCAATTTTATTAATAGCTTCTACAAACTAAACTATATAGAGTCTCAAAAAGAAAAATGAATACTTAAAAAGAGCTACACACATAAAATAGGCTCCTGTTACTTCATAAAGATGTGTTTATTGTAACTGTTATGTATTTGGCTTTTTAAGCCTATTTTGGAATTAACTGTATTTTTATTAAACATAACTGTGTCGAGGTTATTCTTATTTAGTGCTTTCCACCTCTGTGTGTCATAAAAACAACAGTGAGGCCTCTAAAAAGACGCTCATTCTAATGAAATGCAATCTAAACAAAAGTCCAAGTTAGCATGTTAGCGCTGCTAGCTAGCGCTGCTGTTGGACAATTTTTAGAGTTAGTTCAACCACAGTCCTTCAGTTCTAAAGGTTAAATGAAGCATCACAGAGGTAAAACCGATGTTTGTCTGTATATATGGAGTATTTTTATGGTTGAACTTTGAAGAGTCTCCACAGAGCCTTTACTAGCTGCTCTGACTGTTAGCTGTAGCATTAGCCACAAACAGAACAGCTGCTGTGGCTGCATCTATGGCTCCTCGTTCAAGACAAAACAGGGCGGTAGGCTATCGGATCGGAAATTTGGTATGAGTACTTGTCAATGCCGATACCTGAAAAATGTGTGATATTGGACTTTTTACCAATACCGGTATCGTTATCGGAACAACACTTATTAGACAAACAACCGTGCTGTCAATCTGAGTTAGCACATATCTGGCTAGCTATGTCTTTAAACCCCTTTTTTTGAAACTCCTATGGCACTTTGCAATGGAGCAATTTACTTCCGGAACCAGGGCAATCTTCCACTGTTAAGCGCCATATAAATGTTGTATCTTTAGTTAAAATATTCTATTACAAGACAAAACTTATTGAAAATGCACTGTTTTAACTTTCTATTTCAATAGGATCTGCACTGAGTCCAGAAGCTATAGTGTCACTTTAAACAGCTCAAATAAGTGTTTTTTAAATGAGAAGCGAGGTTGACAGGGCCCGGGGGATTCATGGAGCCAGCTATTCACACAAGCACAACCACGACCTCTCTAAATATGAATTTTGCACGGCTGGCGCACACTTGGCTTTTGTTGCGTCTACAATGTGACAGACATGGGTTGTGTTAGCTCAGCAGAGCACAAAGGGCTTCTCCAAGGAAATGGGCTGAGCGTTTCTTAAAGCAGCTTTCATTCACTGACCTGACCTGATCAAAAAGGCTATAAAGCTGTGAAATGGGACCTAAAGCTAATACAGAGATTGAAAAAACAGACCATAAAGACCAAAGTCAAGACAAAAAATGTGATAACAGAGCAATTCTAAACAAAGTAAGAATTTAACTGGCCAAAAGATACTATGCAAAAACACTATGTTAAGGCTTATTATCTTCTGCTGGTACATGAATTGCTGATTTAACACTGAAATCGTACAAGAAAAAAGAAGTTGTAAATTGCATTGCATACAAAACAGAACTAGTTTTGTGGACTGACACGAAATGGAAGTCATGAGACACACAGAGGCTGAGGTAAGACAATTGCATTTTACTTCTTGGAATAAATCATGATCTTGTCAATTGTAGCAATGCTTGAACAAGAATTAAAGTCGTACTGGATAGTATCTCTATCCAGGCTTACTAGCACTGGATAGAGATACTACACACATTTTACAGTGTTCTGGTCAAAGCAGGGATTTTTATCAACTACGAAGCTGCGAAAAGTCACGACTACAATGAGTTAAATTAACTTAAATCTTTAAGTTGATGCAACTTGACAATGTGAGTCAAAGGTTTTAACTTGGACTTTTAGGTTCTAAGAGAGGGCAGTGAGAGAGAAACAGAGGGGGGGGGGGGGGGGGGGGGGGGCTAAAAGTTTAATTAACATAAAACTTTAACATAATTGTACTTACATTTTTATGTTAAACTGCCCTGTTTTGTTTTGTTTTTTTGTTTTGTTTTTACAGTGTAGAGGTAAGTTCTGGATTAAACCTGGTCAATAAAGTTGGTGACTTTCTGTCAGTGTCTCTGTGCCAACATAAGTTGAACTCATAACCTGCTCTCGATCAGAATAAGCTCCTGCATATGTTAAAAAGATGAGTCACGTCCAATCAGAGACGAGAATTCAGTACTGATGTGTGTGAAGAGAAAAAGAAGGGAACAAACAATAATGCACAATTGGCTCTGTGCACAGAAGTCAGTGGCTTATTTTATTTTCAAAAATGCTAACTTCCTATCTGCATGTTTGTTTCCTGATTAGTTCATTTCTATGGGGTTTCATCGCCTTAGTGTAATGAAATAATACTTTAAGATTGGACAGGGAACAGTGAATACTTCACAAATGAGGAGAATATTTCACCAAAGCACCTATAAAAAGACGTGTTTGTCTGTCAATAATGCTAAAGTCTGACAATTTGAAAAAAAAAAAAAGCAGCTTCTATGCACAGGGTCAATAGTTTAGTAGTTTCTTTTATATCAGACAATAGTTGAGAATGAGATAGAAACAAGTAGTCTAACACAATCTCAACTATGTCTGATATAGAAGTACCTACTAAACTATTCTAATCAAAGGAGATCTATTGCATTTTTTCTCTGTTTTTAAGAATGAACTACACTATAGCCTATTACCAAAAGTATTCGCTCACCATTCAAATGATCAGAATCAGGTGGCCTAATCACTTGACTTTACAGGTGTATAAAGTCAAGCACTCAGACATGCAGACTGTGAAACAAGACATTAGTGAAAGAATGGGCCGCTCTCAGGAGCTCAGGGAATTCCAGTGTGGAACTGTCATATTCAAATTTGTCAAGTTTCAAATTTCTTCGCTCCTAAATATTCCACAGTCAACTATTATAACAAAATGGAAGTGTTTTGGAACAACAGGAACTCAGCCACGAAGTTAGGAATGGGATGGCACTTCAGTTCATAGTATGAAGAAAAGCAGGTGAGCCAATACTTTTGGTAATATAGTGTATAACATATGAAGACATTTTGTTTTTGTAAAACACAAAATGGATATAAAACGGCTTAGAAATAGAAAGAAATCCATTTACTTCCTACACAAAACTGCAGAAGTGATAAGCCCCGCCTCTTTATACTGATAAGCCCCGCCTCTTCATTGCAAAATTTAAATGTAACAAGCAGCCGCTTTTAAAGTTGCAACTTTTACTGTAGTAAAGTGGCTATGTGACTATTCTGGACCATACATGCTTTGCCAAACTAACTTATAATTAGAAAAATGTCATAATCTGTCAAAAGGGCTTTAAAAAAAACACATTTTATCCAAACGTTTGACCCTATTCCTCAACACAGTCAGCAATCCTAAGCATTCCCAAGACATTTCTATTATTCTAATCATTTTTGCCTGAAAATCACATCTGACTTCTCACTTTTTAGACTCTTTCTTGCTTCAATTACCACATCGAGTGCTAAAAGTATCCACGCATGAACAAACTGCAAGTAAATCACTGCAACCCCGAACGCCGGCTTTTACGTCAGCCGCTGGAAATGTTACAGAAGAGCGTCACAAAGATCTGGCAAGCCAACGGGAGCCATAAAACATATTTTCAAGACTAAAGTAAAGATGAATAAACGCGCAAAAATTACATCAGGCTTCACTGCGTCGCCTCTCGGTTCAAATGAAACGCGGAGATTGAAATAGTCTTCATTTTAAGGCCTCGATGGCGGACTTCCAGAAGCATCACAGAGCGTCTCTTATGACTGACTGAGAGAAAAAAAAAAAAAAAAACGGTTGTGTGCACATTTGGACAAGCTTCACAAGTCAGGCTCTGTGAAGGAGGAGAATAAAGTGGCCCGGTTGGAGAGCTTTGAAAGAGGAGTTTTTCTTGATCTGTTTCCACTACCTGGCCAAGCTATAAATAAGCGCAGTTTAAAAGCGACGTCTGTTTCTCGTGCAGGCAATTTAATTAGACGATTCTTTCTCGCACTCGCTGTCCTTGTGTTGTCAGCAGTTTGAGAGAGAAGCAGCCAAACTATTAATTTTCTCGCAAAGTCATTTTGTTTACAAAATATTAAACTTACAAGAGGAGGTCTAAAAAGTACAAGCTGTTTTTTATAATAAATCTATGTTGTGCTTTTCAAAAAGTTGTATTTATCTCTTGGTGACAAGCTTGATTTTAATTATTTTTTTTTTAACTGTAACTTTGATTGGATTTGACTAAAATTCCTAAAGAAACTGATATCTGACTCATCTTAAAGCGATCACGTTTTGAGTTTATAATGTCACATTTGGTTCCTCATCAAAACCTATGGAGTTTAGTCTCGGACAGGGGTGTCCAAACTTTTTTTTCATCAAGGGACAATCTGGGCCATTTAAAGGAGACCTATTGTGTTTTTTCTGTGTATTTAGTAAGAAACTAGAACATATGTAGATCAGTAATTTGCATCTTGTTCATTATAAAACATAAAATTGATCTAAAATAGCTTGGAAATAGAAACATGTCTATTGATTTCCTGTTCAAAACTGCAGAACTGATAAGCCCCGCCTCTTCTTTATTACAAAACGTAACTTTAGTAAGCAGTCAATTTTGAATTACAAATTTTGGAGCGGAGAAATGTCTAATAATGTCCCATTTGTGTCCAACTTTGTCTGTTGTTGATTTTAGCATTGTGGCTAACTGTTATTAGCATACCGACTCACCTCGAAACTAACAGCTGTGAAAAGACATTAAAAAACATCATGAAGAACAATTTTGAAGCTCAGAATGCATTAGCTAAGTGAGCAAATCATGTAGACTGAAGTAAGAAGTTTAAAATGAATTATTTCTGTTTGTTTACTTTTTTAGGATGCAAAAATCACGTAGGCCTATAGTCCCTTTAAGTTGTGAAAAGAAGCACAAAAGACTTGCAAAGAAAAACAATTTCAAACACTTTCTTATTTCAATTGAAATATAGAAAAGAAGAAACAACCATTCTCCACACTCCAGTTTCACTAGTGCAGTCTTGTACATGTCTTGTAAGGTTTTCATTGTGTTCAGGCAGGATTTTCAACTTCCTGTGCCTGGCCCCAGAGGCATAGGGCACATTTCCTGTCATGTTTTGGTAACAAATAAAAATACTTGATTAAACTTAGATGAGACTACGCCCTTTGGAGGGCTGGGCCTTGGGAATACAATCCCTTTTTCTTTTCATCTTCAGTTTTGTAATTTCCTCCATTAGTTCTTTTCGCACCACCTAAAATAGCATTTAGCTAAACAAGGTAAACTCAATGAAACTCAGTTGTGGTCAAGTTAGTTCTTAAAGGTACTAGGCTACAAACAAACAGAATGTATTATTTTAAAATTCCCATCAGTCTACATTATTTTGCTCACTTATAATGCGTTCTGAGCCTTCAAATAGTTCAGCACGATGTTTTGAGCAATTGTTCACAGCTGTTAGTAACGAGACGTGCTGGCATGCTAACGGCAGTTAGCCACAATGCTAACAACAGCATCAGGCGAACTTAGTGGAGTCTGGTGAACAAACGGGTTATTATAAGATGCAGTGGCGGGCCGTGCATTTCTTGCCTAGGCCTTCAGTGGTGCTCCTTTTAAATATATTCACATGTCAATAACCAGCTGATGGCTATTAAACTATTCTATTACGCAGGCATGCGATAAAGAGCAAAGCATCGTTACTTCTATAGTCAGAATAAACGTATTTACACACACACACACAAATATTTACTCACCAATAGTCTGAATTACTTGTACACCAAAAACGCAAATGGTCCTGAATCTGGAGCTGGTGGTAGTGGGCGCGCGGATCTTGCGCTGGATCCTGTCTCGTCCCTGAGGCACCGCGCGCCGCTTCCAGTGGCCTCGTAGATTTTCCTCATATCGGCTCCTCTCTCGCGCAGATGTTTCCCTCCACACTTGCTCGTTTAGCTGTAAATCCACTCTGGGTATACGCTAGGTTTTGGAAAGCACCTTGTAAGTGTCCCGCAGCACAAAAAATCCTTTTCCCGCTTGTGACAGGCGCTCGGAGAGCTGCTAGGTTCGGAGTTGCCCGGTCTTTCTGAACAATGTCCAGCTTTTCTTGAAAAGTCCGTCTTGAAAAAGGCTTTACCAATAAATTTGCAACCAAATCGATCTCTTCTCTCCCTTTAGCCACTGTGACAAAACTGCTATCAAAACAACATTAAGTACAGACAGCCAATCAAATGCCGTAGTTATCGTGACGTTGCCGGTGGCCTCCTCGAAGGCCTTAGCGTTGTCAACGTTAAATCTGATTGGTTAAAGCAACAGCTTGATACGCGCTTATGTTAAGAGACGGAGCCTTCAAAACTGACTGTGAAGGCCTCGGGCAGATTTCACTGACCCTGACAACAACTGATGGCTGAAATATGATTGGTTAAGACAATATATTATGAAACACACACCTGAAAGCTGCGAAACGATGGGAAATGCTACGAAGAAGCCGATGAATAATTATTGAATTATTATTATTATGCATGCGTGCACTAAATATTAGTTATATCAGTTTGTTATTTAGATATTTTTAGGCCAGCAGAGAAGGCCTTGCAGGCCCTGACGGTCCGCCACTGATAAGATGTATATTGTTGGCTACTTTCCACCTGAATACATTAACAACATATTTGTGCGAAGAGAAAATTAATTTTAAGTTATTGTATTGTAAAAAATTAAGTAGGCCTATATGATTTACCCAAAAATATCAAACAGAATTAAACATGCAGAGGGTGTAGCATTAGAAAAACATAGAAAAACATATATTTTGTTATAGTTTGTTAATCTTTACTGTCATTTTCCTAATATTACAAAAATATATTTTCCCTTGTTTGTAGATATAATTCTGGTTATTACACTGAAACTAGTGGTTAACTTAAGTTTCATAATGTGTCAATAAGTGTTTAAACTAGGAAATTATCTGGTTTTGATTATGTTTTTACTGTCTTCAAATAAGATTTAGCAGTTAATCTAGTCAGGGGTTAAAGTGGGCCGGAACGGTCAGGAACGGCGTTCCGGCACCTTCAATGCCCTCCAAAAAAATAAATAATTAAAAAGTAATTAAAAATTACATTGACATAATAAAACAAACACTTGCAAAATTATTATAGTAATTAAGGCATTGAGTTGCAGTTGCTTTGAGTTGCAGTTGCATTTATTTGCAGCTTAGATATATTTGATAAGTGATGAAGTTACAGCGGCACCAGCGAAATGAACAACTGGCCCTGAACTACACGCGCACCTCGCTGCACAGCGCACAGTCCAGTGGCAGAGTCATGTCACTCACGGGGAAACTGCTCTGTCTGTCTGAGGACAGGGCTCATCTCACAACGGGACGGAAGACCCCAAAACAAAACTTTAAGGACTTTTCCTTTCAACTATATCGACACGGAGCTCAAAGCTAAAGGCGACGTACACGATAACGTGATAATCGCGTGTTCCACGAGACAACTCGGCCGCGGAGGGCGAGCCCCTCCCGCTGGTGCTGTTTCAGATGTGAAGAAGTCCAACAGCGCGGCAGGCACGAACGGGCAAGAGCATATAAGCTTCCAAATAACCGCGTGTGGTTTTACCGCGCTAAAATTGACTTATAAATTGGCACAGATAGCCTATGTTAAAGCCCAGCACTGAGAGATAGGAGCAGTGACAGGAGCAGGAGCAGTGACAGGGGCAGGAGGGACCCAAGGAGGAGAGAGGAGCTGAGGGAGTAGTGTACACAAGCTATTGTGGGTTACAAAAGCTTGTGTACACCAAACTATAGAAAATTGTCTTGTCTTATTTTGTGGGCATTTTTATCACATATACTATATTTTATCTAGAA
Organism: Mugilogobius chulae; assembly: GCA_038363315.1. NCBI lineage: Eukaryota > Metazoa > Chordata > Actinopteri > Gobiiformes > Gobiidae > Mugilogobius > Mugilogobius chulae. Next base: position 551,823 of record JBBPFD010000414.1, read on the forward strand.
ATAAAACCAGATAGATAGATAGGATAGATAGATAGAATAGATAGATAGATAGATAGATAGAAAAAAAGATAGATGGATAGATGGATAGATGGATGGATGGATGGATGGATGGATGGATGGATGGATGGATGGGATGGATGGATGGATGGATGGATGGTTTCCAAAGACAGCTTTTCTTTCTTAAAGTCAGTACAGTCCTGCTGTATTGTTGAATATCAACACTTTTTTCAGCTAACAATTTAACATTTTTCAAAACATTTTTGTTTTTAGCAGTTTGTCACAAGATTAAAACTGACTGACTCTCCTAAAACGCAGTTTTACAGGGGCAGAGCTAAGGGAGGCATCCAGGGCTGGAGCCCCCTTAATCTGGTCTTTGGTTGCCTCTTTTTATTTTATTTTTTTATTGCCTGATGTGTTTTTAAATATGGCAAAGTTACAGCACATAATAAGAATATCAAATCTAAAACTCACCAAAATGCAGGAAATTGCATTGAATTTTTAAAAATTCCCCAGACCCTCCTTTCTTTAAAGAGAAGCCTGATTCCAGCTGCTCAATGTCAAGACACATCAAGACACATCTCTCTTCTGCAACCTCCAATAGCAAATATATAAATGACAATGTAAGAAAAGACTATTAATCAAATCGTTTTGGACTCCGGCATGTTCAAAATCTTGCGTACGACCCTGAACCTAAAATAGAGTTCCCCCACCTCCCAAATCCCACTTTAACCAATGAATCTAGTGTATGTTTCTTGTTTTCAATTCCAATTGCTTTTTTTTTTCCATTTCATTTTTCATTCCTCTTTGCTGTTCTATTTGCAAATCTTATGTGAAGACAGTTAAATTTGCTCAAATAAAGACAAATGTAACTTAATGTAAGCTTTTATTCCCTCATTATCCAGTGTAAGATTGTCACTTTTATTTCATATTTTTCAGTCCTAATTTAATTCCGCTTTAAAACTGGTTTAGTCCTGTTGTGGATCTGGTTTAATGCTAAGATAGTCCAGGAACAGACATGTGGTTTGGACATTTTGTAGACTGTAACATTAGTTATTATTACTATAGAAACATAGCCTATCTAGTGAATATTTAGTGCAATCTCATAGCAAAAGTGGTGACATTTTGTGCAACTACCTGACCCACAAGCCATGGTCTTTGGTGAAAACTGAGTTGAATAGCCCTGATGTAGGCTATGTAAAGCTCATTTAAGCTAGGTTAGGCTAAGCTAAGCTAAGCTACGTGGTGTCGGTGTATGACACATGCAGAGTTATAGCCTTGTACTTACAATACAACCTTTTACCTCTGCCTAACCTCCCTAGAGTCCTAAATCTCTCTCTGTAATGAATAAAATGGACATCCACAGCTCTTCACGGGCAGAGCAGAGCTGAGCTGGAACTCTCTCTGTGTGCTTCTGAATGAATGAGCTCTCTATATACAGTATATAAGACCTGAGATGGTTCACGGGCGGGCCCAGAGCAGAGTGGAAAGTTTGACTGGACCAGCACCAGGTAAGAGAGAGAGAGTGAGAGAGAGAGAGAGAGAGAGAGAGAGAGAGAGAGAGAGAGAGTGTGTGTGTGAGAGAGAGGAGAGAGAGAGAGAGAGAGAGAGAGAGAGAGTGTGACAGAGAGAGACAGAGAGACACAGAGAGAGAGAGAGTGTGTGTGTGAGAGAGAGAGAGTGAGAGAGAGGAGAGAGAGAGTGTGTGTGAGAGAGAGAGAGAGAGAGAAAGAAAGAGAGAGAGACACAGAGAGAGAGAGTGTGTGAGAGAGGAGAGAGATAGAGACAGACAGAGAGAGAGAGAGAGAGGAGAGAGAGAGACAGAGAGAGACAGAAAGAGAGAAAGAGATAGAAGAGAGAGGAGAGAGAGAGACAGAGTGAGAGAGAAACAGAGAGAGAGAGGGAGAGAAACAGAGAGAGAGAGGGAGAGAGGAGAGAGAGACAGAGTGAGATAGAAACAGAGAGGAGAGAGAAACATAGAGAGAGAGGGGAGAGAGAGGAGAGAAACAGAGAGAGAGAGGGGAGAGAGAGGGAGAGAAACAGAGAGAGGGGAGAGAGGAGAGAGAGACAGACAGAGAGGAGAGAGACAGAAACAGAGAGAGAGGAGAGTGAGAGAGGAGAGAGAGAAAGAGAGAGAGAGGAAGAGAGAGAAATGGAGAAAAAAGAGAGAGCAATGAAGAGAAAAGAAGAGAGAGTAGAGAGAGAGAAAGAAAAAAGAAAGACAGAAACAGAGAGAGAATGAGAGAGACAGAAACAGAGAAATGGAGAGAGAGAAACACAGAGAGAGACACAGAGAGAAAACAGAGAGAATGACAAACAGAACACAGAGAGAAAGAGAGAGAGTGAGAGAGAAACAGAGAGAGAGAGAAAAAAAGAAAGACAGAGAGAGAGAGAGAGAGATAGATAGAGAGTACAAAAAAGATAGAGAGAGAGACAGAAACTGAGAGAGAGAGAGATGGAGCGAGAGAAAGAAAGAGGCAGATGGAGAGAATGACAAACAGAACAGAGAGAGAGAGAGAGAAAAAACAGAGAGAAAAGAGAGCAATGAAAGAAATAAAGAAAAAAAGAAAGAAAGAAAGAAAAAGGCAATAGGTCCTGTTTAAAATACATTTAGCTTAACATAAAGTTTAACATACAGTATCTCGCATCTTATATTCTGAAACAGCAAAACTCACTCTAGCTTCTAAAAGTCATTTCAAGTGCCTCTAATCTCATTTTGACGAAGAAAAATGAGGTTCAAATGCATTATGTACGTACGTTAGGACACATGGACTACTGCAAACCTTTAAAACCAAATACACGCCTCATTAGGGAAATCAGACAGTGATAAAACTAATTTTGACAGCATTATCTAGACCTCTAAAACACATCAATATAACAAAGAAATGACATTATTAAAAACTAAAATTGCTTGTGCCGACATTCAGTTTGACAGAAAAGGCAAAAAAACAACAACAAAACAATGCTGACTTGCGACAAAACAATTCCGGAGCAGCCGCAGAGCTGACCAGAGTCCCATGCACAGAGCGAGCTTAGGCTTTTTCGGTTGGTTCTTGGCCGTCTCTCTCTCTCTTCACCTGCCTACACACTGTGCCTCTGCTGCCAGCGGGTGACTCCACATCCTATAGCAACTAAATGTTTCTCTGACATTTTCAACCACATACCACTGTAAGAACACACACTGCAGGACATTGGGAGAAGATGATGGATGCAAAAATATATAAGGCATGGGAATAATAGTCAGAATAATGTGAGCTACTAAAAAGTATACTGTGTGACTTTCTGAATGGGCCTCAATACATTTTATGCCATAATGTGAAAGAATACAGCTACACTTACCATTTTTCCACACAAACAAACATGAGCGACAAATACCAGTCCATTCTGTGGTCATACAAGCTTGCTCAAAGTAAAAACTGAGATTTTTATTATTTGAGCCAAAAGTTACGCTGTGCAACTTAATAATTAACAATAATTTTCTAGACTATAACTTTTCAAAAGCAAAAAGATGTTTTATCATAAAAGAAAGGGAGTCGTAACAATGACACCGGTGCATATGTGACTGAATTAGAAACCTTAAATCACTTTGGAACAATCTTCATAGTGAAAGATAATTTTAAAGAAAAAAATAATTGATCAGTCTGGAATTTTTTATCTGTATTTCATCATTAATAGAAAAGATATGCTTTGGCAGCATGGTGGCAGAGCAGATAGCGCTCTTGCCTCACAGCAAGAAGGTCGCGGGTTCGACTCCCGCATGGCCCGTGCCTTTCTGAGTGGAGTTTGCATGTTTCTCCCCGTGTCTGGGTGGGTTGCCTCTGGCACTCCAGTTTCCCCATCAACCAATAACATGCATGTTAGGGTAATATCCTCCAGCTACGGTAGTCCTGACCAAGCCTAGCAAGAACATCTGGAGATGGGTCCCGAGCGCTGCACTGCGGCGATCACTGCTCCTGAGACATGCCCAGAGGCATTGAAGGATGGGTCAAATGCAGAGGACACATTTCCTACGGGGACAATAAAGTGGAACCAACTCAAGTTGGACAGCAGACTGTCTCCTCCTTTGACTTTGTGTCAAATATTAACTTAGCAATGATGGGTGAACCTTTAAATAATACTGTTTACTGTTCAAATTTTCATAAAAAAATATAAGTTCTTTAGCTAGCTTTGTTTCAAATGTCATTTATTAGTTTTGTGTGTGTGTTTTAAGGCAACAAGGACGACAAAATCAAAAACTGAATCGAACAGTGACTTAAATGAATCATCCCATCCCTAAAAACTACACTTCTATGGAAACAAGCAGGAGGAGGCAATTTTGGGAAGGTGACTCTCCAAACTTTCAAATAAACAATAAGCTTTACTTCAAATTTAAAGTTGACCTTCAAGCCATAAACAAAGGTTAATAATAATAGGTTGGGCATTGGTTCTTGACATCCAAAGATGCTTCACATTTTACAATGTTCATTCACTTCGTACTTGCTTTAGGATTTTATCATCGGCACATCTTTTTGTTGTTGTAAATATTGTCTATCTAGAACCCTTCAGATTGCATTTTTACATGCATCGCTAAAACCTGAACTTACACTACTGTTACAGCCCAAAACTTCCCACTGATTGCACCTGAATTCTTATTTAGTTAGCTCTTCAGACAAACACAACAAGTACCATTAAACCACACAACATTCAAAACATAAAGCAAGTCAGACCAAAATCTAAATGAGCTCTCCGTGTTTTTATCGACTGTGTTCATGATATCACAGCCAACTGCAGCTACACAACCAGCACATCGATTATGTTAGAGGTTCAATAATCATCCACGCTCACTGAAGTTCACTAACAGACAATTAGATGGAGTTGTAAAGTTCAGGATCAATAAAACATCTGATGGGAAAAATATATCGAATTGTTTGCAATACCTGTAAACACGAGCCTGCAATTATAAGACTTTGACTACATAAATATATTTAAATCTGCGCAACTTGTGCACATCCGCGTGAAAGAAAGAACAACTGCGCATGTTCGGTGAACGGAGGTTAGCTGACTCTGATGGGTAGGTTAAGGCCTGGGCTTGAGGTAGGTTAAAATTAAGATCAGGATTTCGTTAATATTCATAAATAAGAACACGTCTTAACAACCACTATAGAAATGAACTGGACTGCGACGTGTATTATTACTCATGAACTCGTGCTAATCATACGTAATTTACATGTCCTGTAATGTCGTGGTAAATGTACTTTTCTAGTGAGATCGGGCTGGCTACTGAGAGCAGCCATTGACACACAGGGGCGGCCATCTTTCATCAGCGGGGCTTGCTTCAAGCAGACAGCAGCATTTCACTTTGTTCTTGTGCTGCGACCTCTGACCCAGGTCATATTTGTAAATGAGAATCGGCTCTCAGTTGGATAAATAGAGGTTTAATGAAATAGATTGATGATTTAATTTCATTTATTCAGTTTATTCTTCCATGCATCATTTATCTTCACAATCAAGTCATTATTTGACAACATAATCCATAACACATGTTTGAACAGGAGCATGATGAAGATAGTCTTATAGAACATGCTCCCTCACTAAAAAACAACAAAAGAACTGGCCTACCGTTTCATTCTACATACATTTTTAAATTGACGTTTTAGAATTACAATTGAGTGCAATTCGAGAACGTTTGTGACTGATTATTCTCATGGCTTTCTTCTGAAGCAGGTATAATCGCTCAGTAAGACGTTTGCATTACCCTACACCTCATTACAATAGGACTATTAAAGAAGAGTATAACTGATGTACAAGATACAAACTTATTTTCTTACCTATATAATCAACATGAGACTTCCAAAATGGGATTTCCGAACATTTTCAATAACTGTCTTATCAATCTTAACTTTTATGCTTCCCTCCTGTTTCCTTGTCCCAAAATCATGCATAGTTTCCCCAAATTTAAATATTTCACCAAAATAGCAGCTTTTGTTTTTTTTTTTTTTATTTTTGCATTTTATGTTCTGAAGATTGGGTGGCGGCGCACAAAAGGTGCAGCTGCCCGGGGGCTCACTCCAAACGTAAGTTTGTTGTACTCTGTGACAATGACAATAAATCTTTCTGTTCTGTTCTGTTAATCAATTCAAAATGTTAATCGTCATATGGCCTAGCCTAAATTCTTACCATATGAGAACAGCTCTAAGTGGTAATATTTTAGTTTACCACCGCTTACCATGATATGACAACATCAGACTTGCGCCGACACACAAAAAACTGCGTGGCCCAAAAAAAAAACCACTCTGTAGTCTTGTCTTGACCCGGCTTTGTGTAAGAACAGCTTGTTTGGTAAAGCGTTTGTCCTCTACAGTGGGAGAAATGTCAGGCCATCTTTGTGGATGTGGAGGTGACGACAAAAGGTGCTGTGTGCTCTGAGCGCTGACTCAGGGTTACCGCCTCCCTCACGCTTCACCTTTGACTTCTGAGGTCAATCTAATAAACACCAAACAAAACATTTCAACACGCTTTTGCCAGAATTACTGCTGCTCGCCTGCTTTTTAACGACTAAGACTGTTTTTATGCTGAGGTAAAGCGACTCATGGACTAAACCGCTTTGAAGGAAAATGAACTTTCAGACGACACATGGATGGGCAGGTATAATTGTGAAACGTTTTACGGCGACGTATTCGTTCATTTGGAATAAAAAATATTCTGTATTAACGAGATTCTGTTTTAACATGAAAACTCTCTGTTTAACGAAAAAGTTGTGTTTTAACTAAAAGGTTTCTGTTTTTACGAGCAAAGTTTTCTGTTTTTCTGTATAAATGAAATAACGCAGACATTTTCGCTAGGGCAAGTCGAGCTGAATGAGAACCACGTCTGTCTTTGACAAAACTTTCCTTGTTAAAACAGAATTTTATTTTACTTTTTTGACTTAATACTAAGCCAGATGCAAATGGATTAGGCCTATAAAAAACAAAGCCTTTTTAAGATTAGGTTATAACATTATGTTGTTCTTTTAAACAAAAAAATAAATAAAAAGTTACACTACAATGGAAAAGTGGACATAGATAAAGAGAGAGAGAGAGAGAGAGAGAGAGAGAGACAGGGAGAGAGAGAGACAGAGAGAGAGTGAGAGAAAGAGAAAGAGAAGACAGATGAGAGCAGGAGAAAGAGAAAGAGAGAAACAGACAGCAAGAGAAATAGAGAGAGAAAGAGAGAGAAAGAGAGAGAAAGAGAGAGAGAGAGAGAGAGAGAGAGAGAGGGGGAGAGAAAGATAACGTGTGTCTTCTCCTAAACAGTTTTCAACCAAGTTAAGAAGTGAAAGTTAAACACATGTAAGTAAATAATGGCAGAGGCTTAGTTAGAACAGTGGTTCCCAAAGTGGGGGTCGGGACCCCGTGGGTGGTCGTGAAGCAAAATTTGGTGTTAGCAAGATCATTTCAAGATGCAATTTTACATTTATGACTTATTATTTATTCGTTTTTTTTAACTGTAATCATCAAGTTTGTCTACGTTTTCCTAAAATAAACAAAACTACTAAAATAATTCTAACCATTTTTAATGGTTGTCTTACTTGAAATTAAGATAGACATATTTGATTTTGCTGTGGGGGTCATGAGTTGGTTACATGGTTATTTTGGGGGTCCTGGTCTGAAAAGTTTAGGAACCTCTGAGTTAAACATTAGCAGGATCTCAACCAGTCAAGGTGGCTTGACATAATAATAAACATTCATTCAGAAAACAGAAACACAAATCTAGGAGCTGGTTCGACGTAAATAAAAGCCATATAGGCCAATAGTTGATTTTTTTTTTTAGGTAGCTCAATTCTCCACAAAGTCATAATCACAAAATCAGACAAAAACATTTAGTTAACGTTATTTTAAAACACTTCTCCTAAATGAAACGGAATTACTGACTGAAATGACCATGGATGTAACAGCACTGGACTGTTTTCTTGTTTGTCCTTGCGGCAGATGCATTTTGTTTACTCCTTTTACGCCCTTTATCACCACCGTTCATTTGCTGACTGATGAAAATAAGAACGGCACATTGTCTTATTCATGTGGTGCGAAAACGAGAAAACCTCCTGCATTTTACAGTTTGACCCAAAGCAGTTTTTGTTTCTCCAGCTGCCACTGTTTTTCGAGCAGACACATGCATTTAAACAAGCCGGGCATAATCTAACTGTGTTTTCTTTTCTAAAATGTATAGCATTACCATCAGCAAGCAGCAGCAGGTGTGGGCTGACTTTTCCAGATGGACGAAGCAAAGCAAAGAGCATCTGCGGAATATAAGAGGCTAAACAACTACACTTCCAGTTTCAAATTGAGTTCATATGATTCCATAAGCCAGCATTATATAACTCAAGTTTTTGAGTTTGAAAATAACACAAGGCTCAAGCAAACTAGTTTTTTGTCATTAATACCACAAAATGTACTCAATTTTCATATCATTTCTGTTGATTCTGAGGCTTTTCCACAGCTCATGGCATGTTTGTAACCTAAAGGTCAGTTGACATTTACTCATTTACTTAATTAGTTGGCGAGTAGGGCTGTAGTCGACCAAAGAAATTCTTGGTCGACTAAAAACATGTCCGATGAATCGACTAAAAAGGTGGACGTGGAAAAGGTTCTGAAGCTAATTTTGTCAAAAATATTGCAAATCAACGTTAAAACTGGTGTCGAAATTAGATAGTCATTTGAACAAATACAGATAACATTAAAGCTGGGGTAGCTGATTTTTACACTGCAAACACAATTTAGGTTTGAAATCTGACAACTTTCTTTCATAAATCCTTCGACACATGGTTAATATCGACATGTATTCTTTTTGGTTGCATTTATGGCTTATAAACATCTTTGTTCTAACAACAACATGAAACTGGAGTGACCGCCTCAAGCTCAGCCAATCAGAGAGCAGCATTCAGCTCCTGATTCGAACTAAAGATCTTTATTTTTTAGATCAACAGTACTCAGAGGTCTAGTTTTTTCACAAAGTGCTGTATTTACTGCAAACTTTTTACTGGAAAGCACAAAGTTTACTAATTTCCCACTAAAAAGTTAGCTACCCCACCTTTAACAGGACAAAATTTGAACAAAATCTGATATTTTCTGCAAATAATTATTATTTTATTTTTTAAGTTTTAAACTAATCTTGAGTTTCATCAAAACTGGTTTGAAACTACAATGTTTGATCATATGCTTGGCCTCTGTGTTGAAAATGTCAGTCCGTTTTCTTGAAAGGATATTCTATTCTCATTGTGGGATCGAGAATCAAGTTTATTCCTTAAGAATCAAAATCGGGTTGAAACTTTTAGTATTGAGACAATTCTGTAAGAAACCTTGCTCAAAAAGACTAATAATATTATGTAGTTCCTGCAAAAACTATAGTTTAAACAGAAAATGAAGAGGAAACAGTGTGTTTACATGAACAAGGCAGATCAGACAATGATTCTGTTACTGTTGAATACAAATTCCTTATAATCTAAATAAAAGAATTAGTCGACAAATAATTTTAGTGGACCAAGACTCCATCTACCGATTAAGTGACTAAACGACTAAAGAACTACAGGCGATAATTTCAATAATCGATTAGTTGCAATTAATCGATTCAGGATCTTGACACATCGAAAAAAATCAACTCTTTGTGGTTAAGTTGACCAAAAACAAAGTACCTTATTAACATGACACTCATTGATATAATAATAGTAGTTAGTAGAGTCTCTCAACTGCGGTTATCTAGCATCCTATAACAAGAGAACCAAATCAAACAGAGGCTCTAACTGTTTGCACTGCGGTCGATGACGGGACTTTAAGAGTGTTTGATAAAAAGTTCATCCGAGTGTTGGCTCAGTAAACTCTCCGGGCTGTGTCAGCCTCTTAGCTTTACATACAGAGAGAGCAGTGATAAAATGTTCCCAATATGGTTTGGAGATAAGAGCTGGAAAGGCGCCAAAAGCAAGTGCTTCAAAGTGTTGCAAAGCTAGACAGGAGCTGGCAGAAAAGTCAAGTCTTGTATAGCACAACAGTTACACTATTCAACAATTAACTCCAGCAAGTAAACGAAATGACCCACAGTCTATACCAGGGCAGTTCAACTTATTTTATCAAGGGCCAGATTTTCAATAGCCTTGACGTCTGGGCCAGAGGTGTAAGCTGGACCTTAAGTAGAATTCAGGTAACAATAAACATTATATAGACGTGTTTTAACGCTGCACAACAAATTCACAACTATCTGGATCCACTTCACCAAAACTATAAGTTGGACAAGTATCAGGAAAGGTCGAAGTCAGTTGAAATTCAACAGATTCAACAACAAAGGTTCTAAAGTAAAACTACACCAGGCATTGAAACAAATCTAAAATATGCCAACCTAAAAACTAAGTCAAATAAGAAAAATATATTTTTGGGTTGTATGGCCAGATTTAACGGGTTGGAAATATAATTGGCTATACGGGGAATTAACGTTAGGGTACTAGTATGTATATGTTGTACGGGAAATGTTCAACATTTTCTGTTTTAGACAGTGGTTCTCAACCTTTTTCAGTCACGACCCCCTAAATAACAACCGTAGCCATTCGTGACCCCAAACACAAAATGTAGGCTTTAGTCTTCTGATTGATTATAATTTGAAGACATAAGCTTAGATAAAATAATCTTCAAGTCCAGTCCAACAGGATAATACACCTATCGCTGTATTTGAAGCTGTCAAACCTTGTTTAGATCTTAAAGTCAAAGGAGACCTATGTGATTTTTCTGTACATTTAGGATGAAACTATGGCACATTCAGGTCATACTTCACATTTTGTTGATTGTAAAACACAAAAATGATCTAAAATGGCTCAGAAATAGATAGAGGTCTATTTACTTCATGCTCAAAACTGCAGAATCGAAAAGCAGATTTTAAATTACCATTTTTTTGTTGTATAATGTGCTATATGACAATTTTGAACCCTATGTTTACTTGAATCAACATTTTTGAATCAACATTTAAGTAAATACAGACAAGTGGGCGGGATAGGTGGTAGATGAAGACAGAGATTTTCTGCGCATTCTTGCATCAACTGCAGGACAATACAAGATTACTCTGAATGCAGGAATCAATCCAAATACAACTTTGAGTAAACTAATGATGAGAGAACACTGTTGTAACATGGTTAACAACTCAGAAAAGTGATTTTAATTAGTTATTAATAATCAGATCATTAAATCCACTAGTTAGACAATACAATGTGATTTCAATAGAAAAAATGCAGGATCAAAAAAGATCCAAGTCATTGTTTTACAATTCTCAAATACCATAAGTTTTGCCTCATGTCAAGTCCATGTCCATTTGAATAAAAATTCAGACGATACAATTGTACATATATCATCTGGCCATGATGTACTGGACATCTCCTGAGTTTAAGTGGGTGTGATTAACAGATACATTAGCTAATCACAGACTGATTACATATGAATATGAGTGGTCAATTAGATGCCTTAGTATGAAATAACAACTCAACACCAACTTTCTGTCAAGGAAATTGCGCACAAGGAACAAAATCTTCCATATTTGAAAGAAGCATATGTTAATTACAAAGAGCCGCAGCAGAGGAAGAGAAGTAAAACCGTTCATACAGCCGCTGATTGACAACTGCCTTCCTTTCGGCCCCATTACCCATTTGAATGAGAGTGCTCCAGTTACGTGGCAGCCGCAGCGACGGTGGGGAGGGGTACGGCGTTATAAATAGGACTCACTCAGTCGCCACTTAGCCCCGGCAATGTGCAGAGCAGATTGTAAATGAGCACAGTGGAGTGTGTGCGGTGAATGGCGGTCCTTGTCAGCGGCTCCGTGGGCTTCTCTGACACCGGCTGGATGTTTAAGCGGGAAAAACCAACAGCAAACACATTTATCAAGTATCGAGAGGAGGAGGAGGTGTGTCGGGCCAGATAAGGACAAGTGGCTCTGATGCTGCAGCGAGTGAGAAAAAGAGAGAGAGAAAGAGGATGATTTTATTGTCGGGTTTTGTTCGACCTCTAAACAATCTGGAAGTTGGCGGAAGATGAGCCAGCACACTTTTAGAGATTGGCCGATATAGGTTTTTTCACAGTCAATGTCACTAAAATGTATTCACCTTTTTTCCAGAAGCTTCCCTCTGCAAAGCCATCAGATATACAGTAGTCCTTCTGATTATTGTATGTAAATTAATCTATTTATGCCATATTTGTATTTTTTGGTCCGATATCGATCATTTTTCCCAAATTACACCATCTGATTTAACTTTAAACTGACTCACATCCTGCTGTATTACACCCATGCAGGGAGTGTTATTGCTCAGCACACTTAGTACCTTTATAGCTTTACTTCTCTTGTATCGTTTTATTTGTTTAGAATTTTTTATTAAAACACAGGTGAAACTTAAACTCTTAAACACAAAGCCCCCTTACAGATTTCAACCAAGCAAATGATTCTAAAATGAGATTATTACTATATCGAAGCTGCAAATGCACAATTAAGCTAGTTCCAGTTGCTAACTGTTAGCGTATAATGGCGATAAATAGGTGTGGTGTTTTGAGCTTGTCATTCCCCAATCGGAGTCAGTGCCAAATTTGAGTCAAAAGTCGATGTGCGCATGCCCAGAAGCTTCTGAGCAAGCGGATAAATGTTAGTGTTCGACTACACCTATGAGGACAAACAACTTATTTTTACTTTTAAATGTGCTTATTTTAAGTTTAACGTTTGTGAAAACACAATGTTTAACTGTTCAAAAACTTAAGCTAGCAACTCAGAGCAGTGAGTCAAGCTCACTGACATTAGTGTGAAATTTAATGTTTGTTTATGAGTGAAAGTACGATATTTCACGTGACTAAACATTAAACTTTCTTAATGGACTTTGTGTTTATCCCATGGGCGAACTAAAGTTACAGCTGACAATGACATTTTTTTTGTTTCTAGCAGTTTAAGTAATGAAAATATAATCAAGCTAACAACTAGCATGATTGACCTTTAGCTTTACTTCTTTAACATGGTTTTATTGTATTGAAATTTAATAAACACAGACAAACTAAACTGTTAAACACAAAATTCTTTACATATTCAACAAAGTAAATGACTTGTAAAATGAGATTGTAAATGAGTTGTAAATGCCTGATTAAGCTAGTATCTGTTAGCTTAAAATGGCGATAAATAAATGTGTAAATGTGCCATTTTGGGCTTTCTATTGGCAAACTTTTGCAAGATACATTCATAAATACCAATATAAATAAATAATATAACTGTACACTTACAAATAATGGTTTAAAAACTTAATTTCGGCCTTCGTATTTACGCTAAAAGGTATAGTACAAGTACAAGTGGCATGAAGGGCTATCTGTTAGCAAAATCTTGTGAGATAAATTCATAAATATCAATATAAATAATATTAACTATACATTACAAATAATGGTTTAAACGATGTACTTTCGGTTTACACATGGGTAGTTGCGCTAAAAGGTATGAAGTTTGCAATGACAAGGAGTGTATTCAGTTTCCTCAGACTGTCCATTTACAGCAACAAGGCTGAAGAAGTGAGTCACCATGAAATAATGGCAAATCTGTCAGGTTTCCTGTCAGGTTTGCAGAACTTTCATAGGAATAAATTAGCAAAAACAATATAAAAACTAAGAAAACAGCCATTGAACAACCCACTAAGCTGCTGGGTCACTACTGGTAATTTTATCTATCACTCTGTAGTGTCAAAATAAGCTTTAACAGATGATGTTTTTAGTATTCAGTTATTTAAAATCTCCGTTGGTTTATCATTAGACCAACTGAACATTCTACTGTTGTATGATGTCACCTTCCCGAGCCGTTTTTTATAAGTTTCAAAGTCTGGAAAAATTTGCATCGCTGCCATAGAATCAAAGCAGTTAAAGCTTGTTCAAATCAGCTGCAGCGGCACAGTTCGGTTGGATTTGTTCACAGATTTCTCTCATGTCACAAGTATGTCGTTTGTGTGAACCAAACTGAATCAGACTTTCAGCTCAGACAGGCTGCAGTTTATCCTGAACAAAAATGTGCTCAAAAGAGAAAATGTATATTATGAACAAAACACTACAACATTTGCAGTGATGTTACATACATTAAAAAAAAAACAAATTATAGTATGATTTTTAATGAACATAAAAAGCTCTAAAAAAAGTTATTAAAAATTCTCATTATTGCAGACGCATTTCTTTGACAGAATATAGAAAACTCTACCATAATAAGCTTGTAACATTTTGAGCGAAAAGCTGTATGAAAATAAATCAAAGTTTAAGAAGTTAGATTTACAAGGAAAAAAATCAATAATGTGAGGAAAAAAGTCATATTTGTTCTGACATTAAAGTTTAAGTCAAAAAGAGGTTATTTTATAGATTAAACTTGAAGTTTTAGGAGATTAAAATCCTAATTTTAAGATAAATATTATCAAGACTTGGACTTGATTTGACTTGTTGATAAACCAAGGATTTTTAATGATCCAAATTACATTTTAATCTTGTAAAAGTCAACTTTAATATTGAGAAATGCTTTTTATGGCTTTGACTTTTGATTCAAAATATGTCAGGGACCTGACTGAAAGAATTCAAGGGCCACCTTTGGCCCCGGGCCGCAGTTTGCCCAGGTCTGCACTATATGCTAATATTAGTTACAGTTTTGCAACAGCTAGGTTAATAGGAAAAAAAAACACAAATATTTGGCACAAATGTTGTTATGTCCCAAATATATACATTTTGTTTGTATTTTGCATTTAAAATGTAATTTGTGATTTAAAAAATTCAAATATTGGTATCAACAAACACAGAACTTAAAAAAAATTGCCAAAAAATAATATTTATAAAAAATAATTAAAAAAAAATTCATTATCATTTTGAAGCAAAATTATGTTTTTCAATCCATTTTAGAGCAGGCAATATAATTTTTTTTTTTATTCATTTTAAATTAAAACATACTTTTTTTTTTTTTTTGCCACATTAGCATTGTATTTTTATTAAGAAAATTTGATTTCACCAAACTTGAGGAAATTGACATGTTTGACAAAGAAAATGAATTTTGATCATAATAGTGAATAATCATTAAATCGTGATATTTTGTCTCGCAATAATCGCAACCCTGAAATGTAATATTGTGATATTACTCACAACTGTTATAGTTCAAAGTGTTAGATTTATTTCTGTGAGTTACAGGTTGAGGTTCCCACAGGTTCAAACAAAACTCAGAATATGATTTACTCACATTCTTGACACCTCCTGCCT
Organism: Mugilogobius chulae; assembly: GCA_038363315.1. Classification (NCBI taxonomy): domain Eukaryota; kingdom Metazoa; phylum Chordata; class Actinopteri; order Gobiiformes; family Gobiidae; genus Mugilogobius; species Mugilogobius chulae. The sequence continues at coordinate 567,047 of JBBPFD010000414.1, forward strand.
CTGACCTCCTGCCCCGTCTGCTCCTCTGCCTTCTCGCACTAACACTAAATAATCACCATTACCTCCTGCTTTGTGCGTAAACCTTCTGGGGCTGATCAATACTCCACGCTTCATTAAACCCGTCGCGGGCGTCATGTCCGACAGGGTTTGAGCATCGTGACAGTGCCTCTCTCTGATGGATGCCAGTCTCCGGGGCAAAGACACAGACAGGAGAATCTCACAACACGACAGGCTGATTCACACTGTGTTTCAGCCCCTACAGACACAAGCAGTGATTAGAGACCTCAATTATTAATGAGATACAAGAGAACAGTCCACAGCTCACTTATAGAAACAATGCACTGAGATGTACAAGAATTACTATGATGTTGAATATAATCTGTTCAAGTTAAGACTCAGAGAATATGGTTAAGATTTTCCTTTTCAGTTTGGCACATTTGGTTTACAATTCAATATGAGCAACAATCATGAAAAATATGACAAAAGCAAACATATTATAAACAACTAACTTTCGTCCAAGAGTCACATTTAATCTAATGGCACTGGTCTGAGATTTCTGGAGTTATAATTTGCTTTATGTGCCCTAATCCTTCAAAACATTCAATAAAAGGGCCTTTTTGTTGATGATGAGAGAAGGTGGTGAGATTCTGTTCTAGAACGGCTTACATTTATAGCTTTTATTAGCCACATTTTCTTCCCAAACTGAATGTTTCACACCAAACTAAGTTGTAATAAGAAAAATCTTAATACAAACCTACAGTACATTCTTTGCATAATGTTTCACTATATATTTCATTTTGTTATAGTATTAGGGCTGCTCGATTATGATGAAAATAATAATCACGATTATTTAAATCAGAATTGAAGACTGCCAAAACTTGATCGAAGTATGCAGCGATCGAATCCAAAGTCTAGAATCGATCAGTTTTGCTGCTGCAGCCACAGATTTAAACACACACACTGTAGTTACAGTATAATACAAACAATAATACAATAAAAGCCACAATGTTTGAAGAAACAAAGTGTGAACTTGGACTGAATGTGCTTTATGTTGAGTTAACAACTGATAGGTTAACGACTCTAAATATGGAGACTAAATATGACTGTTTACTGTTCAAATGTTGATAAAAATACAAGTTCTGACTCACAAACAACAGTGGCTATGATTTAAACATGATTTGTTATGGTTTATTTTGTGTTTTAAGGTAATTAATAACTAACTACATCGAACAGAATCAATTGTGACTTAATTGTCCCATCCCTATAGAGAGTAAAGAGATCCAATGAAATATGTGACAGATTTCACGAAAAAAAATGTAAATGTATTCTACAACTGTAAAGAAACCACTTTTCCATTTCAAGGAAATTTATGAGTAGCTTACTGTCAATAATCACAATTACTCGATTACCAGTTTTTGTAAATATTACAGCAATAATCACACTATTGATTGATTAATTGACAGCTCTGATTAGTATTAGAGCAAATGTGACATTTAAGTCTACTGCTTAATGAAATTATTCTCTGTTTTTTTATTTCATTTTTAGTACTTGGTCACTGTAAGCACATAATTTGTAACAATAATTGTATATTGCACTTGTAGCATTGTGATTTCAAAAACTAGTCTAGTTAGCACATTGTTATGTTGAGCTTCATAAAGTATATTTAGCATGAACATGAAAGCTACAGTGCAAGTGTCTGTGTCTATATTAAGGAGAGCAAAAAGACATGACCCTGACCTAGTGATCCACAAACTACAGCAACAAGGTCCCTTCTCATCATTCATGCTCTGGCCTCATGCAAGAAGGTCCTGGGTTCGACTCCCGGGCGGCTCAGGCCTTTCTTGTGGAGTTTGCATGTTCTCCCCGTGCTCCGGTTTCCTCCTACAACTAAAAACATGTCCAATGTGCCTCCCTCCCCAGGACTACAAATTTAAATGAGCCGTAAAAGAGCATTTCTTTCTATTGTAAAAAGAGCCAAATATAAAGGTAACAACTTGGATTTTCTGGAGTAAAACTGGTCACTTCACTAACTGCAGTAATAAAAATCAACCAATACAAACATCCCAATCATCACTCAAGCGTACAGGCATCAATACTGTACAAGTGCTTGGTAATTTGAAATGTTACACTAATAAATGTAACTGCACCTCTGTGAACCTGAGTCAACTTTCTTCATGTGACTTATTGATGCTCTCTTTGTGCGTCTACCAAACTGGAACTAATGACATTTATTAGACTTGGTGGTGTGGTAAGAGACAGATTTGTTCAGGTCAATGTGACCAACAACAGGACAGAACTGGGATTTCTCCTCAGGCAGACGAGAGAAAATGAGTCTTTATTCAGGTCTTATTCTGCTTAGAGGTGTGGTAACTGATTTTCCCAAACACTTTTTAATCACAATTTATAAATCTTTGACACATGGTTAATATCGACGTGTTTCATCTGGTTGCAATTACGTCTATTAACTTTTTTTACAAACAACAAAGTGAAACTGGAGAGGACCACCCAAGCTCAGCCAATCAGAGAGCTGAATTTAGCTGCTGGTGATAACTTACATTTTTTATTATTCAGTTCAGACAGTGCTCAGTGGTCTCATTTTTTCACAAAGTGCTACATTTATCATCAAGACTTTTAGTGGAAAACACAACGTTTACTAATTTACAAGTAAAAAGGTTAAGTACACCAACTTTAACCTTATTCTGTTGCAGATTAGACCTTTATTCACACTTTTTACTGCTTTTTACTGTGATGTCTGGACATATATTGCTAAGAATTTTGCCTATAATACCCACCCAGTTCCTCTACTCAATTG